>OY970832.1:54525813-54929710 GCA_963853835.1 Calendula officinalis
CCTCTAGAGATAAAAAGAAAGTGAAGTTAATCCCCCCAAAAAAAGAAGATATGTTCAAGGAATGCATAATGTCCGCTTAGATGTTACTGCATATGTTGAACCACTAACTTGCCATAAAAAAAAAGGTTCTAGCTAATTAAGTACTAAAATAAACAATCAATTTTTAGACGAGTTTAGGAAATTAACTTTTAGGGGTAATTTTACGTATGTTCACCAACAATATTGTTATTGCATGTTAAGATACAAACTTACTATTAAATTTTTCCTTTAGATATTTGAATTTAGAACTACAAAGCATAACTTCCACCGAAAATCGTTTGTTTGCACATTATTATTCTTGTAGATGATAACGACAGTTTTAATGTTGAAATTAAAATTAAAAAGACATACGGAGTATATCATAAACTTGTACATCAAACTATAATTAACATTTGTATTTTAGGAATTATCACTTCATTAATGAAAGTACAAATTTTATATGCATGTCTTAGCATATTAATGTCAGCCCTTAGAAATGTTATTAATAAAACTTATAGGGTTTGTTAATAACAGCCCTTAGGGCTGTCTCTAACATGCATAAAACGCTTGTACATTTATTGATGGAGTAGTGTTCCTAAAATTCATGGGGCGGTTTTAATATTATTTTTGTCTTCTTATTGACAGCCCTAAGGGCTGTCATTATCATTTTCCAAACTTATATAATAGTAGAGTTGTATTCTAGGGAGTCCAAAGGATTTGTCTATTTCCAAGGGATAAATCCTAGCCATTGGATCAATATGGTCAAGATCAAATCCCCCACCTACAGCCACCTCCAGTCGCCGTCCGCCGGCCGCCGGCCGTCGTCGTCCGCCGCCGCCGGCCGGCGGCGGCGGTGGTGGTGGCTGATAGTGAAGGTGCTGATGCTAATGGGGTTGGTGGTGGTATTGATGTATCGAAGCACATGTGCTTCACTAAAACACAACATATTACTTCGAAGCACATGTGCTTCAGGTCACGAAACACATGTGCTTCAAGTCACTAAAAACATGAGTTTCTAAACACACAAGGGAGCATACGAAGCACATGTGCTTGACGTTATGAAACACATGTGCTTCACTACACGGAAAAAAAATCAAAACAAGTGACGAACATATCATTATGAAGCACATGTGCTTCATAAAGCCAAGCACATGTGCTTCGTAAAGCCAAATACATGTGTTTTTGTTCCTGAACACATGTAACTTACAACAAGTCATTTGTGTTTGAATCACGAAGCACATGTGCTTGACGTTATGAAACACATGTGCTTCACTACACAGAAAAAAAAATCAAAACAAGTGACGAACATATCATTATGAAGCACATGTGCTTCATAAAGCCAAGCACATGTGCTTCATAAACCCAAGCACATGTGCTTCATAAAGCCAAGCACATGTATTTTTGTTCCTGAATACATGTAACTTACAAGCAAGTCATTTGTGTTTGAATCACGAAGCACATGTGCTTGAAGTTATGTAACACATGTGCTTCACTACATAGAAAAAAAAAATCAAAACAAGTGACGAACATATCATTATGAAGCACATGTGCTTCATAAAGCCAAGCACATGTGCTTCATAAAGTCAAGCACATGTGCTTCATAAAGCCAAACACATGTGCTTCATAAAGCCAAGCACATGTGTTTTTGTTCCTGAACAAATGTAACTTACAAGCAAGTCATTTGTGTTTGAATCACGAAGCACATGTGCTTGACGTTATGAAACACATGTGCTTCACTACACAGAAAAAATATCAAAACAAGTCACGAAGCACATGTGCTTCCAGTCACGCCCACCACCACCGGTCACCACTGCCGGCGGCCACCTCCGGCCGCCGTCCCTCGCCGCCGGCCGCCGTCTCTGGCCGCTGGAGAAGCACATGTGCTTGTAGTGGTGGTGGTGGTTTTGAATCTTGATCTTGACCATTAATTTTTCTTAATCCAAGGGCTAATAAATGTCCCTTGAGACTAGATAAAATTAATGGACTACCTTGAGCATTTCATTATAATAGTAATAATAATACTTAGGAAGAACACAAACTTGAATACGATATATGTAAAGTTACTTTGAGTAAGCTTCGATTCGATTAATGGTTTTTGAGATTATCGCAACCCAGGGCCGGCTCAATGGGCTGGGCAAGCTGGGCGACCGCCCCGGACCCCCAAACGCCAAAGGGCCCCCTATTTTAGTAGTTTAGCGGGGGAAAAAATTATATCTTGCTAGAAACGCCCAAATTTAGCCCAAAATAAAAGTTGATCGATATTAGGGAATAGCCCTTTTAATATTTCGAAAATGCAAGTTTATTTAGAGATTTATTTAGTTGTTATTTTTATGTATTATGGTTCGGAGCATGGTTCGTAGCATGTTAAGGGCCCCATTTTATATTTCGCTCCGGGCCCCAAATCGGTTTGAGACGGCCCTGTCGCAACCACTACAATGGAAGTGGCACTTTACATGACATTTGAGATTGCTTATTAAAAATAAATTATGCATTCTGAAAATTGATATTCAGATAACTAATGGTTACGAAACATGATTAATTATGTTGTTTTAAATCGTAATAATCAGATAATCATTTTTTTAGTGTTTGACAGACATAATTATTTTTAGTTATTAGATAATTTGCATGTAATTAATTTTCAAAACACAAAAAGCGTCTTCCTAGCTGTTTTTCTAAATATACATATTGAATGTCTAAAATGTAAATAATTGGTTTTTTTACACTCTTCGTCGAAAACTCATTTTATATTATTTGTGTTTTCAAAAAACGCAATAAGTAATCTGCTCCAATTACAATCAAACTACGTTGCTATTTAATTATCGTAAAAAATACTTCATAAAAAACCCGAAAAGGGACAAAAGATCGTAGAAAACTAGAATTATAAACGAGATATACAATGAAGCAATTTTCACCATAAATTAAACTAATTCTTTTACAAAGTGTTTACAAGATTAAAACAAAAGTAAAAAATGGAAATAAAAAAGGGATCCTCATTCTCCTCACTATGCAAAATACCCAAACATTCAAAAACTTCTGTTTGGGCTTTCTGGAGAGGGCTCACCTTCTGTGTAGCTACATAATTTTTTTCCTCTTATTTTTACATATTAATATATTCATATTTTAATAAAAAAAAGAGAGTTACATTTTCTAGTTATATTTAAAAAGTTGATATGCATCTTCTATGTGTTGGAACCTTCTGTTTTTTCTGATTTAATTCTTTTTTCCATTCTTTTCCAATATCTTTTGATATTTTTATTGCATCAGCAGTTGCACCAGCCAACCCTCTCCTTGTAAAACCAGCTGCATATAATCCTCCCTTTCCCTTCCAACCATTTGGAAATGGTGTTTTTGGGAATCCATTTTCAGCAAAGAATTCCTTTTCCTGTTTATAAAAAAAGTAAATATTTAATTAGTCAACCCAAAAATATTTAAATCAAATAAATAAAAATAAAACAAAATAATCATTCTGTCCCCCGAAAAATATTATTATTTCTCCATAAATATTTTTTCCCATATAAAAAATTTCATTTCTCAATTTTGAGAGATCCATTTAAAAAAAAAAATATTATTATCACTGACTATGACTCACCACTAATTATTTTTAAAAAATACTCTCTGTATCTATATACTGTATTTTACAAAATTATTATTAAAAATTTGTGTCATAGAAAAATGAGAACAAAAAGACGGATGAAATAAATAAAAAGTTTGAATTATAATACTCACGTGAAGCCAAAATGGAACGTTGCTGAAATATCCAGTTGCTAAAATCACAGAATCGATGCTGATGACGTCACCGTTGACTAACTCGACTGATTTTTCGTTAAGTTTTTTTATTCCGGGCACGACGGTGATTTCGCCGGACCGGATTTTATCTAATGCACCGATGTCAAGAACGGGGGTTTTACCATGGTGGTTTTTGAGTGTTAATGGACCTAAAGATGGTCTTTTTATACCATAATTTTCTATGTTTCCAATTATGAACCATGCAATTATTAATAGAAGTTTGTCAACTATCCATAAAGGTAGCCATTTCATCAAAGTCATGGCTAGATCGAATGTCGATTTCCCTAGCATTTCTCGCGGTAAAACGTGGACCTGAAAATGTGAAATGATAAGATTAGGTTTTGATTGTATGGGTATTGATTTTCTTGATTTTTTTTTTTTTTTTTTGGATTTCTTTTAGGGGTTTTGAAGTTTAGTTTGTTGCTTACCGAGCTTCTAACCACCATTGATGGTTTTGCATTGTGGTTAGAGAGATCAAGAGAGACTTCCATGCCGGAGTTTCCACAGCCGACAACTAAAACTTTCTTTCCTTCGTATTTTGCACCGGTTTTGTAATCTTTTGCATGAATCACTTCACCGGAGAAATCTTTTAGGCCTTCAATGTCCGGTATTACCCCTTCGGCGTTTTCTCCGGTGGCAACCACAAGCATTTGGCAGATATACTCAGTCTCGGCCCGAACCAACCCGACTGTCGAGACGGTTTTTACCCGCCAAAGTTTACACGCCTCGTCGTATTTAGCCGATTGGACACACTCGTTAAATTGTGGCTTGATGTCGAATTTTTTCGCGTAATTTTCGAGGTAAGCGATGAATTGTTTCTTTGTTGGGTATTCGGGGTATTCTTCGGGGAAGGGTATTTTGGGAAGTTGGCAGAATTTTTTCGGGAGGTGAAGTTTAAGGCGATCGTAAGTGCGTTTTTGCCAAAGGGAAGCAATGCAGTCAGATCTTTCGATGACTACAAAGGGGATCCCTTGGTCCCTAAGGCAAGCCGAGATAGCTAGCCCTGAAGGGCCTGCCCCTACTATAACCGGCCCGTTGACCCACACACATCGACGACCTAAGAAGTCATTTTGTTCGGAAAAACTAAACATTTTTGCAAACTTTAATGAAACACAAGTAAATGAATGTGCTAAAAGTGTTTGGAATTGGTAAGTTTTTAGGAGTGAAGGTAGATGATTGTTGTTAAAGTGAGTTTTGAATGATATGAGATTGGGGATGGAGAGGTGTATATATAGGATGGTTGGGGTGGTATGGGTGGTGGGGGTAGGGGTGTGCTGTGGGGTGGGGTGGGGTGGCATGTGATAAAGATGGTGGGGGCAGTCAATGCATCTTTGAAGGGTCACTCTAAATCATAAGCAAAACAACTCTTTTAAATAATTTATCTATACAATAAGTAATCATAGTATACGCAATTATATGACTATGTATATTATTTTAGGATATATTTCTAATAATTCAACATAAATCTTTTTAGGATTTATTTAGTTTTATATTTATTGATTCTCATATTTATTGTATCTTTATAGTTTTCAAATTTATTAATGAAAATGAAAAGAGTCATTTGAATTATGGAAGACATCGTAATTAAGCAGAATTAGTTTAGAAGAGTTGTGTTTACGAATTCTATCTTTAAAACAAAGTTATAAGGGATAAATACTAGCTATTGGATAAAAAGAGTCAAACGGTGAAGATAAATCTCTTAACCACCACCATCATCTAACCACATGTGATTGAATACACCACCAACATCGTCGGCCACTGTTGTCGCCGACCACCAATCACATGTGGTTGGATACAGAATCACATGTGATTGAAAGTGGCCGGCGGTGGCGGGGGGTTGACGGAGGTGGAGACGGTGGCCGACTGAGGTTGGCGGCGTTAGTCGGCGGTGTGCAATCACATGTGATTTAATATACTATCACAAGTGATTGAAAGCGGTCAGCGGTGACGGGTGGTTGCCGGTGGTAGTGTTGGTGGCCGCGGCGGTGGTGGTCGACAGTGGCAGTGGGCGGTGGGCATCGGTAGTGGTGGTAGTGGTGGTGATGTATTCAATCACATGTGATGGTGGCGATAGTGATGGTTTGAGACTTGATCTTAAGCATGTAACATTTTTTTAATTCAAGGATTGAAATTTATTCTTTAAAACTTCAAAAAAAAATAGACTATCTTAAACATTTCACTACTTTAAAAACATCCAAAATATGAAACCAAATTAGCATATTGTACTCATACGTTATGTTGGTCAAAGCCGACATAGAATATACCTACTTACACCGTAAGATACAATAAATAAATAAAATATCATATGATCAAGTCTATTCAAGTCTCTAGGGGTACGTTTGGTACAGAGAATGGAATTGCAGAGAAATGGTTGCAGAGAATGGAATTGCAGAGAAAGGGAATGAGTCTGGAGAAAGAGAATTGACTCCTCTGTTTGTTAGCACAGAGACTTCAACAGAGAATTGCAGCAGAGAATCATTTCTCTTGTTTGGTATAACAAAAAAAATCAGTAGAGAATTTTACAAACTTTATAATTAGCAAACATATTTTTTTCCCACAACAATCATTATTATAACATACAAAATTCATGGATAAATTAATAACGAAAGTGCATTAATAAAATCAATAATAACATCCAAAAACATAAACTATTGTCACTTTCAAAAACATCAATTCAATCAAAATGTAAAAATAAAACAGTTCTAAGTACTTAAAATCACAATGTAACCAAGAACAATATTTGAACCATAAACAACTATCAAATGTAACTAAAACTCATTTATGAACTAATACCAATCAAATGTACTAAACTCAATTTATGAAATCAAATTTATGTACTAAAACGAATATATGAAATAAATTGACAGTAACCAATCATATGTAATTATGAATTAAAACCAAATAAACTATACAAACCATTCAGTTACCAATCGTGTGTGCTAAAATCAAATAAACTATACGAACAATTCAATCAACCAAAAGCACTTTCTGTTCGATTTATGCCCAAGAATTTGGATTTACGTCCAAGAATTTTGTGTTCTGTTCAATTTGGATTTACGCCCAAGAACAGAGAGCGACATGTTGTACGAAGAACTAGGTCTTAATTATGAGCCCAGAGAGAGGTAGAAATCCACACATATAAATACTAACCGATCGAAAGAGATAGCCCATATCGTGAAGAGAAGTTGTGGAGAAGAGAATGGCTATGGTGGAGACTGGTTCGATCGTGCGGCTGGAGGATTCTGTTTTAGAAAATCGAGAAAACACAAGTCTCCGTGTTTTTTTTAATTCTCATTATATGATTCTCCCCTTTTCCCCTTGTTTAATAGAGAATGGAAATTAGAGAAAAGGATGGAAATTAGAGAAAAGGAAAAGATTTTTTTCTCCATCTTCTTTTCTCAATGTAAGCAAACAAGAGACTTCACCTTTATTTCCCTTTCCCTGCCTTTAAATCTCTGTACCAAACACACCCTAGAATCATAAGGCGGAGTTTAAATGTATATAGAAAACCTAATTACCGCTGCTTGAAATCATAGTTATTAGTTTTACAATTTTAGAACTTTAGTTATAACTATTAGTTTATGATATTTTATAATCAAAATACCCGATCTGGTATATTAGAAGGCTAATATAGGGTTTTGGAATAAAAATTAAAGGATAAACAAAAAAAATTAAGCTAACCATTAACAAAATATTCCTTGATCAGATACTTTTTGTGTGATATTAATTGGAAAATGATAATGACAGCCCTAAGGGCTGTCAATAAGAAGACAAAAATAATATAAAAATCACCCCCTGAATTTTAGGAACACTACTCAATCAATGAATGTACAAATATTTTATGCACGTTAAAGACAACCTAACGGCTGTCATTAACAAAACCCATATTAATTATCAAAATACCAATGTTTTCGTGACTGGGTCAGACCGCCCAGTCAGACCGGTCGAACCGGAAAAAAACACATTACACCGGTAGGACATAGCGGGCCAATAAGCCAAAACTGGGCCGGATTGAACCGGTCATTTTAACTACAAAACCGGGTTAAACCGCTTTCAAAACCGGGTTTGACCCCCAAAAGACAAGGCTCGAATTTAGGTGATGTAGTCAGATAACTCAAATTACTTCACATGCATGTGGCCGGTATAATACCTATACTTTCCTCATAGCTACTACCTCTTTCTCCTCAAGCGATGTGGGACAAGATGAAAGGACTCAAGAAGTGAAAGTTTTTTTTTTTCTTCCTTTTTTTATTACATACGTGGGAATAGATATAGCACTGCAACAAGTTTATCTTTTATTCCTTGAAATTTGCATTATACTGTGTATTGTGAATCCATTTTTGGTTGCAATATCTACATTTAAACTATCTCAAACTTGAAGACAAATGTTAGTATTTATGTAAAAATGTTTGAGTATATTGATGTAATTGATTACTGTTCCGTACTAGTTAAGTGTTTAGTATAAAAACTAGTTAACTGTTACATGTTTAGTCTAACTTTTGATACATATGGAATTTAAAGTTATTTAATTTGTTGAGAAATAATTTTTGGAATTCTTTTGGATATACTATAATGATTGTTTAGCATTTTTTAGGCTTTCTTATGTAATCCGGTTCAACCGCTCCGACCGGTCCGACTCTTTTTTAGCCACCCCTGTGTCAAATTAAATATTCATACTTTATCTTCATACTTATAAAATAGCTAATATGTCATTGTCATCCATTAATTATATATTTTAATGTCATTGATAATCAGGTAAAGTACGTATCTTCTTACTAATATATAAAGCATTTAGGACATCCCTTTATAGCATTACTTAATTTTCAACCTTACTCTTTCGGGAAATATCTTAAATTTTAAAAGCACCCAAAATATAAAACACAGACCACATGATTCGAACCCATGACCTTGGGTATAAAGGATTCATGGTTTTCCATCTCAACTACATGGGATTTGTGCTACTATTTCCTTTTCAATGCACTTATTCAAACGAAAGTACAATAACTGCTAACATTTATGAGGTAAACGACCTCATTTCAAATAATTTTTAAATTATCTTTATTTTACAATATTTCATTTTCTATTTATTTATCTTTTACTCCCTCCGTTCCACAAAAAAGTACCCATTTTGCCTTATATTTTTGTTCCACAAAAAAGTACACATTTCTCAAATTAATAGGGTCCATTAAATAAAATAATATAATTACCAAGGATCCTACCAATAACTATCATTCTTTCTCCAAACTAACCTTATATTTTAATCAAAAGTATTACCAATGACCCCACCACTAACTTTCATCTTAAAACTTGTGACCAAGAAAAATGGGTACTTTTTTGTGGGACGGAGGGAGTACTACATATAATATATATTTCAGACTTTGTCAATCTACCAAGCTTAATTATTAGCCAACCAGCTTGTTATCTCAGGAAACATTTGTATTTAGGAAAAAATTGACACCCCAAGGACTTGAACTTGCGACTTCATGTTATTAGAAAGAAGCTCTAGCCACAAACTCATATCATTTTGTTGACCACCATCTACTACCACCCGCCACTAGAATCACTACCCTCACAATCACTAACGAACACACCATCACTACTGCTACCATCGCAAAATCACTATCGTTATCGCAAAATATAGTTATAGGATATCCGCCGTCGCATTGCGCGAGTATCCTGCTAGTAAGATTTAATGGAAATTAATATTACGTTTACCTCTTGTAGAAAAGGATCATAAGACAAAAAAGGTGAGTGAAAGTGACGTGTCAAGTGTCCAGTGAACATGCGATATGGTAAAGGACTAAAGGGTCCCACCTCTAACTCACAAAAGAGAATCACTAGCTTACTTGTCAATGTTGACTAGGATGTGAATTTGAAGATTTGTCTTAGTTATAAGAGAAAAAACTAATATCACACTTATATATCAACGGTGACCATACATCAACGGTGACCATACATGGTTTAGGACCCTTATGTATAATCTTATGTCAAAATTAATTCTCTTTTATTTTGTATCAAACAATTGTAAGATGTCAAAACATCAAAAAAGTACGTTAAAGTTATTTAAGAATATTCCTAATAGTAACTTAACTTGAGTTTGATTACTTTGTCATATATTTTTCCTATTAAGACCAAATACATGATCAAGTCAACATAATGATAAACAAACTCACGATTAATCCTTGAAATTAATTCTACTATACATGTATCACTTACAATTCATAATGTACAAATGAATGTTACACAAATACAAGCGACCTCCATCGGTCATCTGCACGACCAAAAGAAGAGGAAAATAGGGTTGGTCGCTATCGACGGTTGTGATGTAATAAGAGGGATGCGTCCTTGGAGGGGATCGAGGTCGTTAAGCGACCATCCATTACGTTTAGTTTAGATGATTAGAATTTGATCAATTTGGTTGAAACCTCCGACTTCTAATATCATTTTCCTATATGTTACTTGTTGATTGAAGACATATTTCCCTCTATACAATGTATGGATAGAATTGGGTCCAGATCCAACTTTCTTGTAAAATCGGATATCAGGTTTTTTGGGTTCGGGTATATCAGGTTTGGGTACATCGGGTATAGAATAAATCTGGTCTAAGACCCGGAACCGAAATTTAATTAACTATGTACTTAGAATTTGTTTTGCCATAATACTATTGGTAGTACTCGATTCATGTTTATTACTCAACTGATATTTGTAAATCATTCTAATATTACATGTATAAAGTAAAAAATATGGTACCAACACCCGAAACCAGCTCTAATTAATTACTATTTCGGTTCCAATAGGCTTTATATCCGATTTACCCGATCCGAACCGGAACCGTATCTGTAAAACGGCTTGGGTTCTCGGGTCTAATAATTATCTGAAATCATGTATCAGGTATTTCATGTATGTTTTTATCTGGGTCGTATCTGGACCCGATTCCTTTCCTAGCTAATAATGCATTTTCTACTTCTAATATATACGTTTATTTATATGAACGAGACAACATGGCCCGTGCGATGCACATGATTTGTTCATGATAATGAATTATTATTTCGAAAGTAAAACGTATACATTGTTTTTGTGTCACGGGCGAAGTACAAAATTATGTTCACTAACATGTTTAGCTTTAATTGTGGGTACTTACTAAATAAGCAAAGTGTTACGGAAAAAAAGATAAAGTAAGTAAACCATCATCGGTTCTATTAACGTAACAGAAAAAAAGTTATTCATAACCTAGAAGTTATACTACGAAAAAATTTATGTTTTGTCTTGTAGAAAAACAACTATAAATGAACGACGATATATCTTTATTATAATCATTTATTAATCTTATTTATGACAAACTATACATGTGTTTATTAGTTATAATTATCTACCAATAATTATATTAAAACTCTAGATATGTCGATTTATTAGTTTATATTATAAAATGGTTTTTATTTCTTATATTAATTTACTAATAATTAATGCAATGCTTTTCATATGACAATTTGAATTTATTAGTCATAATTATTTCTTCAATTTTTAAATATATTAAAAACTATATTTAAATGTACTTCTTTTATTATAAAATTATTTTATTACTTATATTAGTTTACTAATAATTATTTCAAGACTTTTCATATGACAATTTTAGTTTATTAATCATAATTATTTCTTATTTATTTTTATGACCAAAATTCAACTTTTATTTATATTAAATAAATGTAATTAAATGCTACATTAGTTTAGACATTTCACGACTTTTGATATGAAAAATTGATGAAGTTATTAGTTTTTATTATATTTTTTTTACTACAATAATCTTTTTCATTACATTAATTTATTAATTATGTTTATGACAAACTATACATTAGTTTATTACTCATAATCATTTTCTAATAATTATTATGTTAATATATTAAATAACTATAATTAGATGTACTTTTCTTTATTATAAAATAGTTTTTATTACTTGTATTAATTTACTAATAATTATTTCAAGACTTTTCATATGACAATTTTAGTTTATTAATCATAATTATTTCTTATTCATTTTTATGACCAAAATTCAACTTTTATTTATATTAAATAAATGTAATTAAATGCTACATTAGTTTAGACATTATTATTTCACGACTTTTGATATGGAAATCTGATGAAGTTATTAGTTTTTATTAGATTTTTTACTACAATAATCTTTTTTCATTACATTAATATATTAATCATGTTTATGACAAACTATACATTAGTTTATTACTCATAATCATTTTCTAATCATTATTTTATAACTCATGATAAGACAATTTATTAGTTTTTATTATAAATATACATGAGTTTATTACTTATATTCATTTACTAATAATATTATTTCAAGACTCCTGATATGAAAATTTGATAGAGTTATTAGTTTTTACTATATTTTTGTATTACATTAATTTCTTATTTTTATGACAAAACTCAGCTTTTAAATATATCAACTTTGTTACATATTGATTATTAAAGTATTGTACAATGTGACTTGCGTTCACCTCCGATCATAATTTATTCCTTTTGTTTTCCCGTTTCCATTGTCATCATGTCTTTTGTTGCCCAACGATCGTATCGTCAACCCACATGTTTAGCTTTTGGTGTGTGTCATATATACTATCTAGACTTTAATACTTGAGTATAAGATATAATCAAAGAATTAGACGATATAATCAAAGAATTATGAGGAACTGAATGATACCGATTTGAGTATAAGATATTGTGTAATCATCAGAGTAACACCGCTAGAGATAGTCGATCCTACAAAATAAACAAACCTAAATTAAACGATGTATCATTACACAAAAATCACTTAAATTAAAAACATAAAGACATATTTGATTCATGAATTCACCAAAATGAAATTCATAATAGGAGAATAGATGAATGAGATTAATAACCTTACATACCTATTTATACTAAATAATACATTTTTAATTTGTATGAAAAATTATAAATTAATTAATACTTTTATTATGTGTCTTTACATTTACTTGAAACTAAAACCTATATATTAAATATAACAATTTAATTTACCTTTAATATGTGTCTTTACATTTGCTAGAAAGTAAAACCTATATATTAAATATAATAATTTAATTTAATTTAATTTAATTAATCTTATAAATGAATTTATTACATTATTAATATTATTAGAGTTTGGTTAATGACAGCCTTTAAGGCTGTCATTAAGGGCTAGTTGGATGCATAAATTGTTTGTACTTTGGTTAGTGGAGAATGATTCCTAAAATGTAGGGGGCGGTTACTGATTATTGTATAAATTTTGATGCATGTTTTAGCCTCTTATTGACAGCCCTTAGGGATGTCATTATCATTTTCCATATTATTAATATTAAATGTAAGGTATTAAATTCAACTTCATTTTTGGAACTCAATTTTTATGTATATATAGATAGATATCGAATAGTTAACTGATAAGGCACGGTATATTTATACTAATATACTAATTCTGTTTTGTAGATAATTAAGATAGTTATGATTACATCATCGTATGTACTATGTATCTTCAAGCCAAAATTTTTTTATCAATGGTGACCGTCCAAAGTAGTACTTAAAATTATGTATGGAGGGAGATAAAGTTTTCTAATATGGTGGGGTTTAATAAATCTTTTAAATTTAAAATCTTTTTTAATAATATCATGATAATATTATAATTGATTAATAAACGAGCAGTATTAAGGCCGCACGTTATAGCGGGTTTTTTTAGAGCTTTCATTTTTTAAGTGAATATTATAATTTGGTTTACATCGAAACTATTTTTATTTTACTTTTTAGAATTCATTAAGAATATTAATTTTTATATTTTATTTTTATCACGTTTTCTAATTTTCTTGAAGAAGTGATAAATGTGTGTAAATTTTACGGATGAAATGAATTACCTAGAATTAAGGGATAACTTTGTATAATAATATGATGAAATGAGTTACCTAGAATTAAGGGGTAAATTTGTCTAATAATCAATGATTTTAGGGAATTATCGAAGATTTTAGGGGTCCATAATGAATTACCTAGGGGGGGGGGGGGGGGGGGGTGGGTTGTTTTGATTTGGTGGTTTCGAAGTTTTAGGGACTTATTGTGTAAAATTTTAGTGAACAATCTTTGACTCAAAATGGTTTCAGCTAGGGTGATAATTCCTGACCCGACATGAAACCCGATCTAAAACTGACACGAAAATAAACAGGTTTAGGTTGAGGTAAAAAATAATTTGGTCAATCTCGGGTTGACTTTACTGACATGTTTATTATACATGTTAGGTTCGGGTCAATGATATTTTAAATGGGTCAACCCGTTTAATTATTAAAATATATTTAAATATATATATTTATATTTAGTTTACTGTTTACTAGTTTAAAAGTAACTAATAGTTAGATAAAAACTAAAAATACTACTTAGTAATGTGTTGTTTTGGAATTTTGTTATAAATTTGTAAAATAATAACAACATGTATGACTTGTTTGACCCGTTTAACCTGTTTGACCTGCTAACCTGTTTAACCCGTTTAACTAAACAGGTTATATGGCTCAGGTTCGGGTTGAAGGTAAACAGGTTAGTGTTGAGATATCTGACTCGTTTATATAAACAGGTCGATTTCAGGGTGAATGTTTATGACCCGTCAACCCGCGAACCCGAACCCGCCAACTCGAACCCGACCTGAATTGCCACCCTTAGTTTCACCATACTCCTTTTAAAAATTTCAAAACCGCGTTTCCATGTTATTCTGATTTTTAAAATGGCCTTTTGGTAGGCTAATGATCAGTAAATATACAATGGTGATTGTATATACAAAGATAATAAATCAGAAAGTATTAGATAAATATTTCAAATTTTGGTTTTGTGTGTTAAGAAAATAAAACTATAGCCGTTCGTGGGCATGGCCGACCAGGGGGCAGCCGCTCAGAGTCACAAAATTTAGAGGTCCATTTAAAAAAAATTAGTGTATGTATGTACGTGTGAACTCAGATGAATTAAGATAAGTCTAATAACATATAGAAAAATAACGTACTAAAGAGCCCAAAAAACCGGTCATATAACTTGGGATTAATGTCCCTTTCATTTGACGGAAGAATTTTACTAATTTTGGAAAAAAAATTACTTTAAAGGGCTCAAAATTTTTAAAAGTTTATTTGACCGACCCTAAATTTATAAAAGTTGAGGTCAACCTTAATATACTAGAAATTGTCACATAATTTCTATTTTGATTTCGAGTAAATTACACGAAAGATCCCTGTGGTTTGCCAGTTATTATAGTCATAGTCCGTGGTGTTCGTTTATTACACTGGAAGTCCATGGTGTATTCAATGTGTTACACCCGACGTCGTCCCTCTATCAAACGGACGTCTAAAACATCTGTTAAGTGACCCATGTGCACCTCACATGATGGGCAAAATCGTAATTTCTCTTCCCCTTTTAAAGAGTAAATTATACGGAAGGTCCCTGTGGTTTGTCACTTACTACAGCCACAGTCCCTGGTCTTCATTTATTACATTGAAAGTACCTGGTGAATTATATGTGTTACACTCGATGTCCCTCTGTCAAATAATGTGGTTTGTCACGTACATCTGTTAAGTGACCCACGTTTACCTTACATGATGGGAACAATAGTTATACGTCCGTTTGACAGAGGGACGTCGGGTGTAAAAAATTGAATACACCAGGATCTTCCAGTGTAATAAACAAAGACCAGGTACTGTGGTTGTAATAAGTGGCAAACCACAGGGACCTTCTGCGTAATTTACCCTTTAAAAGGAGAAGGAAAATTACGATTTGCCCATCATGTGAGGTGCACATGGGTCAATTAACGGATGTTAGACGTCCGTTTGACAGAGGGACGTCAGGTATAACAAATGAATACACCAGAGACTTCCAGTGTAATAAATGAAGACTGGACTGTGACTGTAATAAGTGGAAAGTCACAGGGACCTTCCGTGTAATTTACTCTTTTATTACAGTAAATTAACTATTTAAGAGGGCTGGTGCAATGGCGCACTCTCAAGCCATCCTCCGTGTAGGGAGGTTTTGGCGCCGCTAACACCAAGCAATGTTACAACATGCGGGTTGCACCTAGTTTAATGGTGTGAGTGAACTATTTTTGTAGGTCCCGAAATAGGTATTTAGAGTAAAAATGTGAATGTAAAATGAGTAATGCCGAAGGCGTTGAGGTGAGTGCCATAAAAGAAACTCTAAGGCTCTTCCCAGTAGTACATCTAGTACGCGTCGGTTGGAGGGTTGAAAGTCCTTGGTCCACCGACAAGGGAGACCGACAAGCAGGGGGTTGGGTTCTTTTATTTTATTTTATAAATTTTTTTTATTTTTAATAAATAATAATAATAATAATAATAATAATAATACGATTTTCCTTTTTTTTCCTCCTTATCTTAACCATGTAATTTGAACTTTTTATTAAGATAATTTTTTAAAATTAATGTAGTTTATTTTAATTAATGTAATGTATTTATTTTATATTTGTCTTGTTGGAATGAATTTTTCAGTTTTTTATCAGTGGAAAAAAATCGATATGACGTTAATGTGTTAAAATTGACAAGTTATGGATGTATTAACCGTTGGTGCTAACCAATTGGTCTACATCAATTGGCCACCAATGATAGACTTGAGATTTTCCTCAAGGGGTCTTGGGTTCAAGACTTGTTGGAGATAAAAATTGGAACTTAAAAGACGGTGGGGTTTATTCCCCATAGGTGGAGGGTTCGAGAGAAGACATACTGCCTCTTGTGAATGTCACTATCTAGGCTCGAACCACTAACTTACTAACTTACCTTTAAAAAAAACAAAAAAAAAAAAAAACCGTTGATGCTTATCAGACCTAATAGAAAGAATCATCTCTCAAAGAACTCAATTGATAGCAATTCCAATAACCTTGGAATTGCGTAAAGCTGTCACAACCTTGTTCCCATGCTAAGTAGTACTTGAAACATATATAATATTGTGCATATGCATGCTTATATATGTGATAGTGTGCACAAGCTTGAACCAAGAAACCTACCCATAGAGCTCTCTTAATAACAACCGACCATTTAAAAAAAATTAAATCCACAACTGTAAATCAACCATTTTTAGCAAGTTCGATAAGCATATGGATCATATATAAAGATTTTAAGCAATTATATATCGATCTTGCATATACATGAACCGAAAGTAATATTATAAATTCGTACAGTTTTAGTTTATACAATTTAAAGTAATTTAATTTAATATGTTTTATCGATAAACTTAGCGTGGTTGGCTTCAATAAAGCGTGTTATTGGATGAATATCCTCTAATTTAATAATTTTAGGTAATGGGCCGATATATGATCACGCGTAATCGATCGATAAACTTATAGAAGAATAAGATGGGAAAATCATACACCCTCCGTCTTTAATAAAGTTCTCATTTTCTTTGGGCACATGTTTTTAGAAGATAGTTAGTGACGAGTCTTTGGTAATAAATTTAATTAAAATATATGGTTTTTTGGAGAGAGAAAGTGTTTTCAGGAGATAATTAGTGGTGGGGTATATAGTAATAATATTATTTTATTGAGTGAGTCCCTCCAATTTGAGAAATGATAACTTTATTTTGGGACAAACATGTTAGGCGAAATGAGAACTTTATTAAGGGACGTAGGGAATACGGAGTATATTTCTATCATCTCTATCTCTACTATAATCTAACACCTATATATGGAGCTAAGTATGATTATTTTATAATGACATGTCCATTTCCTATTGTTTGATTGGTCCTTTTTGATGACGTGTAATCCTGACTCAAATGGTATAATCAGAATTTAATTACGATGATCAACATTAGCCTTTATAATCAGGGTTATAATTGTCAATTAAGTTATTTATTCTAATTATGGTAATTTATGTATTTCTTCATACTTTGTGAGAGATCTAATGTGATTGAAATGAAGCTAATTCATGATGATTTGAGAAAAATTAAAGCTTAAGTGTGTGTGTTATTGGTGTATTGAGTGTGTGTAGTTGAGAGAGAAAGATGGAGGGAAGGATGCTTTCAAAATGTTAATTCATTCAAATGAGAGGAAAACTTACATCATAAGTCATCACAAGGGGTATTTATACCCTAACCTCTAAACACTCTTAAACTAGTCTAATTAAGGCTAATTACATCATTTAAGCTCAAAACTAGTCCTAACAATCTCCCCCTTTTTGAGCTTTAGCACTTTATCCCATTCGTCCTTCTTCAATTTCTTCTTTTGGCTCGTTATGAAATTCGTTTATGCTCAGATGTACTTTAAACTGTTTTGCTCTTCAATGTTTACATCTGATTAGCTTCAGAAGAATTTGAGATTTCAAACATTCAACGAAAATATTTTTTATTTCATTGAATCTGTCGATGTAAGAGAGTCCTAAAACTGGTTTCCTAAGGATTTTAAAGTTCTGGATATGAAAAATCAGTTTGGTTAGGGTTTGCCTGGGATTTTTAGAGATTGGAGATTTTGTGATAGAGGTTTTTTGTGAGGATTAGATAATGATGTTTTGGATTTTGAAAAGAATGATTTGAAAGTTTAAGTCTTTCGATGTGTGTGTTTTTAGAATTTTGGAAAAAATGATTTGTACAGTTAAGTCTTGAATACATGTGAATGTTTTGTATGTATTTGTACGGTTAAGATTTGAATTTGAATGGTTGAGGTTTTGAGAGAGATTTCTGTAGATGAATCGATTTTGTTCTTCTTCACTTGTTTTTCTGTTTAGTACACTGATTATCATTTTCTGTTTCTCTTAGTCACATGATATTACCGATTTCTGATTTTGCATTTGGTTTGAGTACATGAGTTCTGAATTTTCTTCTTTGATGGGATGTTTATGGTTCTTTTTGATGTTGTTCAGATATAAATCCGATACTTGAACTATTTCTTGCTCTTTTTCTCCCCCTCATGAGAACCATGACCAGGGTCCTCATGATAAAGCTGAGTAGTTGCGTTTTGGAAACGGAGAGAAGAATTGTGTGGCGATGTAAATCAAGAGCCAAGATCGGAATGAGAACCAGAAACATGTAGTACTCATGAAGTAACCACAAAAAAAAAATTGATTTGATCTAAAAATATTTGAGAAAAATATTTGAAAATGAAGAATAGCATTATCAATAGTCACGTGAAGTCATAAATAGATGCAATCTTTACTGAACAACTTTAGTAAAGAGATCGTTTACGGATATGACAAACACGATGATTAGAGACATTGTTAATCAAATATTTGAAATTTAAAAGAGATCAATTTATTTGGTTATATCAAAGATCAGTGAAGTATACCACTTACAAAGATGCAATCTTCTCTGAGCATGTGCAGAGAAGAGATCGACGGATATACAAAGATCAATGATCTAACAGTGAATCAAAAACGATTTTGTGTGTGTGAGATTAGGAGAAAGTCAGAATTGAATCTGAACATTTTGGAGAAAATGAAAAATGTATTCTCCACGGATCGTTTAAGTATGAAAATCGTTTGAAAAAATAGTAAGAACAATCAATCCAAGATGGTGTTAAAAACAGATGCAATTGGACACTTCCAGATGTACTCTTTCGATCAAGCATACAACCAGCATGATCGGCATCAGAAAAAGCAGACAAATCAAACGAAGTTTCTTTAGGATACCACAGACCAAGATCTCGAGTACCCTTCAGATAACGAAATATGCGTTTGACTGCTTGAAGATGTGACTCTTTAGGAGCAGCCTGATACCGAGCACAAATACAAGTAGAGAACATGACATCTGGTCGGCTTGAAGTTAGATATAACAATGAACCTATCATCCCACGATAATTTGTGGTGTCAACAAGTTTACCATCAGGATTAGCATGCAATTTAGAACCAGGTGACATCGGTGTCGAAATCGGTTTCGAATCATCCATTAGATATTTTTTCAGTAAATCAGTGATGTATTTGGATTGATTAATGAAGATACCGGTAGGTAATTGGCGAACTTGAAGACCGAGGAAGAAGTTCATTTCCCCCATCATGCTCATTTCAAAACGTTTGACCATAAGATCAGAAAACTTTTTACAGTATTTGGCAAGGTTCTAGAAAGCGTAAGGCGTGGCGTGGCGGCACCATCAAGCCTCAGCCAAGGCGAGCCATGGCGGGCCATGGCGTTTTTCAAGGCGTGACTTAAGGCGGCAAATTTATTATATAATTTATATATATACGTATATCAAATTAAATAAAAATTATAGATATATTGATTTATATAACAATTCATATATAAAGCTTACAAAAAATTTTACATCTAAAATTATAATTAAATATGTTATCATTTTTTTTTTAAAAAATTTAATTTTTTCAGCCGCCTTACAAAAAACTCGTCATAAGGCGCGCCTTATCGCGCCTTATCACGCCTTATTTCACGCCACGCCTAGCCTAGCCGCCATGGTCTGTTTCGTAACGGCGACGTCGCGCCTCACGCCTTGGCGGCGCCTTGGCGCGTTTTTTAGAACCTTGGTATTTGGGATTCGTTGAACTAAAAATGATATCATCGACATAAATTTGAATAAGCACAATATCATCCCCTTGCCTCTTGATGATTAAAGTCGTATCAACTTTTCCTTTTGAAAAACCAGAGTCAACTAAGAATTTGGAAAGGACATCATACCACGCACGAGGAGCTTGTTTTAACCCATATAATGCTTTGTCGAGAATATAAACATGATCAGGAAAACTTGGATCTACAAAGCCTTCGGGTTGATGAATAAAAACTTCTTCATTTAGAATGCCATTTAAAAATGCAGTTTTTACATCCATTTGATAGATTGTAAAATTCTTATGTGCTGCATATGCCAAAAATATACGAATGGCTTCTATTCATGCAACGGGAGCAAACGTTTCTTCAAAGTCAATGCCCTCCTGTTGAGCATACCCTTTCGCAACTAAACGTGCTTTATTACGAATGAAAATCTCATTTTCATCCTTTTTATTTTTGAAGATCCACTTAGTACCAATAACAGATTTCCCGGGTGGTCTCGGAACCAGACGCCAAACTTTTAAGCGTTCGAATTGATTTATTTCTTCTTGCATAGCAAGAATCCAGTTTGGATCTGACAAAGCTTCACTGACCTTTTTAGGTTCATCTGAGCTTAGAAAAGCAGAAAATTGACATTCATCGGCAGTGGCTTTACGAGTTTGAACAGAAGATTCAGGATTTCCAATTATTTGATGAATAGGATGATCTTTTGTCCATTTAAGAGAATGCGGAAGTGGTAGTTGACCCGGATTAATATTTGACGTATCAGTGAATTCTGGATGTGGGATAATTGCAGTTTGAGTGTTGGATGTAAACGGTGGTGGATCAACACGTGTAACATTGAATTTGGAAAAATCAATCACCAAGGGTTGAACTTGAGCTTGAGCTAAAGATGAGTCCGATGTATTAGCAGCTTGAGCAGGAAGTGAGTGATTATCCGGTGATGATTGGATGTCCAATGATGGAGAAGAATCTGAATCAGTTAAGATTGTATTGTGAGCACCGGAAGTAGGAGATGGAGAAGCAGTGGAACTTGAATTTTGCATTTCAGGTACAGTAATAGATTGAACATCGGCCACGGATGTATCAGCTTTCTCTACTGATGTGTATCATAAAAATGTTCAAATAAAATCTCAAGATCATTTTCCGAAGTGGAGGGAGATGATGAAGGTAACGGAACTTCAATATCAGTCGTCAGTGAATTCAAAGGAAAAGTCTCATCAAAAGAAACATTTACACTTTCTCGTATCATGCGATTTGACCGATTATATACTCGATAGGATGCGGATTCACGTGAGTACCCTACAAACGTCCCTTCATCTGCTTTAGCTTCAAATTTATTCAATTTGTCCTTATCATTAAGAATGAAGCAACGACTCCCAAAAATATGGAAAAATTTAACATTTGGAATTCGATTATTAATGAGTTCGTATGGAGTCTTGTTGTAGGTTTTGTTGATGATCGAACGGTTTTGTGTGAAGCAATCCGTACTAACAGCTTCAGCCCAAAGAGATAGTGGGAGTTTAGAAAATGAAAGCATGGTACGAGCAGCTTCAACTAAAGTACGATTTCTTCGTTCAACAACCCCATTTTGTTGAGGTGTACGAGCAGCGGAAAATTAATGGGTTATACCAACTGATGTTAGAAAAGAATCTAAAGTTTGATTTTTAAATTCAGTCCCATTATCAATGCGAATGGTGTGAACTTTTAAATCCAAATTTGTTTGAGTTTTCTTAATGAAGGCGATAATGATATTGGCTGCTTCATCTTTGGTACGTAAGAAATAAACCCATGTGTAGCGAGAATAATCATCAACAATAACCAAGACATAACGTTTACCAGCTAGAGTTTGAACGCTCATGGGACCACATAAGTCCATATGAAGTAATTCAAGCGGTTTTGAAGTACTTTGAACTGGTTTAGCCTTATGAGACTTTTTAGTCATTTTGCGCATTTCGCAAGATGAACATAGATGATATTTATCAAACGAAACATCTGGAAGACCAGATACATGGCTACCTTTGACTAATTTGTTAATCATTTTGAAATTTAGGTGTGAAAGACGGCGATGCCATAGCTATGACTCATTTGACGTTGCTTTGGAAATTAGACACACTTCCTCCAGTGGAACCACATCATTTAAATTGATAGTAAACAGATTTGTGTCATGGGAGCCAGTAAGAAGTTCTTTTCCTGCATAAGTGCGAACATCACATTTCTTTGTCCGAAAATTAACTTCCAATGTTTTATCACAGAATTGACCAATGCTAAAAAGATTGTGTGCAAGATCTTCAACATAAGCCACATTTCGAATGACTAAATGGTGACGAATGATATCGCCAATACCAATAATGGCAGCTAGATGATCATTTCCGAACCGAACAGTTCCCATATATTTGTCTCTATAATTTGTTAATAAGTTTTTGTTTCCGGTCATATGTCGTGTACAACCAGAATCAAGATACCATACAATCTACATAAAACAATTAAAACAAAAAGGTACCCAATCAGAAATGGGTCCTATACGATTAGTAAATGATGTTTTATGAAGAATGATTGATATAGAATGAATTTAGAGAGTTTGAGAACTGCAAGGAGGCAGTTCCATTTTTGGTATTTTATAATCCATTTAAAGGATTTTTCAGGGGAATGTAAAATTCAATTTGATTGTTCATTTTGTATCCATTTGTATTTAACAAACTTGGATTGTTTGTGATTTTTCTTGTGAGAAGTAGTCGATACACCATAGTGTGGAGATTTGGATGATAAAACAACCCGATAAACAAAGTTTGAAGATTTGTTTGCTAAAACTACACGATAAACTAATTTTGGAGTTTTTGGAGAAGAACGTGTAGTAAGAGATGTTTTAGATCTAGTGAGCATTGTTTTGCAAGGTTCTGGATAACAAATTGTACATGAATGAATGATTGAACCATTTTTATGAAGTACATCATGTCGAGAACCACACGGAGCATCTTTTCTTACAAAATATCGTGTATCATATTGAGAAATTAGTTTATTAGTTTTTCGATCAAAATAAACCTTTTTACCATTTTTATCTGTTTTAACAATCAAATTGACACCATTAACAGAATGATTAACAGGACGATAAATTGCAGAATCATAAACAATGCCATAACGTGTAGCAGGAGAAATAAAGTTTGTTGAGTTATTACATTTATTGGAATTAGAAAAAGTAGAATTAAAAAATGAAGAAAATCTAGACTTCTTAAGTTCCTTTGACTTAAGCATACTAGACTTAGTTGATTTAGACTTCTGAAACTGCTCAACTTCTTTCACCCCGCCTTGCATTGGTCTCCTATGCCTGGAATTTAAATTTTTATCTGAAAATTTTAAAACAGGAGAATTAGAATTTTGTTTTAAAAGAGTTGGAATTTTAGGAGTTGAGAAATTATCAGTGTGAGACTTTGGCTTTAGAGAAGCACTTTGACCAGAAACAGATGTGACGTTAGCTATTTTATTTTCTAACTCATGAATTTTATTTTGTAAACCCGATTTTTCTTTGTCAAATGCCTTATGTGTGTTATCGATTTCATTTTCCAATTGACAAATTTTCCTTTCTAGAATTAGAGATGGTACGTAAATCTTTGGTGTGACTTTTTGTTGAAGTACAGCATTACCTTTAATCTCAAATTCTTCTGGTGTAATTATTGGAAAATAATCATCATTTTCAAAGTTTGCCTTTTTAGTTTCATATATTTTATTTAATTCCGTGTAATTGAAACTAATTTGCACATTCTCCTTTTTAGCTCGGATGAAAGTCTCAATTTCTTCCTCTTCGTTTTTCATTTTGATAAAGCTTGGCAAGATATCTCTGTATCTGGGATCATATAATGTTGGAACCATTTTACACGCCTTTTTTAAGAAATTCAGGATTATCAGCTCCTAGTCCTTCTCGTGAGTTGAAATATTTGAAGTCTTTAGGCTTGTTCAAATGGATGGTTTGATCAGTATGTCCTCTTTTGACAATTAATTTTTCAAGATGTTTGATATGTGAATTTAATTTATGATTTTCATTTTTAAGTGTTTGAATCACATTTTGTTTGGTTCTCGTTTCTTTTAATGCAATTATTTTCTGTTCATGTAATTCCTCTGTTAATTCTTTGATTTGAGAGTTTAGAGATTTAAATTGTTTTTCAATTTCATCAAACTCTTTTTCTTTACGTGCAATACTGTTTTTGTTAATCTGATAATCACCCCAAACTTTAGAGTAAAGTTTGTAATTATGATCATATTTATCTTTAAACTCTGATACTTGCTTTTGTAACCTCAGATTTTCTTGTTTGAAAACTGTTTGTTGTTGAATATAATGAGCAAGTTTATTACCCAGAAAAGCATTTTGTTCATTTTGTTATTCCAAATTATTTAAGCGATCTTGAAGTTGAGTATTTAAATTTTGTGCATTTAAAAGGTTTTGTTTTAAAGAATCAACTTCAGATGTCTGATTTTGAACAAAACAAGTATCAGAATTAGTGGAATTATTTTCATTAGAGGGAAGAGAAGTGTGTACCTTGCATTACTTGCCATCTGTCTCAGCAATTCTTTCAGTAACCTCAGCATTTTCTCTTGCCATAAAACACAGGTTGGCAGCATGTTCTTCATCTTCCGGATCCGACTCCTCCATCCATTGAAGGTCTTCTGCTAACAACACTTTTCCTGCCTCAATTTTTTTGGCTATTAGCATCTTCCTTTTAAAGAACTCAGAATCACGGACTTTAGGTTTCTTGCAATCACGAGAGTAGTGTCCAGCAATTACACAATTGTAACATTTTTTCTGTGGATCCAATGGTATGAGCTTTGGCTTTTCAGTTGGTTGTGTTGTAGATGAAGCAGGTGGAGCAGATTTAAAGTTGGATGAGTATCTTTGGTTGTTGTTTGTTGCTTTGAAGTAGTACTTCTTCTGATAGTTTGAGATTAGGGATATTGCCTGAAGTACATCCTCAAGATCTTTTTCCATATCATCAGGTGTGAGAATGTAGACGGTTCTACATTTTCTGACATTCTAGGATATGTAGAATACTGATGATGTTGCTTGGTGAGGAATGAAAGATTATCTGCAGTCTCTTGGCGGTTTTGAGCTGTCTCTTGACGACTTTTAGTTAAGTTCTTGACCATTGGCTCATTTTGGTGCAAATATTCAAAAAGTTCATGAATATCAATCAGACTGAGATCTTTATGTTGCATGACACTATTCCCAAACATTTCCCACTCAGGAAGAAGACAGTTGATAAATTTGATATTCACCTCCAAATTTTCTTTTCGCAAGTAGTTTTTGCGAAGATCGTTCAACAATGTACAGTACCGATGATAAGTGCTCTCCAAGTCTTCTCTGATTGTGGCTTTGAAAGTCGGATAATTATTCAAAGCAGAAACCATTTTAGCTTTGTTTCCTAAAACTGTGCCCTTCATTTGTTTTCTGATTTCATCCCATAATTCTTTACCCGTTTCAAGGCTATCCAAACTGTTGTAGATTTCATTTGGCAGTCCTTGAAGCATAAATGAATACGTTTGAACATCGGCTTTGGCACGTCGTTTTTGTTGTGTATCATACTCATCAGGAGGAACTAGACGTTTGCCACCAATAACTGGAGGAGTAGCAGTTGGATCAATAACAAGATCATCATAAAATACCGCTTCCCCATTAGTGAGTGATTCAATAATTTCTTTATGTAGCTCCTGATTCTTGATAAAGTGGAGAAATCGTTTCTTCCACTGAGCATATTCTCCTCTATACAAAACCGGTGGTTTTAGATCAGTTCCGATTGTGAGTGCATCTTTAGAAGACATTTTTAAAATGATTTTTAAGGAAAATTGGAATTTAAAAAACAATTGAAATTTGAGCCGAAGATTGTGTTCGGGCCGAAGACTATGTTCGGGCCGAAGATTTGTTTGGGCCAAAGAGTAGTTCGGGCCGATGATTGTTCGTGCCGAAGACTTGAAGCCGAAGTTTGAAGCCGAACACCTTAAGTCGAAGTCTGAAGCCGAATTTTTTGCTCGAGACGAACAAGTGAGGAGTTCGAGAACAGTGATGAGTTCGGGCCGAAGACTATTGTTCGGGCCGAAGTTCGGGTTTGATTAAATTCGGGCCAAAGACTTGTGTTCGGGGTATCAAAGATCTCGGGCCGGAAACAGTGTTTTGTTCGAGCCGAAGACTTAGCCGAGCCGATAACAGTGATTGGTTCGAGCAGAGCCGAGAACAGTTGAGCCGAAGACTTGATAAGCCGAAGTTCGGGCCGAGTACCAGTGAGCCGAACAATTGAAATAGTCGAAGATTGTAGAGCCGAACACCCAAGCCAAGAACTTTAGCCGAAGATATCACTGTGTTCGGGCCGAAGACGTTCTTGAGGCCGAAGAACTGTTCGTCACTTCAAAAACTCACCATTTTGATTCAATGCTTGCTCAATTCTTTACCAATTTCAATGATTTCAATCCCTATCTGCTCGAAAATGATTTCCTAACACTCTGATCCGATAATATCCTTCAATCAATAACAACACATCTCGAATTCTTCGATTTTCAGAGACTTTTTGAGTTTTTCAACGTTTGCACAAAAATCACTGAATCATGATCAATTGTTGATGGAATTGATCGAAATTTGATTCTATTCATATTTAAATCAATGGAGAAATATGAATCTTCAATCAAATCTTCAATTCGAAACAAAAATTTACAACATTAATTTCACAGCTCATGAACAACTTTTTCTTCAAAAATCTTAGATCTGGATCAAATCATCACGAATTTGGATCTACTCTTAGAGAGTTTATGCTCTGATACCAATTGAGAGATCTAATGTGATTGAAATGAAGCTAATTCATGATGATTTGAGAAGAAATAAAGCTTAAGTGTGTGTGTTCTTGGTGTATTGAGTGTGTGTAGTTGAGAGAGAAAGATGGAGGGAAGGATGCTTTCAAAATGTTAATTCATTCAAATGAGAGGAAAGCTTACATCATAAGTCATCACAAGGGGTATTTATACCCTAACCTCTAAACACCCTTAAACTAGTATAATTAAGGCTAATTACATCATTTAAGCTCAAAACTAGTACTAACACTTTGTTTTTCGATCATAACTTTGTTTTTTCTTTATAAACAAAAAATTCTAAAAATGTCAAAGTTCTTAAAATTAAATTATCTACTAAATGAGTGTAGTCTTGAAATTTTGAAAAAATAATGTTATGATTCAAATATATTATATTATTAGAGTTGCGTTCAAGGAGGTCCATTACTTTTACGAAGTCCCGAAGAACAAATCTCAACCATTGATAAATAATATCTAATGGTTAAGATTAACCACATATTTTATACATTGATTGGTATTTTAGTCATTCTTTTAAATAAATATATTTTTATTTTAGAATTTTTTATTTTTTTTATGAAGGGGTATTTTGGTCATTTGACACTTATTTTTTCAATTTTTTTATTTTTTATTTTTTATTTTAAAATATTTTTTATTTTTTATTTTTTTTTATTAATGAAAAAATAATAATTTTTTAAAAAATAATAAAAATTCAATTAAAATAAATTAAAAAAATTAAAACTTCTAAAATAAAAAATAAAAAAATAATTTTTTAAATGACCAAAATACCCCTCAATTAAAAAATAAAAAATAATAAATAATAAAAAATTTTAAAATAAAAAGTAAAAAAATGGATTTTTTTTTAAGTGTCAAATGACCAAAATATCTCTTTATGTATAAAATATGTGATTAATTTTGACCATTAAATCTTATTGATCAATGGTTGAGATTTGTTCCTCAGGTGTTGATAAAAATAATGGACCTCGTTGAACGTTTCTCTATATTATTATGAACCAAAAATATTACGATTTAAAAATGTAATGATCCAAATATTGTATGATCAGAAAATGTTATGATCGTAATTTAGGTATTTATGTATAACAAAATGTTTATTCATCATTTTAATAATAATTGACTACATAATTTCCTACATTATTTTCATTGTTATACATTTATGTATTTTGAAGCATGTCCGCCCATACGGGCGAGCTTTGAAGCTAGTATATTAATATGTAAGAATTAGGAATTCCTCTTCCAACTCGTCCCAAAATGGATGTTATGTAATGCATTTAGGAAAACTTATTTAAGTGTTTTTAAGTTTATTAGCAATTTAAGTTTTTATTCATATAAAATAATTTGACAATTATATTCATTTTCTTTTAATGAGAATGACTAATGAGTGAAATGAAAAGTATAATAAAAAAAAAGAACATAATTGTCATTCAAGATAAAATTAATATATATGAATAGAAAATATTATGTAGGAATCAACACTTTCTTTGTTACATGTTTGTCATAGTCCAAACTCATCCTTAAATATTCTACTAACTACTTAATCTGTTTCGTATCCAACAATAATATCAAACTCATTAAATATATTTATGATGATAAATGCACAAAAAAAAGGGGATATAAAGATGATTTCATGGAAACTCAATTGCATGGCCTCACTCCAACAAGAGAGTTAGGTTCTTAGAATGGAACATAAAAGACAATATGGAATAATACTCTTAACTAATCAATATTCATATAATTATTATACCTACTATCCCCGTCCAAATAAAGACTACATATAAATATATAATAGTTTCTTATCCAAACTTAGTGGCATATTCTATTAATATTGCCGAACTAAATTACTTTCTTTATATATGTTTTTAGCATGAATAATTAGTAAGTATTTGATTTTAAGGGTACCTAGGATAGTGTTTCAAAAACTAGCCTTTACGTATTATAGAGGGTCATCACACCCGATGTAGAAGAACAACGTATGTTACCTTAAAACTAATACTGTCCGTCTTCGTATCACAATAAGTAATATATTTGGAGCTTTCTGGATTTTGAGGTAAAAATTAAATTAAAGTTAAGATAGATTAAAGTGGATAATTAATGGATGACGATTCATATTATTTTTAAATAAAATGAATAAATTAATAATGTTTAAAAGTAAAAGTAAGGATAAAAGTGTAATGTCACTATATTAAATGGATAATTAATATAGTGATATTGAAAATAACGGATAAAAGTTGCATAACTTCACATCATGTAATATCACTATGTTAGAAAATAGAACATTTCAAATTATCCATTTAATATATTAAACGGATAAAAGTGTAATATGACTATATTAAATGGATAATTAATATATTAATAAGGTGTTAAAAAATATCTGAAAAATTTGGATATTAGTTCCGGATATTGTTTTCAAAAAGTTTAGATATCCGATATTCAAAAATCCTAAATATTCGAAATATCCGTAAAATATCTGAAAATATTCGAAATATTTGAAAGATATTTTAATAAATCCGGATACTTAGAATTTTGGATAGCAGATACGGATAATAAATATTTATTATCCGTAATCTGAATATCCAAAATTCAAATACTAGGTTTGTAATACCCCTAATTATTAATAGTGATTGTTAGATGAAGCCTTGATTGATGCTTTGTAGTTAGCATCTAAAATTCCTACTAATTGAGTATTGTTTTCTTTAGGTCAACCGAAAGAAATCTAAACAAATACATCAAATTATGCAAGTAGTTGCACAACATAATAAGTTCATGGCGTTCGGTTATGTCATCCTTTATTTAAAGTGGGTCCTGCTAAGATTTCGATCTTTTCTTTTCATATTGTAAACGGAAAAATAGGTAGAAAATATAAAACCTATTATTTATATTTCAAATTAAATTTAATCAAAACGTAAATTGTAGTAAAAAAAACTAATTTTTATGAAAAGTTTAAATTTGAGGTACTCAATTATTTAATTAGCAATTAAAAGTATCTAATTTCCTAAAATTAAAATTCAAGATATCCAATTTTCTATATAATAGGCTTTTTAGCAATCAAAAGTATCAAGTTTTTGTTTTTCTTATACTCCCTCCGTCCCACGAAAAACTTTCCATTTGAGTTTTGCACAAGTTTTTAGGTGATAGTTAGTGGTGTGGTCATTGATAATATTTTTGATTAAAATATAAGGTTTGATTGAAGAGAGAAAGATAGTTAGTGGATATTAGTTGTGGTGTCTTTAATAATAATAATTTTTTATTTTGTGGAGCACATCAAATATGGGAAATGAGAAGTTTTTTATGGTACAAAAATTTAGAGTGAAATGAGAAGTTTTTTATGGGACGGAGGGAGTAGCATATAAATTTAGTGACTAAACTTTCTCTAAATTTTTATTTGAAGTACTCGAAAACATGTCAAAGTTGGTAAAAGGTGCTCAAGTTTGGATGGATTTTTTTTTATAAATAATTAGTTGCTAAAAAGAGTTGAGTATCTCAAATTTAAATTTTTTGAAAATTGGATACTTTTCTGTGCAATCTACCTAAATTTGAACATGTATTTGAACATGTATGACCGTGTTCATCTTAAATCCCTCATACTTCTCCTTTGAAGGAATTAAGTACTACCGTTGTTTAAACAAGAGCATTATTTAGTTTGAAACAAAAAGGGATCCTTGAAAATTTGGTAAAAGAATACAAGTAGCCGAAAAATAATGATAAGGATAAATGAAGCATAGTTGATGAAGTGGATGGAATAAGCCACGTCTCTAAGTTCCATACCATTAGTAGGATCACATGGCATCATGGGAACCTTTGAAGGAATAAGACCATTAATACGCAAATCCAAACAAATAAGATTTAGCGCATACCAAGTATCTTTAAGAAAACCATAAATTAATGTAAAAAAAAAAATGGAAAAAGAATCTGGCATATGCAAGATATTTGAAACTTTAGAAAGATTTACAAAGATTCTTGTGCCCCAAAACCTTTTTTTTAATATCCATGTTTTTATAAGAAATGCATGAGAAATGTGGATTCTCGTGGTCGATAGCGCAAAATGTTTCTTTATATTAAGGTGTGTTGATACTAGAGGTAGAATTGGCAATTTGTACCGTGTTCATGGTTGGTATATCTGAACTGACATTTCTTATTATTTATCTCAGTTCTAACCCAATTCATTTAATTAATCATTTAAAATTTCATATGTAATCCGACTCATTTAAGTACACGTTAATGATCATAAAATCGGAACCACTAACGGCTCTAGTTTTCCTAATGACGTCATCAATCATTTTTCAATTACGTTCTGAAAGAAACTCTAGAAAGTTGTAAAAAAAAATCCCAAAATCAGATGAGAGAGAAAACTGTGTTCTTTCTCTCTAGACATGTATTTGATTGTGTGTGAAAACATAGAGGAGAGAGGGGATAGAAATGGATGAAAAAACTAGAAAAAAAATATTTAATGCCAAAACATGAAAAAAAATAAAAGACTACAAATAAAATTTCTATAATCTAGAAGATGGAAAATAAAAAAAAGAAAATAATAATAACAAAAAAAGATGAACCCTCACATGTTTGGCACGTGATGAGGTTTAAAGGTGAAAGATAGATGGAAGGAAGAAAAAAAACTGAAAAGTACTTGATAAAATCAAGAGAGAAAAAATCTAATGATAAAAATGTGGAATCCCAAATAACACATGTAAATATTTTGTAATTTAGTTGGTGTTTGGTTCGCTGGAATCCTTGAGAATTTTAAGGAATTGAAATCCAATTTCCATGGATTCTTATATTTGGTTTGACGGAGTTAGAATTTGGATGGAAAACATTTCATCAAACAAGGTAATGTAAATTTCATCCAAAGAAAGAAGAATTTTGAAATCACATGAATGAAAAAATGTATAGATTATCATATTACCATTTAAACACCTTTGAATCTTAAACTAACCACAACCCTGTAACGCCCTAAAAATTATTGTAATTATATTATCGAAGTTTTAATAAATAAATTATGTGTTGCTTATTTATTTGAGATTTATATGAGTTATGTGCCCTTATGTGTATTTAATTCGAGTGATTTAAATGCGTAGTGTTTCTTTTAAATGACAAGAGTGTCATTTAATTTGCATTAATTAATCATGAGGATTAATTAAAAATAACCAGAGGGTTATTTAAATTGTGTGTAAATAATTATGAGAATAATTAATCTTATCGTGACGACTAATTCCGAGCATTTGAGTGTTGTTTAATTGTCATGAATTAACTACAAGATCAGTTATATTAACGTAGAAGTTCATTAATTCTCGAGGTCGGCCGATATGCCAAGGCTTATTCTATATTATTCATTTTCTTTTCCTCGAGCCAAATTCTTTTGCTTCTCTTACACTTGCTCGGTTATGTTGAGTGAAGCCTAGCCGTATTTTTCCATGGACCCGAGATTTTATTAAGCTAAGTTGTGCAACTTGATTTGGGCCAGTTCACTGATTGGTGCATGAGTTATAATTGGGCCAGTATGAGATCCATATGTAGCAGATTAGGGCCGAAATCCCTTGCCAAAGTGAATACGTTTTCTTTTAAAACCTTTTAGCCAATCCCTAATGACTGGTTATCATTCCTTGATCGGCCGCTGCAGTACCTTCGTCCTTCTTGAGAGCGAGCAGAGGAGATAGAGCAAGAGGTGAAGCTTGATTGAATAGAATCAGGAATTGAGAGCTATGGAGTGACCGGTGATTCGTCAGGGTATCGTAGATTGAAGAAACCGAGTGAGCAAGGGTCCGTTCGAGCAGGTTCATGTGGAGTGTTAATCGGAAGATGACCAAGACTCGGTTATTTAGAGCAGACAATCGAGCAGCGATTGAGGGCTGAAACGTGAGCAGCGGATAACGATTATCGGGCCGTAGGAATTGTTGATTTCGGACCTTATAGGACCTGATTCGAGACGCTTTTTAGTGCTAAGGATATTTGGGAGCATACGTCTATTCGAGGTGGGTGATCTCACTCTAAACTTGCACTTACATTTGATTCATGATTACGTGCTATATGTTATGAACTGTGATTGATTGAGCTAAGCTTGTTGTTGTGAATGATCTGTGTACTTGAGTTTTTTATTATGATTTGTTATGCACTTGGGTTGTGCTATGTGGTTATATATCTATGAGATTGATATACTTGAGTTTGAGCTGTTAGTTTTATATGAGTACATGTTGTAATGGGTCAACACGTTAATAAAACTAACTAATTATATTTGAGATTCATGAGGTTAGCCAACTCTTCCCAGAGTAAGCCAAGTACAATTCACGACTGTCAGCGTGGTACTGCGGGACACTGGTGGGTGTTGGAAGGGGGTGCTGCGGCGAGGCGCTGGTGGGCGTTGGGATCGTCACGGCATTGACGAACCAAGTGAAATTTAATAAAAAGCCTAATAATCGAGAATTGAGTAAAGTCTTTAGAGATCACTTATGTGGTGTGGATTGTTTGTATGTGTATGTTTATTGTGTTGATTATTCACTCAGTGGTGGCTGCCCCAAACACTCCCTCCCATTTTGCAGGTACTAGCGAGGACAAAGAGAATGCCAATGGTTGATAAGCTGCGTTTCAATTATTATATCTAAGGATTTGGATTAAAACATTTATTTCGAGTCAAACATGTTTTGTTTTAAAACCTTTAATTATTCCGCATTTAAACCACGAGACGGTTTTATATTTCTATTTATGAGTTGTGACCTTTGAGTTACTTGTACTTTTGGGGAAAAATAGTGTATTTTATTTATTATTTTTTTTTAAATTTCCCCTTGATCTTTGGGATGTTACAAACCCACCACCACCCGACGCCACCACCACCCGCCGATTACCACCACCCACCGCCACCCGCCGGCCACCATCGCTATCGCCACCCACCGCCACCCGCCGGCACCACCGCCACGTACCATCACCACCACCCGCAACCACCATCACCACCACCTGCCAACACCGCCCACCACCCACACACTACTACCGCCACACATCACCGCTACAACCACCCTCCACCACGACTCGCCACCACCACTACCTCTCGCCATCACCGCCACCACACACCGCTACCGCTACTCATCACTACTACGACCACCCTCCACCACCACCACTCACCTACCACTACCGCCACCCACCACCGCCACCACCACCCATCGCTACCGTTGTCATCGCCACCACCACCACCTACATGAATAAGGGCAAATTCATCTTTGTACCGAATTCTAATTGCAATTCTTGGCAACCAAACAGAATATTCAACTGAATTTTAATTTCATTTCCTGCCTACCAAACAAAGTATGGAATTAGAATTCAATTCCTGACAGATTTCAATTCCTTCTTAGATTCCAATTTCATCAGAAATATTCTAACGAACCAAACGCCCCTTAATCTTATATTTATTATAAAGAACTTATCAAATAGGTAACTACAATTATGTTTCAACAATCTTATATCTGTCTCATATTAATTTTTGTGTATGTGTTTTAAAAAGTAAATATGGATAATAGTTTAATCGCATGATTTTATTCTTCTACATGAATGAAGGAATGTATAGATTATCATATTATCCTTAAACACCTTTGAATCCTAAACCAACCACAACCCACCACCACCTGTTGCCACCACCTACTACCACCACCCACCGCCACCCGCCGGCCACCACCGCCACGTACCATCACCACTAGGGGTGCCCAAAGGGTTGACCCGGCCCGACTTAAACCCGAACCCGATTATGCTAATTGGGTCGGGTCTATTCGGGTTCCATGTTATTATCGGGTTTTTTAAACCCGACCCGACCAACCCGATTCGTTATCGGGTCGGGTTTCGGGTTAGAATTTCTTAACTTTGTCGGGTTCGGGTTGATCCGATTAGACCCGATTAAAATTTAAGTATTATATTTCCTATAAAAATTAAGAAATTTTTACTGCTAAATCAATTAATTAGCAAATTATATGATAAAGTATTCAATATAAATCAATTATAATTACAAGTGTTAAATAAAAACTCATAAAATTTAATATATTAAATAATTTCTTTAATTTTTACCAAAAATTCATAACTCAAGTGTAACCCGACCAACCCGATCGGGTCAACCAGACAAACCCGAAACCCGACCAACTCGAACCCGACAAACCCGAATCCTTATCGGGTCGGGTTTCGGGTTAAGATTTTTTAAACCTCAAACCCGACGGACCCAACCCGATAACAGCCGGGTCTGTTCGGGTTGACCCGTTGGGCACCCCTAATCACCCCACCACCCGCCACCACCATCACCACCACCCGCCAACACTGCCCACCACCACCGACTACTACCACCACACATCACCGCTACAACCACCCTCTACCACGACTCGCCACCACCGCCACCACACACCGCTACCGCCACTCATCACCGCTGCGACCACACTCCACCACCACCACTCACCTACCACTACCGCCACCCACCACCGCCACCACCAACCACCACTACCATTATCGCCGCCACCACCACCACCTACATGAATAAGGGAAAATTCATCTTTTTACCGAATTCTAATTTCAATTCTTGGCAACCAAATAGAGTATTGAATTGAATTTTAATTTCATTTCCTGCCAACCAAACTAAGTATGGAATTAGAATTCAATTCCTGACAGATTTCAATTACTTCTTAGATTCCAATTCCATCAGAATTATTTCAACGAACCAAACGGCCCTTACTCTTATTTTTATAATAAAGAACTTATCAAATAGGTAACTACAATTATGTTTCAACAATCTTATATCTGTCTCATATTAACTTTTGTGTAGTGTATGTGTTTTAAAAAGTAAATATGGATAATAGTTTAATCGCATGATTTTATTATTCTTATATACAATTATCATTGATAATTTACTGTTCATAAAGATTTTGACAAGCAAATAATAAAATGGTTTTCATTTGAATATAAAATAACAAAACAAGTTTTTATGAGTGGTTTGCTGTGCAAGGATAAGTCCATACCACTTGATAGAAACCCATTCTCGATTCTTTCCTTCCTCTTCCTTTTTTCATTATTGATGCTTCTTGAAACCCTACACTTTAAAAGTTGATATTCTTTTAGCAAAACCTTCATATAGTTTCCAATAATTATATTTTTAAAATCTAAATATTTTAATCTATATTATTAGTATTTTTAGTTTACTTCAACATTTATAAAAATTATTTATAATACTAATGTGTATTATTGATGCTTCTTGAAACCCTACACTTTAAAACTTGATATTCTTTTAGCAAAACCTTCATATAGTTTCCAATAATTATATTTTTAATATCTAAATATTTTAATCTATAAATATTATTAGTATATTTAGTTGACTTCAACATTTATAATAATTATTTATAATACTAATGTATATGTAACACGATATTAATAGATCCATGAAATAATTAGTTGGCTAGAATTACGCACACTCTTACATATTAGCGAGTATATTCAACATCAGTAACACCAATAATTAATTTATGTATTTAACTAGATAGATTAAATCGAAAAAATCGAAATATTAAAAGTAAATTGTCAAAAAAATAAAATTTTAAATCCCGCAGGAACGCGCGGGGTGACAACATCCTCATTCTTCTACATACATGATACACTGATCTATGCCACTATGAAACAGAATAGCTTACAAATCTTAATTTCACATCGTGTAGTCATCAATGTTAGAATAATCCCTTTATAATGTGGCTTTGACCATTTGAACCCTTAACTATGTCTTAATAACATATTATACCCTAACTACTTAAAGGCGGTTATTTGATGGAAGTAACTGTAATATCACATGAATTAGGGATTGTGGGCTTTTCCTGTATGTTGTCATATTACGTACTCTCACACAATAAACACCAAATCAATTGTGAGAAATCCCTCATCAGATTATTGGCATCATTACTAGAATTGGATTAATCCTAATGTGATGGTTTCATCATCCAACCTTAATCTACAATTAGTTCTACCATCAAGTAAGTTTTCCTATCATATATGATTGTAGTGTAAATTGAAGATGATCATGATAATTTTCTCCTGTCATGTTTAATTGAATCAACAATCAAGTCTATCCAAAAATATCAAATGGTTCCAAATAACCCGGCCCGAATATTGAATAGTTGACGGTTTAATCCAATGAACATCTTTTCTAGAAGGTGCGCGCGTACTATAGCTTTATAGATCATAGTTTTATGTTTTAGGGATTTTTTTTAATATGTGACTAGTGGTACATCATAGTAATATTAAATATTTTTTATTTTTTTACATTTAATTAATAAAAAAACCTTAATTTCAATAATAGTAAGGGTAAAATCGATATAAAATAAAAATATTAATTACTGAAATATCATTTTAGTCTAGTTAAAAAAATTTATGTTTATTAAATTTTATTTATCGTATACCAAAGAAGCATATATTAACAAAATCCTTATTAAAATATTATTAGATTAGTTTACAAACTTATGCATGTTTGGTGTTACGAAAGGTGTCACACCAATTTTCTTTCAAGGTGTAGTAAGTTAGACTTGTGTATCTCTTAGGTGTTACATAATGTATGTGGTATGCATATCACATATGTTGATATGTGGATAAAAAAATATGCACTTTTTATAAGAAAGAAATTATTTATTTTTTAATGTTTGCAGACTAATAAAATTTTGAGTGGTGGTGGTGACGGTGATAAGCGGTGGTGGGTGATTTAGACTAGTAATAATAGGAATCAATATGTGGAGAATTTAATAAGAGAGTTTGTTATCATTCGCCTTACATTATGAGAATTATGAGAGATTTATACTAGTTACCTTATATATACATTCACTATTCCAAAATTACTGTTCATAATGAATTTCTAATATTTCATTTACAATATATATAATAAGAGGGAAAAATTAGACATGTTAGATGCTTTGCCATAATGGCTTCAACTTGGATCCGTAAAGCACTTATAAAGTTACAGTCCAAGGAGATCCACGTTCGATCCATTGTTTGGGTTTTGATTTTTTTTTTGTTAATTCCCTTAGAACCAAAGTCATATTTTATAGCTTTACAATTTTAAATTTCTTAAATAATAACAATATCTTTTCTAAATTTTATTGATATCAAAATCATTAAAGAACCATTATTTTTATAAATTTCTTTTTCTATATTACAATGCTTTTAATTTGTACATTATTTAATCCAACCAAATATATATTAAAAAATATTGAAAAAATATAAACTTTATGAGTTTTTCTAACATATGCCGTAGGGGCATACGATAGATAGATAGATAGATAGACAATTAAGATTTTACAATACTTTAAAATACCAATGCGAGGCATGCATCTGTTTGAAACAAAAAAATTATACGAAAAACCCTGCCGCAACGCGCGAGATGTTATATTCCTCGTAGTAATAATAATGTGTCATATTGTTACAAGTAATCTATCTTAATTGTGCACAACCTTCAAACCAATCAACTTACCTTTGTAACGAGGGAACACGTCATAGACCACTCTCACCCGTCACGTCAGCTGACACTTTAATTTTTATCAAATCAGCGTCACATCAGCTGACACTGCAACTAACATTCAACTGATATAGCCATGTTATAAATAGTACTTCCCTTTAGTTTTTGTGCCATGTAATTATAAAATATACACATACTTAAGTCTTAAGATACCAAATATCATATTAAAATATCTTGGCCCTCACCAAAATCCCTTCTCAACTCATCGCTTGACCGTTAAAAAAACCGATGACACCAAACCAACTGGCCGTGCCATCAGTTGGGGGTAAAATCGAAGACTTTGGTTTTGTAAGTGACGGGCCGATGTGAACGTCTTAAAGAGGGGTGATCGAAATATTGGATCATCCATTACGCCCGTCTTTTTCTTTTTTAATGACAAATTTTAATCTACTCCTAAATATCACATATATCCATTATAGGATTTGAATCTCCGACCTCAAAAATTGGGGCAAACACCTTTACTACTTTTTTTTTTTGAACGGCAAAAAAGGAGATCGGGAAGGAGCTTTGGCAAAGCCATCACCCCCACCACGAAAACCCGAAAACTAAAATAAAAAAGCTAGCAAGGGGCTAGCACCACAGTACATAGAAACAAACAACAAGAAAAACAAACCAAACAAGGAAATAAACAAACTCCTAGCGGAAAACATATTAAGCAAAACACAATTTAGGATCTGAGAGCCAAACACCCCACTTGTCAGCCGATATCTTCCCACGAGAGCGGGATTTAATCCAAAAAAACGCCATAGCTTGTATGTTAGCGAACACCTCAGCCGTGAGCCTACCATGAGAAATGTTATTATGAAAAACCCGGTCATTCCTACATTTCCAAATGGACCAAAAAGAAGAGTAGTGACACCCAAAAAAGCATTACTCGTGTCGCCTTTAAAATTAGACCTATTTCCCCATAAAAAGAGGTCGGGCAGATTAGAGATGTTGCCGATCGGGACACCCCACCATCTACCGATATCAGCGATAATGGATCTCGTAAGAGGGCAAAAACAGAACAAGTGGTCCTCGGTTTCCTCAGCCTCATCGCACATAGGACAAGAAGTAGATAACAAAGTAATACCACGGGAGCTAAGGTTGGTTTTTGTAGGCAATCTCCTTGACACAATCCACCAAGCATTAATACAAATTTTAACCGGGACACATTTGGGCCAAACAAATCCGGTAACATTAGATTTCTTAAGAAACGAGTCATCAAAAGCAACTCTAAGGGAATTAACCGAGAAATTACCATCCTCCTCAAGAGCCCATTTAATTCTATTATTCGCCACTTGAAACCAAGAATCCAAAGGCATATTTACTTTATGATAAATTTTATGAACTTTTAAGATGTTTCTCCATAAACCCGGGATTTTACCACAAAAATTCACCCCAATAATACCCCCGTTAGGCCCATGGATGCTAGAAATAACCTTCTTCCATAAAGAATCGGATTCCATCTTAAATCTCCAAATCCACTTTGTGAGAAGAGCAAGATTAAGACTTTTAATACTACCAATACCCAATCCGCCATGCTCAATCTTATTAAGGACAACATGCCAAGCAACCCATGAGATTTTTCTTTCGCCGTCTTTGGCACCCCAAAAGAACCGAGCCCTCATGCTCTCGAGTTTTTTAATGATTTTGTCCGGGGATTTAAATAAAGAGAAGAAGTAAATACCGAGAGACCCAAGGACCGATTTGATGAGAGTCAACCGGCCACCACTAGAAAGCATTTTGGCTTTCCAATTAGAAAGTTTTGACATGAATTTACTAATAATTGGAGCCCAAGATTCGGCTTTATTCATAGAGGTGCCAATGGGGAGGCCCAAATAATTGAAGGGGAGTTGAGACGCCCTACAATGAAAATCATTAGCCATTGATAACACAACATCATAGTCAACACCAACCCCCATAAGACTACTTTATGCATATTAATTTTCAAACCGGAAGATAAATAAAAACATCGAAGAATTCTAGTGAGGTTAGCCATATTGGATCGAGACCACTCCCCCACAACAATGGTGTCATCTGCATATTGAAGGTGCGATATAATAGGGCCATCCCCCGTAAGATGAATACCCCGGTAAATCCCTTTAAATCTCGCCTCTTTCATGGCAAGGTTAAAACCTTCCGCGGCGATAATAAATAAGAAAGGGGCCAAATGATCACCTTGACGCACACCCCTTCCCATTTGGAACTCCTTGGAAGGAGAACCATTAATCAAAACCGAAATGGAAGCAGAAGAGAGGCATCCGCGGACCCATGATCTCCATTTAGACCCGAAGTTCTTAAGATGGAGCATTTCGTCTAAAAAGGTCCAATTCACCGAGTCAAAAGCCTTTTCAAAATCAATTTTAAAGATCATGGACAATCGCTTGTGTTTTCTAGCCCACCCCAAAATTTCACTAATCATAAACGGCCCGTCTAAGATGCTTCTATTATGAATAAAAGCGGTTTGTTCTTCCCCAATAACCGAACCAATCACGCCTTTCAAACGATTGGCAAGAATTTTTGCTACAATCTTGTATACACAGTTCAACAAACTAATGGGCCGGAAGTCACAAAAGGTAATCGGGGAACTAACCTTGGGAATAAGAGCAATAAAGGAAGAGTTACAACCGTTGCCAAGAGAGCCGGAATGCTCAAAGTGCTTAACCGCCATAACCAAATCGTCTTTAATAATATCCCAAAATTTTTTAAAAAACGCAAAGGAGAAACCATCCAGGCCCGGAGCTTTGTCCGGCCCGATATCCCAGACAGCACGCTTAATTTCTTCCACCGAAATCGCAGATTCAATAACGGCAGATTGAACCGGAGACAATTTGTTGACAAGATTACTTGAAAACGACGGCCTGATTTGAGAAGAACCTGTGGCAGCGAATTCATTTGAGAAAAAGTCGAAAGCCTCATTTTTAAGGGCTCCCGGATCCGTTATCCAACATCCATTAAGAGAAATACCATGGATAAAGTTGGACCGTCTATTATTATTAATAATATACCATGGAAAAAGCTCGAATTCTCATCGCCATCGATCGCCCAATCTATCCTAGACTTTTGTTTAAGGTCTAGAATAAGCTTTTTTTTCTTTAGATTTAATGCTCAAAATGCAATCTTTCCTATCTCTACCCTCTTCGACCATCAAAAAGGAAGCTTCAGCCTTCCTATCTACAGAATCAAGGCGATTTTTCAAGTCAGTGATATGTTTTAATCTCGAGGCAGAGGTTTCCGACCTCCAAGCTTTGATATTGGTCTCTGTGGTCCGAAGCTTAGCCAAAAAGGCAAAAATATGCGACATGTGATGTCTAGACGGGCTGCTAGACCAAGAATCAGAAACCACCTTTTTAAGGGATGGGTCAATTAACCAAGAATTAAAAAATTTGAAATACGTGGGCCCACAATTAATCGCTAAGGCTTTAAAAATCACAAGGCTGTGATCAGAATAAAGCTTAGGCAAGATCTCAACACCTTTACTACTAGACCAATTACCCCACAAACCTTAAATTACTTTCTACGTTATTACAGCATCAGAACTTGATGTCATTAATTCGTATGAGTCACTCCCATCGTAAGTTGCATTAGTGAGATGGAAAGCTGACTTATTTATTCTTCGTGGGTTTTCACTCTTCCAAATTCCGATGCCAAACAACAATAATACATTAATTTATTAAATATTAAATTAAATAATAATTAGTTGAAGTATTAAGTATTGACGAAATATTAAAATGCAACTAACCTGCGGTCGGTAAATCGGTTTAAATAGATGAATGAAGTTGTAAGTTATCAGTTACGTAGAAGCACCCTTCTTGGTGAGCTCGGTACAGAAACCGAACTGAAAAAGATAGAACCGAAACCCCAAATAATAAATCTTCAAAAGTTAATACGAACCAATTGTTTTCGATTTTGGTTCGGTTCGGTTTCGGTTCGGTTTCGGTTCTGTTTTAGCCCAGATGATCATACCTATACGAGTATCGAACCGAACCGAAACCGAAAATAATGATTTTCAAAATCGAAACCAAACCGAATACATGTTTTCGGATTTAGTTCAGTCCGGTTTCGATTGGTTTTCAATTCAGTTTATTCGATACAAATGTCCACCTCTACATGCATATCTAATTTGGTTTTTCGGGTCTAATAAGACTTAAATACCTATATTAATAGGGAGTTCATTTCTGCACAACAACTTTTAATGTCTACACCACAATATACAAATTTTAAAGCTGACTGTACAACCCCTTAATGCAACAGTTGTGGTATGTGCATTAAAAGTTGTTGTGTATAAATCACTACTTATATTAATATGTCTCCACTTTTCAAAACATTGCTAAATGACTTTGCTACCCAAATCCCGTATGTAGTGACGTACTACTACCTTGCTGACTGGATATGATGCATCATTCATTATGGAGTTTTCAAGTGTTGGTGATACAAAGAGAACGTAGTTTACTATATTGAGCGAAATTTTGGTGTCCTACAAGGCCATTGGCGTATACTACATGTCTACATTCTACGGCAACCAACTCGTAATTATAGCCAAAACGCTATAAAACGAATTATCTATGCTTGCATCATATTGCATAACATAATAATGGAAGATAAAGGTTTAAATATTGTTGAGAATGAAGAATTTTATGAACATGTTGGTAATATACACAAGGTACTTAATTGAATCGAGGGGTGTGACACGTACGCTAGGAAAACTAAGGAATTGTTTGATATAGACGAACATCGGACTTCGATTGGAACTTGTCGAGCATCTTTGGAGATTTAAGTTATCGTTTTTAAATTATATATTTGTTAGGTGTTTTAATATTTTTAAATTTTAATAAGTATATTTTTAATTTATTTGATTTATTTTCTAGTTAATTTTAATTAATTGAATTTAAAAAATTAAAAAACTTAAAAGTATTAAAATAACGAAAGGAGCATTGCACCTGGTTGAATCACAAGCTGGCGTGTGGCATCTATGAGCTATTTTTCATACTATTTTAGGGTTTATAATTATTTTATAAGAAGATTATTGAAAGAAAATTGCAACTTTAAAAACCCAACTTTTTGCTTCTTTCATTAAGCAACGGGCTCATGCCATAAAACTTGACACAGAATTCAGCTTTCCAGTGCCATCTTTGTTTATTTCTTATCACAATTTACAATCAATCACTTACATTATTAATATATTAACATATAATCCGTAATAAATTACATATCATTTTCATAATATACATACACAAATTAAGTTCTTCATTGTATATGTCACTGAATTTGTTGCATGACACATTAATAAAATCAAGGTTAAAGTCGTTAACGCTAATATATAATCCATTTTACTTATACTGATGTCAAATTATTATTATAAACAAATAGATCGATTATAAGTGTATATTTCATACACTCCCAAAAAAATTGTTATTTTACTCTTTTGTCCTTGCTTAATATAACATGTGTTCTTAAACTCCCTTTTGGAGCAAGGGGCAAAACAATTAAATCAATTATTTAGGTCGTGTATTTAGATGAGTGTCAATGGCATCTTCAGTTGCCAAACAAAGGCGTCAGCTGGCTCCAAACCGTTGGCACCCCACGTCTGTTCCATGACGTCAGTTTTTAGTGTCGTCCACGGGAAGAGTAGAGACGGGTGACCCTCCATAACCACACTTTTAATTCCTTTTGATTGTGAAAGGAAAAAAAATCACAAATATAAAATTTTAGAACTTCAATAAATTTTTATATTATTTGTCTTTAATAATAACCCATGGTTGCTTACAAATAGTGGAATTCTCCTTATAATACATTTACCATTAAAGATTACTGTTCATTAGCATTTTATACGGGGTTCTGCTTTAAACGGTGTTCTACTTAGTTCCGTTTCATATACCACTCGTTATTAAAATTTGTGACTGAGTGATCATTTTTTAAAACACTAATTGAAAAAAAAAACTCCATTAATTTAAGATAAAATGGTTTTTTTTAACGGAAAAAGGGAGAAAAGAGGGCGGAACTTCGGCAACATCATCACCCCCAACCCTAGGACATAAAAATTTATGTACAAACTCTACTTGCAATAAAACTAAAAAAAATTGACATTTTCCACATTTGACCATTCAACTATTCTGAACTTTTGGTCTAGATCAATTGGCCACTAAGGATAGCCTTGTGGTTTTCATTTAAGAGGTCTTGGGTGAAGCATTATTGGAGGTAAAGCTTGGAGATTAAAAGGTGGTGGGGTTTATTCCCCATATGTGGAGGGTTTGAGAGAAGGCATACCCCTTGTGGATGTCACTGTCTAGGCTCGAACCACTAACTTACTAACTTGCCGTTCAAAAAAAAACTTTATAGAAGCTAGTAAGATTTAGATAAAAATATATTGTTAACAATAAATATTTAATAACAAGGATTGTATTATCCACATGTTGTTGTGAGTTTTTAATCATGAGTATTTTTAATCGAAATAAAGATTGGATTTTAATTTAATTTAAATACTTTAGCTTGTATTTATAAACAAAAACAAAACGATATAATCGAACATATATTGTCCTTACAAAAATAATGCTATTATGATTGGTTTTTTGAAATTTTCCAAAATATAATAAGAAATAGTTCATATTCTAATTCTATAAAACTTTAGGAGTTGTTAAGTTGTAAATAATTGTAGACTACATGACTTAAAAATAAGATCACAATTTAATATATTTACATCATGTATAAAACATAAAGTATCTTCAAAGCCAGAAAAAAAATGTGTCAAGATCGATTAACTAAAACAGTTAATAAACATAATGATCTACTCAACAATAGAAGTTACAGCGGATTAACACTATGTTGATTTAATCAAGAACAATAAACTGTAAATAATATAAGAATTATCAAGAACACAGTTATCACAAAAAGCTTCAATGTATATTGATTGATCGAATACAATACACACGTATGTTTACAATTCATAAGGAACTATATATAATAATCCTTGAAGCCTAACTATTTACCCTAGTTATTTTAGGATACGATTACAATTTGAATTACAAAAGATATTAATTCTAAACTAACTACACTAAGATCTCGGACTCGATAAACTCCATAAATAAGCACAGCAGTATCAACTTTGATCGAGCAGTAGTAAATGTGATCGTCAGTAGTAAACAAGAGATCAGTAGTAAGTTGTATCTTCAGTAGTAATTCATATATCAGTATCAACTCCTTATTAAGTTGTTGATCAGTACAATCTGCATATCAGTAACAAGTATGTAAATCAGTAATAACTTGTTTTTATCCCAACAATCTCCCCCTAAACTTGTTAATTCAGTTTAAATTAATCAAGTTTCTTTCTTTTCTCTTCTTCTTTCTTTGCTCTTCTTTCATCTCCTTCTTTTTCTGTTAATGCTTTCAGTCTTCTTTGTTCATCCACATATGCTTTATTCTTATTAAACAATTTTATGTATTTCTCTGTATACATACTTTGATCATTAGGTCTTACAAATGCACAGCAAATGATTTGATACAAAGTTTTTGGTGAGTGATTGTAGTCTCTTTCCATTAAATACAGCTCACATCTTCTGTTAGTTCTTTCAAAGAAATGCATATTCACTGTAGGAAGAACATTCCAAGCAAAGTGATTGTAGTCTCTTTTTCTCATTGCAGTATCTTTCAACTAATGTAGTAACTTTCATTCTTCCAAAAGATTTTACATTGTGACCTCTTGACTTAAGAAATTCAACCATCATTCTTTTCTCTTCATCAAATGGTTGAGGCATGTCAATTTTGCATCTTTTACATTAATTGATTTCATTTTCAAGAAGTTGCAGTCTTTCTTCTTCAAATTTTCTTATCTTATCAAGTTCCTTCTGTTGACCTTCTATAACATATTCATCTATTTCTTGAATTTCTTCAACTGTAGGTTGTTGTTCTATTTGAGCATCCTTTGACTTAGCCTTTTCCTTTTCAGATTTTCTTTTATTTTCAAGTGCAAGAGTTTTGGCACATTTTCTGTGGTACCTCATTCTCTTGACTTTCCAATGAGATTGTTTTAAAGGCCTGAATAAATTCATCTTGTTCACCATATAGTGACCAAGAGCTCTGTGTGGATAGTCATCATCAAACTTTTCTTTACCTTTACCTATGCACTGAGGTGGAGGTGTATATTTCATATCTGGTACCTCATTGATTTGTATTTTTGGTGCAAAGGTTTGAGCTTCATCATCATCCAGAATTTTTGGGTGAGGAGGTAATTCACATTCATCTACATCTTCCCAATTTACATTTGCATCAAAATCTGGGATAATGATTTCAGTTGGTGCTGTTGTTGTGGTTACTACTGATGGAGCAGTAGTAACTGGTACTTCTGTTGTTGTTGTTACAGACTCAGTAGTAATCAATGTAGTTACTACTGGTATTAAATCTTGAAGATTAAAAGGTCTGTAAAGTACCATTTGTATATTAGAGGGGTCTGCTACTGATGAATGAGTTATTACTGATGTTGCTTCTTGTGTTTCTTCTTCAGTTGGATCAGTAATAATCACTTCAGTCGTTTGAATGATTTCAGTAGTATCCATGGGATCAGTAGTACCCATGACTTCAGTAGAAATTTGAGAAGGTACTTGTACTTGTTCTGCTGTTGGAGACTGTTGTGCAGACACAAATACATCTTCCATACTTTTGACTCCTCTGTCAAAGTCTTCATCACTTTGACCTGTTTCACCATGAGCTTCTTTGAGATTCAAGAGGGAGGCTGCTGCTGCTGCAATTGATATATCAATCATTCCTTGAATTGTATCTTTCTCCCCTTAGTGAAACCTTCTTCTTCAATTTTCTGATTATTGAAGTTTGTCTAAGAAGCCTTTGATCCATTCTTTGCATTCTTCTGTTCAGAACATTGATGTAATGCTTCATATAGCTCATGGTTCTACCTTGGTTGTTGATTAAGATTTGGCAATTTTGTACATAGGTTTCAAGGTTTTCCATCCTATCCGTTAATTCAAGTTGTTGCATACTACCCTCAGTCCTTCTAGGAACATCATCGGGTTGAGTTGGTACATTGGCTTTAAGGGTTTCCATCCTTTCCATCAATTCAGTTTGTTTCATGCTTCCCTCATCACTGCTTGGTGATTCATTGGGAGTTTTAGATACTCTCTTCTTTCTAGAAGAAGCAGTAGTATCTCCCCTTGTGGTTTCTTGGCACCGGGGTCCTTTGAGTGCTTCCTCAAATGATTCATCACTCAAAGTTGCCGAGGTCTGGGTCCTAATTATGTTTTCACTGGCATGTGCACCAACTTTTGGTACATCAGTAGTGAAAGCCCTTTCCTCATGACTTCTCTCCTCCTTGGAAGTCAACTCTTGGAGTCTGGGGTCTGACTCAACTGGTCCCTTGGTGTCCTTTTTGGAAGATCTTTTCCTGTTATATTTGGAAGTAATAATTTGGCTTTTGGGTAGGTTAACCAAAGAGTGAAGAGTAGCACTCTGATGTTCTATTACATGTTCCTGGGACACATTCAGGACATCTTGAGGTGAGGATGTTTGAGTGGCTATTGGGGATTGTATTTGGGCTGCAATATTTAGTGATGGAGTGGGTTGGGGTTCAAGGGGTTGACTTGAACCGTCTCCAGTTGGGGGATGATCATGGATCATGTTTGAAAATAAAGGAGTTATTTTTCCAGAAAATTTGAATAACCTTCTCATGATCATGGATCAGTAGTAAGTTGTATCTTCAGTAGTAATTCATATATCAGTATCAACTCCTTATTAAGTTGTTGATCAGTAGAATCTGCATATCAGTAACAAGTATGTAAATCAGTAATAACTTGTTTTATCCCAACAAAATGGATTGTCAGATAAGAGAAAGTAAATGGTGGCAGTTAAAAAAATGCGCAAAGGATAAATTAAAACCCATTTTATTGGGCTTAACGGAGGTGTGTTGAAAAAACATGACATGTTAAAAGATCATTGGAGGATTAGAAACGGAGTTATTGTTTCCAAATGAACAGTGAAAATCCTATCATTATTTTATTATAGGTACAATATGTAGTATTTAAATATAAAAAGACGACTTCACATATCACAACTGATACATATGTTATAGCAAACTGTAAAACATATTAAACTAATAATTGTAGTATCAAGTATGAGAATTCATTTCTGTGCCACAACTTTTAACTAATGCACCACAATGTGCAAGTTTTATAGCTGAATGTACAAGTATATTAAGTAATAAATGTGATAGATATCATAATAGGGTTTTTCTAACATGTGCCCTCAAGGCACATGTTAGAGTGCATTAAATAATATCAGCTTTCCATTAGAATTCAAAATTGCATTTAATACATCACTTTAAAATATAACATATGGACTTCATTAATTTTTAATAACAAATTATTAGGAAAGTTGATGTTATTTAATGCACTTTAACATGTGCCTTGAGGGCACATATTAGAAAAACCCATTATAATAATTGTGGTGTAAAAATCACCCCCTATTAAATATATATGGTATAGAAATGAATTCACCTGCTATATTAATTCGTATGCTCTCTTGAGAGCTCGGCATAATAATGTAACATCCTGAGACCCGGCCTAGAATTTTTAATTACTTTTGGTAAGTAATTTATTTGTTTATTGTTTTATATAATTTATTTGGTTTAGTTATATTTAATTGTATTTTAACCAAGGGGTTAAAATTAGTAAAACTGATATATTTAAATATTATAATGATTTTTTCATATTTGGGTTCATTTCTGAACCGGGGTTCTAAAAATATCTTCGTTGTTAAAATTGGAGTTAATTAAGTCTAAATTTATTATCTGCGAACCTAATAACCTGTACTGTGTTAAATGAAATTAGACTGTGTGGGTGAGGGAGGGTTGAGAGATCTAATTACAATGAAATGAAGCTAATTCATGATGATTTGAGTAGAATTGAAGAATTAAGTGTGTGTGTTCTTGGTGTTTTAGTGTGCGTAATTGAGAGAGAATGAAGGAGGGAATATAGCTTTCAAAAGTGTGTTTCTATTAAAGTGAGGGAAAGCTTCCACATTAAGTCAACATGAAAGGTATTTATACCTCCCTTCTAAACATGCTTAATTAAGCACTAACTAAGCCTAAGACTAGTTTATCATTTAGACAATGTTACACAACTAGTCCCTATACTATTTGATACAACATATTTGATCCTAACAATCTCCCCCTTTGTATCAATAGTTTGAATTAGCCTGTTCTTAAAATCTTCTTCTCTAGCAAAGTCTGAGACTGAATTATCCGTTGAATAGTTTTGATGTCGTATCAGCTTCAGCTTTTGATTGAACAGTGAAAAATAATACTTTTTATTGACTTTTCAACCAATATAAAGTATCTCAGAAGATTTCATGAATTGTTGACTTAATATGTCTTTATCATTATCCAATCTCCCTCTTTTTGAGCTTTAGAACTATATCACTGTCTTCCTTCAAAGAAATATATTAAAGATTTGAAAATACTGGAAATGAAACATCAGTTTGATAAGGAGTTGACTAGGATTTTGAGATGTTGAGGTAGAGGTTTTTTGTTTAGATAGGATGATAATGTTTTGAATTATGTAAAGAATGATTTGAAAGTTAAAGATTTTGGATGTGTGTGTAAAATGTAATAATAATTTGTATCGGTTAAATTTTGAATTGACATGTGTATGGTTTGTATGTAGGAAAGAATGATATGTACATTTAGGATTTGGATGAATGTGGATGATTTGTATTTTGTATGGAACAAAAGATTTGAACAGTAAAACTTTTGTATGGATATGGTTGTTTATAAACTTTGGAAAGAATGATTTTTTACGTTTTAGCTTGTGATAAACGTGGTTGAGATTTTGAGAAAGAATGATTTGAACGGTTAAGCTTTTAGATGTGTGTGTTTGGTTTGGTAAGAATGATTTGTACGATTAAGTTTTGAATTGAGTTGGTTGAGGTTTTTGGAGAGAGATTCTGCTGATGATTCGGTTTTGCTCTTCTTCACTTGTTTTTCAGTGTAGTACACTAATTAACATTTTCTCTTTTTCTTAATCACTTGATCTAAAACGTTTCTGATTTTGCAGTTGATTTTAGTACATATGTTATGAATTTTCTTCTTTGATGGGATGTTTGTGGTTCTTTTTGACGTTGTTCAGTTATACATCCGATATTTGAACTATTTCTTGCTCTTTTTCTCCCCCTCATGAGAATCATGACCAGGGTCCTCATGATAAAGCTGAATAGTTGCGTTTTGGAATCGGAGAGAGGAATGGTGTGTCGGTGAAAATCGAGAGCCAAGATCGGAATGAGAACCAGAAACATGTAGTACTCATGAAGGAACCAGGGACAAATTGATATAATCCAAGAATGTTGGAGAAAAATATTTGAAAATGAAGAATAGCAGTGTCAATAATCACGTGAAGTTATAAACAGATGCAATCTTTACTAGAAGAACTTCAGTAAAGAGATCGTTTACGGATATGACAAATACGATGATTAGAGACATTGTTAATCAAATATTTGAAATTTAAAAGAGATCAATTTGTTTGGTTATATCAAAGATCAGTGAAGTATACCACCTACAAAGATGCAATCTTCTCTGAACGTGTGCAGAGAAGAGATCGACGGATATACAAAGATCAATGATCTAACAGTGCATCAAAAACGATTTTGTGTGTGTGAGAATATGAGAAAGTCATAATTGAATCTGAACATTTTGGAGAAAATGAAAAATGTATTCTCCACGGATCGTTTAAGTATGAAAATCATTTGAAAAATGGTAAGAACAATCAATCGAAGATGGTGTTAAAAACAGATGCAATATGTACTGATTGAAATCAGTAAAGAGATCGACGAATTTAACAGCAAATTGTGTTGAGTGCTGCAAACAAGTCATATAAAAATGAAAAACATTATGTGCAAAATCAGAATTTTGAAAAATTGAGCCACAACGCAAGAGACAAAAAATTGTCATAAACAGATGCAATCTTTACTAATCGAGATTAGTAAAGAGATCGTTTACGAATATGACAAAAATTTATATCCGACGTTGTGAACACATCATTGTGAGCACAAAGTGAGACAAAAAATTTTGGAATGTTGGGCATCACAGATTAATAAAGAATTTATGAGATTGTGGTGTCAACAACTCAATATGATTAAAAATATTTGTAATTGAGTATTGATTTAGAAAATGAAAATTGTATGTAAGAGGAGAAAAATGTGATTTACAATTGAAGAATGTTGACAATGAAGAAACACAAAGGTAGCAATGAGAAATAAGAGAATTTGCAATAAACAGATGCAATCAGTACCAACCTAGACTGGTAAAGAGATCGTTTACGAATATTGCAAAAGTTAATACTCAACATTGATAACCTTGTGTGATTGTAGATTTCTAAGAGGTTGAAAAACTGTTTGAGGTAAAAAAAAAAATTATTATCAAGATAGAATAAGAAAATTTGTAATAAACAGATCCAATCAGTACCAATTGTGTAACATCCCAAAAATCAGGGTAAATTTAAAAAAATTTAATGAATAAAATATTACATTTTTCCCAAAAGTACAAGTAACTCGAAGGTCTCAACTCATAAATAAAAATATAAAACCGTCTCGTGTTTTAAATGGCGAAATAATTAAATGTTTTAAAACAAATCATGTTTGACTCAAAATAAATGTTTTAATCCAAATCCGTAAATATAAAAATAGGAACGCAGCTCATCAACCATTGACCTTCTCTTTGCCTTTGCTAGTACCGGCAAAATGGGAGGGAGTGTTTGGGGTCAGCCACCGCTGAGTGAATAATCAACACAATAAACATACACATACAAACAATCCACACCACATAAGTGATTCCTAAAGACTCTACTCAATTCTCGATTATTAGGCCTTTTATTAAATCTCATTAGGTTCGCCGTGGGTTGTGACGATGCTCAACGTACACCCACCGCCATACGCTCGTCACAACACCCTCTTCCAACACCCGTCCTCTAGGTGCCCCGCAGTACCACGCTGACAGTCGTGTAGTGTACTTTGGCAACTCAAATGGGAAGAGTTGGCTCTCGTCGTCGCCTCTTGCGATCGGTAATTAAAATCTCATAGTTATTAGGTTAGTTTTATTAACGTGTTGACTCATACAACATGTACTCATATAAAACAAACCATCTCATACTCAACACATATCATCTCAACAGATATGAAATCAACTAGCACATCTCACATGCATATAACTCATAAACATAACTCATGTACGCAAATCAACACATAATGATATGGTACTTAGCTCGGTTACTCAACATCCATATCTCAGTTCAGGATGTATTTAAAATAAACAACACTTAGCACATCATCAAATAAACAAGCTTATCTCAAAGCAATAGCAATTCATGACACATAGCACATAATCATGAAATGAAAGTAAATGCAAGGTTATAGTGAGATCACCCACCTCAATTAACGTAAGCTCCTAGAAGTATCCTCAGCTCGTACAAGTCACAACTCAGTTCCTAGAAGGTCCAAATATGAACGAACGGGACAACGGCACTCGGGAATCCTTCTTTGTAGCTGCTGAAGTGGAGGTGCTCTCGATTGCACCTTTCTTGACAAATGAAGACTTCTGCTCTTTCCCGAGTTCGATCCAACTCTTCTTGATCGCAGCTTCAACACCACCACTGCTCGGGACTACTGCTCGATCATTAGCTCGATTCCGATTAAAACAGTCAATTAAATGGATGCACATAACAACACTAAACTGAAAGGAAGACAACAATTATCAATCAATTTTTTTGTTGGCTGCTTGATCGAGTGACAAAGGCAGGAAGAAAGAAGGAAAAATAAATAAGAACAACAAAAAAAAACAAAACAAAACAAAACATTACCTCCTCCTAGCATTCTCGGCTGCAAGAAGAAAATGCATAAGCCACCACCCCACAAGGAAATTAATCCACGCACAAAGAAGAGAAAAAGGGATGTGTGTGCCTGCTTCCGTTCACACTAGACAACCAATAAATAGACGTGCTTGCTTGGCTGCTCACTTCTTCTGCTCGAACCAGGAAGGAAAAAAAACGAATGGAGATGCTCTAAACTTCTTGGCAGCCGCAATTCATAAAAACAAAAAGGGATTTTAGGAGTTGCTCTTTGATGGCCGGAAAAGAAGAAAAACGAGAGGGAGGAGGTCCTCTAGATCACGGCTGCCAGTAGGTATTAGGGGCTTAGGGTTAATTTTAGTTTAAATATGATGGCACATGGGTTTAGTCTTAATAATTCTCGGGCTTCTAGACTTCAACTAAACCGGACTTAAAGACATAATTGGGCTCGCATCTTTCTCCCCTTGCTCAATCCATCATCACGCATCAGACTTGGCCTTGGCCTAAGGGTCAGCCCGACTCAAAATAATAAAATCCAACTATTACGATTAACAAACCAGTCAAAACTCGAAACGAACGATTTAATTACATTTAATATTATACGAACGTTTGTTAAATCGTAAAGTGTCTATATATTTAAAGACTTATTAACTCAAATAACGCCTCATACAAACGAACCGTCTATCTACAGGTCGTCCAAATAATGCGAACCGCCTAAGTTCATTATAATTAATTTACTTATTGTTCATTTAAAATTTAAATATGACAATTAAATTAATATTATTAAATTATTAATATTTCAGTGTGTTACAACTCAACTCCACTTGAATCAGACTTCGTCCCTGAAGTCATTGCTCGGAAAACTTAGGATAGCGATCTCGCATCTCAGACTCAGGCTCGTAAATGACACACAATCTCAAATGGGAAACTATAAGGTTAAGAATGAAAATAAGTTCTTTAAGATGATCTACTCGATCAGCATCAACTCCGGCTCTTGCAACTGCTCATACAACCTTCCGTCTTTAACGACACAAAAAGATAAGGAAAAAAGGATAACAATCGAAATGCTCTCTAAAGACCTCAGTTCATCTCAAAAAGAAAAGGATGGCGATAGGATGAATAATATAACTCCCGCTACTCTGATGAAGGCGTCTTCTTGCTCTCGTAGTCGGACACAGTTGATGCACTCAGCGATTAACGTTGCGTTGAATCTCCGATTCAACCACACTTGGAGATTTGTTACGATTTAGTTTCTGGCGACAGATGATCTCGGCGTGGTACTCCGTCATCCAACCTGTGCTCTTAATCACACTCGGCCCTCTCATGGCGATACCAATAAGTTTTTAGGGGAATTCTCTTCCCACACAGCTCTATCACATAAGCACTTATATAATTTAACAACAAATAAAAAATTTTTATTATTATTACTCCCCGTCAAGAATGACATCTTGAAGTCCTCTACTCTATAGGACATCAGTTTGTTTTAAAGTAAAATAAAAAACTTAGCGGTTCGCACCGCTATCAAACAATATACAAACAAGTACATAATTCACATAAATATATTTCATCACACATAAATCTCAGCCAGTAAGCAACTAATGCCTGTTACTCAACTTGCATATACTCAATCTCAAATTTCTACAACTTGCTTTTAATTCAACGCAAGCTATATTATCAATTTAACTCAAATATCACTTAATAACTTTCTCACTAAACACACAATATACTCATTTTTCTCGTTCTTGCGATTTCTCATGTGATCAAATTTAATTATTCATACTACTTCAATGGGTAATTTCTCTTTTAAGCCACATGATTGGTTCTCTTGTTAACTCGTATATAACAATTCTTCATTTTTTTTTAATAAATACTCGTTTAACTCATTTTAATGATACTTATCAACTCATTTAATGATTTTATCATTTAGCTCGTTAATTAATTTCTCACTTTGTTCTCATTTACATTGTCTCTTAATTAGTTTGACTAGATGTCTATTTATAACTTCAAGTTACCGACCTCTTATTTTTAATTCTCGTTAATTACTTACCTCGTTAATTCTCGTGTATTCAATTACTCAGTTAATTCTCGTTCTCAATTTAAAGGTTTCTTCCTTTACTTGATTTGATAATCTTATCTGTTAATTTACCTTAACTCGCTTTTAATAATTTGCCCATTAACTTGATCTATTAGCCTCTTATCGCTTGATAATTCCTCAATAATAATAACTTTTCCTCATTTAGCTTGTTTTAGCGTTGTATTACTAATTCAAATTAACAGCCTCATTAATAAAATTTTCATTACTCTAATTTCATAATTTCTCACTACTTCATAAATTAATAACTTCATATATCATTTATATAAGTATAGGACTTGTTACTCCTCATATTTTTAATTTCTGACAATTTGATAATTACATCATAACATGAATTTAATTATTCTCAATTATCCTTATAAATTTTCTAATTATATGCATATAAATATATCGCGCTCAGAAATACAATTTTATTGGTCAACTAACTTAATATTATTTTTTTTCTGTTTAACTTATTTCAGTATTTACTCTCGATTTAATAATTACTCAATGATATATATATATTACTCAACACAAGGTTTTGTTTCAATCACCTTCCTCGATTTTGATTTGATTATTTCTCATAACCATAAATAATGTTTTCTTCATTTAACTCGATTTATTAGTGCTCATTAGTTCAATAATACGGATTTAGTTATTCTCAATTTATAATTTTTCTTTGTTCTCACTCCGAAAGTTTTTCTACATAAACGACGTACACATCATATATTCATAATATTATCATATAACAAAATTTTCTTTTGGCAATTCCCTTTTTACCCTTACTCAACTCCACTTGGAGAAAACTCGTCCCCGAGTTTGGAACTGGCACTCTCTACCACCACTAACCAAACACTCATATAATCTACTTAACTAAATTCACAAAAACAAGCATTAGTCCATTGCTTTCCTCAAAATATCCCCATAACCAACCAAAAGTCCTGCGTGTACTGATAATAGGGGCCCTTCTATTACTTTCGACACCTACTTTTGTTTGGTCACGAGTCAACTCTAAGTTCACAACTTCCCATACAACAATTCAACCAACTGAGTCAAAACCAGTCTCAACGTAACATGCACGCCCCGGTACCGATCTCTCTAGTCGGTCCGGTCTCAAACGCAACACGCCCGCCCAGTCGATCCTCTCTCAGCTGATATCACATACACTCAAAATCTTATAATCTAGACTCGCGGAAACTCGTTACGAACACTCATTAGTTCAGTATGTCGATTATCATTTCTGATTACATATTTTAAGGTCTCTTAAATCGAACTTTTATGCAATGGTGTGAGTCGGTCTCAACGTATACTCTTTACGCCCTCCTCACACCCTTACTCATCAAACCTTTACCGTTTTATAAAATTTATTGCTCATGTTAGTTATTAGCTTTCTCATTAGCTCTCTCCTGGATTCTCGTATCCTTATTATGTTTTCTCAACTATACTCATCATTCTTTATAAGCCTCATCAATAATTTCTCTATTATTAACTTGTTAATAATTATTCACTTTATGACTTCTAATTAGTCAACTTATTACATGTATTAATGTCCCATTCTCAATTATCTTGTGGTTTAATTAGGGTTCTCTTTTAACTCATAGTAATTAAACCTCATTAACTCACTTTTGTTACTTGACTCAATTAATGACTCAATTTGGGTTCCTAATTCCAAAAAAATGAATGATGTCTCAGTATAATGCTTATTAAACTTTGTATAGCGTGTAACCTCTTTTAACAGCTCTCTTAATTTGCGTTCCCGATGTCTTCTCTCATTAGACTCGTAAATGATTTTTAAACTACTTAACTATATAGATTTTCACAACTTGTCAAGCTCTTACTCAATTTTAATCATCGCTTACAATTTAAATAAATTTGTCTTGTTTAATTAGTTTTGATCACTTTCTTAATCGTCTTGATTTATTAATTCCCAATTATTTTATTGGATATTTATTCCATGTTTTCATAAAAATATTTATATGTTTCTCATCCCTCGATTTAATAAATTATCACATTATTTAATGATTTTTACTCATTTTATTTCAATAGCCTCTTGTTTAACTCGTCTTTGTAATTCTCTATCGATTCTAGTTAATGACCTCTTATCTCACTCAATTTAATTATAATTATGCATAATTAAAATACCTTATTAAATTCGTTTTAGATAATTGCCCAACCATTCTTGCTTTATTAATTTCTCGTAATTTCAATAACTTCTCATTAATCAGACATATTTACTCGGCACAATCATTTATTAGGTCGTGTCTTTCGACTTCAAATTAATGGTTACTTAAATTTTAATTAACATTTTTCATTTAATTCATTTTAAATAAATGCTTAATTAAGCTTGGATTTGTAAATTTATCATAATTCATTATTTCTCAATTAACACCAATTTCCAAATACTTTATTCGGTTATTATTCTTGAAAATTTTTAATACATTTCTCCTTACTAATTTTTTATTTATTTTTATTTATTTATCATTTAATGAGTTCAACTCGATTTGACTTAATAGTCTTCCTTTTGACTTGTTTTGATAGCTCTTTTTTCGATTCGCATTAACGATACTCTTATATAGTTTTTTTTTCATTGTTTTCTAATAAATCTTTTCTTTAGTGATTCTATTATTTACTCATTAATAATGTACTCGTTGATTTAACTTAGCTATATATCATTACCTCTTGTAAATCTCATTGGTTTATTAATGACTTCTCATCTACTCAATGAAGCGTATCATTCAATACAACCATCTTACTTAATGATCTTAATTGACTCATTTTAATGATCGGTGTAAATAAATTATTTTTATTAAATTATTTTTGGATCATTGCTCAATCATTCTCAATTTACTCTTATTAATGCTTTACTCAATTTGGTTTAAATAACCATACACTTGATTTGTTTTTGATAACTTTTTATCAATTTAAATTAATAATCTCTTCTTTAGCTTATCTCGTTATTTCCATAGAAATTTCATTTTTGATTCAAACTTCAATTATTCTCTTTGTTATTTAAATGTCTATTGCGACGTTTTAAATTAACTACATAACTCAAATATAAGGTACTAGAGGCATAAGGTCGACGTGATCAGCTGCTTCTCGATTTGGATTTGAACTCATTTTTAAAACATTTTTGAAAACTCATTTATGAAAACTCGTACTTCGACTTGAGTCTGAAATTCACCTCTTGTGAACCCAATTCTCTCAAGCCAAAGCTCTGATACCAACTTGTAACATCCCACAAATCAGGGTAAATTTAAAAAAATTTAATGAATAAAATATTACATTTTTCCCAAAAGTACAAGTAACTCGAAGGTCCCAACTCATAAATAAAAATATAAAACCGTCTCGTGTTTTAAATGCGAAATAATTAAATGTTTTAAAACAAATCATGTTTGACTCAAAATAAATGTTTTAATCCAAATCCATAAATATAAAAATAGGAACGCAGCTCATCAACCATTGACCTTCTCTTTGCCTTTGCTAGTACCTTCAAAATGGGAGGGAGTGTTTGGGGTCAGCCACCGCTGAGTGAATAATCAACACAATAAACATACACATACAAACAATCCACACCACATAAGTGATCCCTAAAGACTCTACTCAATTCTCGATTATTAGGCCTTTTATTAAATCTCATTAGGTTCGCCGTGGGTTGTGACGATGCTCAACGTACACCCACCGCCATACGCTCGTCACAACACCCTCTTCCAACACCCATCCTCTAGGTGCCCCGCAGTAGCACGCTGACAGTCGTGTAGTGTACTTTGGCAACTCAAATGGGAAGAGTTGGCTCTCGCCGTCGCCTCTTGCGATCGGTACTTAAAATCTCATAGTTATTAGGTTAGTTTTATTAACATGTTGACTTATACAACATGTACTCATATAAAACAAACCATCTCATACTCAACACATATCATCTCAACAGATATGAAATCAACTAGCACATCTCACATGCATATAACTCATAAACATAACTCATGTACGCAGATCAACACATAATGATATGGTACTTAGCTCGGTTACTCAACATCCATATCTCAGTTCAGGATGTATTTAAAATAAACAACACTTAGCACATCATCAAATAAACAAGCTTATCTCAAAGCAATAGCAATTCATGACACATAGCACATAATCATGAAATGAAAGTAAATGCAAGGTTATAGTGAGATCACCCACCTCAATTAACGTAAGCTCCTAGAAGTATCCTCAGCTCGTACAAGTCACAACTCAGTTCCTAGAAGGTCCAAATATGAACGAACGGGACAACGGCACTCGGGAATCCTTCTTTGTAGCTGCTGAAGTGGAGGTGCTCTCGATTGCACCTTTCTTGACAAATGAAGACTTCTGCTCTTTCCCGAGTTCGATCCAACTCTTCTTGATCGCAGCTTCAACACCACCACTGCTCGGGACTATTGCTCGATCATTAGCTCGATTCCGATTAAAACACTCAATTAAATGGATGCACATAACAACACTAAACTGAAAGGAAGACAACAATTATCAATCAATTTTTTTGTTGGCTGCTTGATCGAGTGACAAAGGCAGGAAGAAAGAAGGAAAAATAAATAAGAACAACAAAAAAAACAAAACAAAACAAAACATTACCTCCTCCTAGCATTCTCGGCTGCAAGAAGAAAATGCATAAGCCACCACCCCACAAGGAAATTAATCCACGCACAAAGAAGAGAAAAAGGGATGTGTGTGCCTGCTTCCGTTCACACTAGACAACCAATAAATAGACGTGCTTGCTTGGCTGCTCACTTCTTCTGCTCGAACCAGGAAGGAAAAAAAACGAATGGAGATGCTCTAAACTTCTTGGCAGCCGCAATTCATAAAAACAAAAAGGGATTTTAGGAGTTGCTCTTTGATGGCCGGAAAAGAAGAAAAACGAGAGGGAGGAGGTCCTCTAGATCACGGCTGCCAGTAGGTATTAGGGGCTTAGGGTTAATTTTAGTTTAAATATGATGGCACATGGGTTTAGTCTTAATAATTCTCGGGCTTCTAGACTTCAACTAAACCGGACTTAAAGACATAATTGGGCTCGCATCTTTCTCCCCTTGCTCAATCCATCATCACGCATCAGACTTGGCCTTGGCCTAAGGGTCAGCCCGACTCAAAATAATAAAATCCAACTATTACGATTAACAAACCAGTCAAAACTCGAAACGAACGATTTAATTACATTTAATATTATACGAACGTTTGTTAAATCGTAAAGTGTCTATATATTTAAAGACTTATTAACTCAAATAACGCCTCATACAAACGAACCGTCTATCTACAGGTCGTCCAAATAATGCGAACCGCCTAAGTTCATTATAATTAATTTACTTATTGTTCATTTAAAATTTAAATATGACAATTAAATTAATATTATTAAATTATTAATATTTCAGTGCGTTACAAATTGAAATTGGTAATGAGATCGTTTACGAATATTACAAAAATTGATACCCCATATTAATAATTCCAAAAAAAAAATTGAAAGGAGCATTGAAACAGTATTTAGCGATTATAAAGAATGCTCCCCCTCGACATTTGTTTTTCAAAAATCATAAAGCAGTTATGCTCCCCCTTGACATATGAATGTCTATTTTCTCCCCCTTGACAAGTGAATATAAAAAAAATTCTCCCCCTCAACCAATGATGTCATCGAAGAACGGGTTTCAAGCTGATGTACTTGAAAGCTATTTTATTATTATATTAAAAAAAATTGAAAACAAAAACAATAATAAAAAAAAATAAAGCAGTAAAACAGTTTAAGTTTTGAGATTTAGCATACCAAGCTTAGACACAAGAAAATTAAAGCGTTTTTCGTCTAAAGCCTTGGTAAACAAATCAGCTAATTGATAATCAGTTGAAATGAAGTACAATTCCACTGTACCAAGTTCAACATGGTGTTTGATAAAATGATATCGAAGATTGATATGTTTAGTTTTGGAATGTTGAACAGGATTGCATGAAATTGCAATTACACTTCGTGAATCACAATATAAAGGAATACAGCTGTAGGAAAAGCCATAATCTTTTAATTGTGATTGCATCCAAATTACCTGGGATAAGCAGCTTGCAGCAGCAACATACTCTGCTTCTGCAGTTGAAAGAGAGACACAATTTTGCTTTCGTGAAGACCAGCTCACCAATTTATCACCCAGAAATTGGACACTCCCAGATGTACTCTTGCGATCCAGCATACATCCAGCATGGTCAGCATCAGAAAATGCAGTCAATTCAAAAGAAGTTTCTTTAGGATACCAAAGACCAAGATCTCGAGTACCCTTCAGATAACGAAATATACGTTTGACGGCTTGAAGATGTGATTCTTTAGGAGCAGCTTGATACCGAGCACATATGCAAGTTGAGAACATAATGTCTGGTCGACTTGAAGTCAGATATAGCAAAGATCCGATCATCCCCCGATAATTTGTAATATCAAAAAGTTTGCCATCAGGATCAGCATGCAATTTCGAACCAGGTGACATCGGTGTCGGAATTGGTTTACAATCATCCATAAGATATTTCTTTAAGAGATCAGTTATATACTTGGATTGATTGATGAAGATCCCGGTAGGTAATTGACGAACTTGAAGACCAAGAAAGAAATTCATTTCACCCATCATACTCATCTCAAAACGTTTAACCATAAGATCAGAGAACTTTTTGCAGTATTTGGGATTTATAGCAACAAAGATAATATCATCGACATATATTTGAATAAGAACAATATCTTCCCCTTGGCGTTTGATGAAAAGAGTTGTATCGATTTTACCTTTTGAAAAACCAGAATCAACCAAGAATTTGGATAGCACATCATACCACGCACGAGGAGCTTGTTTCAGGCCATACAAAGCTTTGTCGAGAATATACACAAGATTAGGCAAGTGTGGATCTACAAAACCTTCAGGTTGATGAATGAATACTTCTTCTTTGAGTATGCCATTTAAAAATGCAGTTTTGACATTCATTTGATAGATTGTAAAATTCTTATGTGCTGCATATGCCAAAAATATTCGAATGGCTTCAATGCGTGCAACTTGAGCAAACGTTTCTTCAAAGTCAATACCCTCCTGTTGAGCATACCCTTTAGCAACTAAACGTGCTTTATTACGAACTACAATCCCATTCTCATCCTTCTTGTTTTTGAAAATCCACTTCGTACCTATCACAGATTTTCCGGGTGGTTTTGGAACAAGACGCTAAACTTTTAATCTTTCAAACTGATTTATTTCTTCGCGCATAGCAAGAATCCAGTCTGGGTCCGAGAGTGCTTCACTTACTTTCTTGGGTTCATTAGAACTTAGAAAGGCCGTGAACTGACATTCTTCAGCAGTAGCTTTAAGAGTCTGGACAGAAGACGTGGGATCACCGATTATTTGATGAAGAGGATGATCTTTTGTCCATTTAAGAGAATGCGGAAGTGGTAGTTGACCTGGATTGAGATTTGAAGTATCAGTAAATACAAGATGATGTATTATTTCAGTTTAAACATTGGATGTAGAAGGTGAAGGATCAACACGCTTAACATTGAATTTTGAAAAATCAATCACCAAAGGTGGAGAATCATCCGGAGATGATTGATGTTGCAAAGGTGAAGAATGTTCCGGAGATGATAGGATTTCATTCTGTGAAACAGAAGGTGACGAAGAAAAATTTGTATTTGGATTAGCAGAAGTAGGAGTAGGAGAATCCGTTGAACTTGAATTTTGTATATCAGGCACAGTAATAGATTGAACTTCAACGACAGTTGGAAATGGAACGCCAGCTTCCTCGAGTAATTTATGTCGAATGTTATGATATTCATCATAAAAATGTTCAAACAAGATATCATAATCATTTTCAGATGTTGAAGGAGATAACGACGAATGTAACAGACATTCGATTTCTGAAGTGAGTGAGTCAATCGGAAAATTCTCATCAAAATTAACGTTAACACTTTCTCTAATCGTCCGTTTTGACCGATTATATACTCTATAGGAAGCAGATTCTCTTGAATATCCCACAAAAATTCCTTCATCAGCTTTTTCATCAAATTTATTCAGTTTATCTTTATCATTCAGGATGAAGCACCGACTCCCAAAGATATGAAAAAATTTGACATTTGGAATGCGGTTATTGATTAGTTCATATTGAGTTTTGTTGTATGCTTTGTTGATTATTGAACGATTTTGAGTGAAACATGTCGTATTTATGGCTTCTGCCCAAAGAGATAATGGGAGTTTAGAATATGAAAGCATGGTACGAGCAGCTTCAACTAATGTACGATTTATTCGTTCAACAAACCTATTTTGTTGAGGTGTTCGGGCAGCGGAAAATTGATGGTTATACCAACTGAAGCAAGAAAAGAATCTAAAGTTTGGTTTTTAAATTCAGTTCCATTATCAGTACGAATGGTATGAACCTTTAACTCCAAATTTGTTTGAGTTTTCTTAATGAAGTCGATAATGATATCGGCTGCTTCATCTTTTGTACGTAAGAAATGAACCCAAGTATATCGTGAATAATCATCAACTATCACCAAGACATACTTTTTACCACCTATTGATTGAACGCTCATGGGACCACATAAATCCATATGTAGTAATTCAAGCGGTTTTGAAGTACTTTGAACCGGTTTGGATTTATGAGACTTTTTAGTCATTTTGCCCATTTCGCACGAAGAACATAGTTGTTCTTTTCAAACTTAACGTCCGGAAGACCAGAGACATGACCACCTTTTACCAATTTATTGATGGTTTTAAAGTTAAGGTGAGAGAGGCGACGGTGCCATAACCAGGATTCATCCGATGATTCTGTGGACAACAAACATACTTCTTCAAGAGGGACCACGTCATTCAGATTAATTGTAAAAAGATTTGTCTCACTTTTTCCAGTTAGAAGTTCTTTGCCTTCATAGGTACGAACAGCACATTTCTTTGTCCGAAAATTGACTTCCAATGTTTTATCACAAAATTGACCAATACTAAAAAGATTGTTAGCAAGATCTTCAACATAGGACACATTTCGGATGATTAAGTTTTGACGAATTATATCTCCAATACCCATGATGGCAGCTAAATGATCATTCCCAAACCGAACAGTTCCCAAATATTTATCTCTAAAATTTGTTAACAAAGTCTTGTTTCCGGTCATGTGTCGTGAACAACCCGAATCAAGATACCATATATTCTACATAAAACAATTAAAACAAAAAGGTACCCAATCAGATATGGGTCCTACACGATTAGTAATACATGTTTTATGAAGAATATTTAGAGCGATGTAGATTTAGAGATGTGGGGAACTGCAAGGAGGCAGTTCTGTTTTGGTTGATTTGATGGACCATTTTAATGATTTCTCTGGTGAATTTAAAATCCAATGTGAGTATTCATTTTGAATCCATGTATATTTAACAAATTTGGATGGTTTTGGAGAAGAAATCGTAGAACCGGATTTTGACGATTTAGTTGAAGACACAATGCGATAGACTGATCTTGACGATTTGGGTGTTGATACCATTTGATAAACGGAGTTTGTCAATTTAGATGTTGAAACCACTCAATAGACGGATGTTGTCGATTTAGGTGTAGATACCTCGCGATCGACTGATTTTGACAATTTAGGTGTTGAAACTACACGATAAACTGATTTTGAAGAAGTAGGAGAAGAACGTGTAGTTTTAGGTGTGTGAGATCTAGAACGAATGGTTTTGCATGGTTCAGGATAACAAATTGTGCAAGAATGAATGATTGAACCATTTTTATGAAATACATCATGACGACGACCACATGGAGCATCTTTTCTTACAAAATATCGTGTATCATATTGAGAAATTGGTTTATTAGTTTTTCTGTCAAAATAAACCTTTTTGTCATTTGTATTTGTTTTTACAATTAAATTTACACTATTAACAGAGTGATTAACAGGACGATAAATTGCAGAATCATACACAATTCCATACAATGTTTTTGGAGAAATAAAATCTGAGGAGTTATTACATTTATTTGAAGCAGAAAAAGAAGAAACTAAACGCGAAGAACTAGACTTCATAAGTTCCTTTGACTTAAGCATAATAGAACTGGACGACTTAGACTTCTTAATCTGAGGTACTCCTTTGGCTCCAACTTGCATGGACTTCTTAAGCTTGGACTATAAGGTTCTATCTGAAACAGTTAAAGCAGGTGAATTAGGAACTCTTTTTAAAATAACTGGAGTTTTGGTAGTAGAACATGTAGCCTTGAGGGACACAGCAAGTTGACGAGAATTAATTTCAACAAGTTTGTCTTCTAATTCAGAAATTCTGGATTGTAAAACTGATTTTTCGTTATTAAAAGCCTTATTTTTTTCATCAATTTCAGTTTCCAATTGACAAATTTTCTTTTCAAGAATTAGAGATGGTACATATATCTTTGGTGTAATCTTTTGTTGAATAACAGCATTTCCCTTTATCTCAAATTCTTCCGGTTTAATAATTGGAAAATAATCATCATTTTGAAAATTTGCCTTTTTAGTTTCATATATTTGATTTAGTTCAGTGTAACTGAAACTAATTTGTGCATTCTCCTTTTTGGCCCTGTTGAAAACATCAACTTCTTCTTCCTCATCTGTCATTCGAAGAAACTCTGCCAAACATCTACATGAATGTATTTAGAATCATACAATGTTGGACGCGCATTGCGAGCCTTCTTAAGATATTCTGGATTGTTGGCTCCCAGTCCTTCTCTTGAATTGAAATATTTGAAATCTTTAGGCTTGTTTAAGTGAATAGTTTGATCAGTTTGTCCTCGTTTGGCGATTAGTTCTTCAAGGTGTTTGATGTGAGAAGACAATTGAGTTTTTTCATTTTGAATTTGATTTATGACATTTTGTTTGTTGTTTAATTCTCGTGATGTGTTAATGTCATTTTCATGTAAGGTTTCTGATAATTCTTTTATTTTATCGTTTAATGATTTAAACTGTGATTCATTATCATCAAATTCTTTTTGTTTACGTTCCAACCAGTTATTTGTGATTTGATAATCATGAAAAGCTTCAACGTACAGCTTGTAATATTTATCCTTTTGATCATTTGATATTGAATTTTGTGTATTTTTTAGATTGGTGAATTCAATTTCTTTTTCAGAAATTTTATGAGACAAATTCTGAACTGCATTTTCATACTGAATTTTCAATTCTGATACGTGATTTTGTAAATCGAGATTCTTTTGTTTGAGAATTTGATTTTGTTTAATACGATGAGTAAGTTGTTCACCATGATGAACAAATTGTTCGCGTTCTTTTTCTAAATCATTTAAACGGTCTTGAAGTTGAATATTTAAATCTTTTTCAAGTAAAAAGTTTTGTTTTAAAGAATCAAGTTCAGATGTTAGAATTTTAACAAAACCAGTATCAGGATCTGTGGATATATCAGAATTTGAATCGGAATTTGATAAGAGAGAGTTGATTACCTCAATTTCCTTGTTGGCTTCCTCGTTAAATCTATCAGAAATCTCAGCATTTTCCTTTGCCATAAAACATAAATTTGCTGAATGCTCTTCATCCTCAGGATCTGAATCTTCCATGCACTGGAGATCTTCAGCTATTAACATCTTACATGTTTCGATTTGCTTTGCCATCAACATCTTCCATTTAAAATATTCAGAATCACGAACTTTAGGTTTCTTGCAATCACGGGAGAAATGACCAGCAATTCCACAATTATAGCATTTCTTTTTAGGATCCAAAGGTGTGATCGTTGGTTTATCATTAGAAATTGCAGCAGATGGAGCAGACTTGAAGTTTGATGAAGACCTCAGATTGTTATTTGTGGGTTTTGGATACCATTTTTTCTGATAGTTTGAGATAAGAGACATAGCTTGCAATACTTGTTGTAGTTCCTTTTCCATATCATCATCTGAATCTGATGCAAGTTCGTCAAATTTTTCTTTCATTTTACCCGATGCATTAATTTTGTGTTGTTTTGTAAGCAGTGCAAGTGTATCCTGAGTGTTTGTTGCATCTTGTCTCGTTTTGACTATCTCTTGTACCATGGGGGCATTTTGAAGTAGATACTCATACAGTTCATGAACATCAATCGAGTGAAGATCCTTGTGTTGCATTGCACTGTTACCAAAAGTAGCCCATTCGGGAAGTAAACTGTTGATGAATTTGATGTTGATCTCAATATGGTCCTTTTTCAGATTATTTCGACGGAGGTCATTCAACAAATTACAATATCGATGATATGTACTTTCCAAATCTTCCCCGGGTTTAGCTTTAAATGTTTGATAAGAATTTAAAGTGGTGACCATTTTTGCTTTATTTCCTAAAACAGTACCATCCATTTGTTTCCGAATTTCATCCCAAAGTTCTTTACCGGTTGTTAAACTATCTAAGCTGTTGTAGATCTCATTTGGTAAACTTTGAAGCATGAATGTAAAAGAATATATATCGGCTTTTGCTCGTTGTTTTTGTTGAGCATTATATCGAGCAGGAGGAAGTGGAGTCCGACCACCAATAACTGGAGGATCTCCATTTGGAACAGCAAGAACATCTTCATAAAACACAGCCACCCCATTCTCAAGAGAATCCTGAATTTCCGTTGCCAATTCATGATGTTTAATAAAGTGGAAAAATCGTATTTTCCACTTAGCATATTCACCTCGGTATAGAAGCGTAGGTTTGAGATCGGTTCCGATTGAAAGAACATCTTTTGACGTCATTTTAAAATGATTTTGAAATCAAAAATTGTATTTTAAAAACGATTTGATGTTGTAAATGGGTCGACCACTTGTATGGGCCGAAAACCGGTTAACCGAAGACTATGGTAGTTCGGGCCGAACTATGTTGAGTTGAATATATGAGCCGAACTTGAATGAACTTGAAGTGGGCCGAACTTGAATGAACTTGAAATGGGCCGAACTTGAATGAACTTGAAGTGGGCCGAACTTCTTTGTGATTTTGATCTTCGGGCCGAACAATTAAACTGGGCCGAAGAAGTGTTAAGTTCGGGCCGAACTTTAATGTGGGCCGAAGACAATGTTCGGGTATGGTGTTTGGGCCGAACTTGCTTGTGGGCCGAAGACTGGAAGACAAATAATGTTCGGGCCGAAGATAATGAAGTTCGGGCCGAGAATTCTTGATGAGCCGAACTCTTAATGAATAGTGTTAAGCACTTCACTGAGCCGAACTCTTGATGAGCCGAAGATCTAGCCGAGAATTGCTGGAGCCAAACAACTTTGATGATCTAGCCGAAGTTCGGGCCGAACACTTGTGAGTCGAATACTGAATTTGCCGAACAGTAGAAGTTCGGGTCGAACTAGTTCATCGTGTTCGAGCCGAGGACTTCCGCAGAACAGCAAAACTCACCAAATTGATCCTAGTTTGCTCAATTCTCAACCAAAAACATTGATTCCAATCACAAACTGCTCGAAAATCAATTGCTAACACTCGAATCCGATCATATATCCCAAAACATAACACATTTGATCGAATTTTGCAAATTACAGAGACTTTTTGAGTTTGTCACTTTTTCACAAAAATCACTGAATCATGATCAATTGTTGATGGAATTGATCGAAATTTGATTCTATTCCTATTAGAATCAATGGAGAAACATGAATCTTCAATCAAATCTTCAATTCGAAACAAAAATTTACAACATTAAATTTCAAGTGACGAACACAACTTTTTCAATCAAAAACTCAGATCTGGATCAAATCATCACGAATTTGGATCTACTCTTAGAGAGTTTATGCTCTGATACCAATTGAGAGATCTAATTACAATGAAGTGAAGCTAATTCATGATGATTTGAGTAGAATTGAAGAATTAAGTGTGTGTGTTCTTGGTGTTTTAGTGTGAGTAATTGAGAGAGAATGAAGGAGGGAAGATAGCTTTCAAAAGTGTGTTTCTATTAAAGTGAGGGAAAGCTTCCACATTAAGTCAACATGAAAGGTATTTATACCTCCCTTCTAAACATGCTTAATTAAGCACTAACTAAGCCTAAGACTAGTTTATCATTTAGACACTGTTACACAACTAGTCCCTATACTATTTGATACAACATATTTGATCCTAACAAGGGTGTACGTGTTTAGTTAGGGGCAGATGTCAAATTGGTCTTTCCCTCTTGCTCTCTTGTCTGTACACGACACACACACTCACCACACACACTTTTGAAGCTTTTCTCCCAAAATTGAAGATCAAACCTTGAAGTTCTTGCCTCCTCCTTGTGATTTTCGGAATCTAGAAGCTAGACTAAGTAAGTTTTCTTCTTTCCTAAGCTAGGGTTCATGTTCTTGAGTTTGGTTGAATTAGGGTTCTTGAGTTAAGTGGGTTTTTTATGAAGTTCATGTTGAATCTTGTTGGAAATCCAAAATTAATGCATGATTTGGTGTCTAATTGAGCTCTTGCAAGTTATATGTGTTGAATTGTTAGTTGTAGCTCATTTGGTGAAGCTTTCATGAAGCTCCATCAATGGTGTTCTTGGGAAGAAGATGAAGTTCTTCCCTAATTTGATGAATTGTGTATTTTGGTGTTCTTGATGTTGTGTTAGGTTAATTATGCATGTTAGAATGGTAATTGTTAATTATGAAGATCACTAGTTACTTGTTATTAAAATGCATAAAAGGATGGTAGTGTTTGGCTAGATGGGAATTTAGTCATAAACTAGCTTAATTCATGAATTGTTGACTTTGGTCAAACCTGGGAGTTGACTTTAGTCTTGTGTGACTTGTAAAGTTTAATTGCCAATTTCATGTCATTTATGTGCCAGTTGTTTAATTTGGAAGTATAATTATGTTGGTTTAGGGCCTTGACCCGTTTGATTGAGAAGTGGTGCAATTTTACCTAAATAAGGTCAAAGTTGGTTATACTTGCAATTGGATGCAAGTTGTATGTTGGTTATGTAATTTTGATGTTGATCATGTAGTCTAACTCATTGGATAATGTTGTGTGTATCCCCGATTCATTATTCTTGTTTTTTGACCCGTTTGGGCCTAAGGTGCATTTTGGTCAAAATGCATAATGAATTGACTTGATGAAGTTTTAGACTTTAGTATTGATTAAGTGTGGAAATGCAAGTAATTGGTTGTAAGTTGTTGTTGCAAGATGTGGCCTTAAGCTTATATTACTTGTTACACAATTGATGATTTCGGGTGACTAATTCGGTATTCATTTTGTACAGGAAAAGGGAAGGAGGCTCAGTGATATAAGATTACTGCTCGGTACTAAAAGGAAGCTAAGGTGAGTGGATTTAACCTTCTTCTTTGTGTAATGTACAAAAAGGTTGAAATGGTGGAGTTCATAAGAGAAATTGCAGGATTTCTATCTGTCTGGGGAAGATAGCGGCGCTATCTGTAGATAGCGGCGCTATCCTGTTATCGTGTTTGGAAAATTGGGGCAGAAGCTCGAAATTGTGTTTGTCTTTGAGATAGCGGACGCTAACTTTTGGCAGATAGCGGCTCTATCTTCAGATAGCGTCGCTATCTCTGGAAGTTAGCGGCGCTATCTTGGCTGGTTTTGGGAAAATTCATTTTTCTTGGTTTTTATTAATTTTTCAGTGGTGCCATTAATTGTGGGATTGTTAATGGTAGTATGTGCACATGTTTTCTAGAGTTTAGCTATGAGTGGGTTTTGGCTAGGCTTCGTTACTATTGGATGGGGTGCTCGGACTCCTACGGATGTGTTCCGTCAGGGGGGACTACCGTGCCAATAGTAAAGTAGCCATTGGTAAACTGTTGTTCGGCCAACAACAGTTGTAGGTTCTGCGCAAGTGCGTCGATACTCTCATAACGTCCAATTGCTTGTGGAAGTTTGGACGGGTTTCCAGATTGATTTCTCTTTGTTTCTAATTTGTTGTGGTTATGCAAATTGTTGTTTAAATCTAGTCACTTAGCTTTGTGCTAATCCCTCCTTTGTTGACTCTTTTCAGGTTGTGGATTTAGCTTGACTAGAGTCGGGTTTTGGAAGTCTGACCGTACTCTGATTTTGTAAACCAAGTCGAGCCCGTTTTCAATAACACCTTAAATGTTTTATATATTTGGTTAATATGTAAATGTTTTTCTTATGTTATGTAATAAGTAGGAGTTATAGTACTTCTTAATTCGCTTCCGTATGCAAATTAAAAAAAATGGCTCTAATATTGTGGTGTTACAAATATTCTAAATCTAAATATTTTTAAACACTATAAACTAGCGTGATAAACATTTCAGAGTAAAACCCTATATTAATTAAGGGATTGTTAGGACTAGTTTTGAGCTTAAATGATGTAATTAGCCTTAATTAAACTAGTTTAAAGGTTAGGGTATAAATACCCTTGTGATGACTAAAACACACACTTTGATCTTCATTTCTACACAAATCATCATGAATTAGTTTGATTTCGATTGCATTAGCTCTCTCAATTGGTATCAGAGCACAATCCACTTGGAATAGATCCAAATTCGTGCTAATTTGATCCAGATTTGAAGATTTTTGAAAATTTTTGAATAGAGCTGTGAAATTTAATTGTCAAAAATTTTGTTAGAAATCGATGTTTTGATTGGATATTCGTGTTTCTCCATTGATTCTAAGCACTTTAGAATCAAATTTCGATTGATTCTATCAACTATTAATCTCAATTTCGTGATTTTTGTGAAAATTTTGAAAACTCAAAATTTTGACTGTAACATCAAAATTGAAGCCTGATTTGATCCGTTTTGAACTGTTTGATTGTATCAAACTATTAGAAAAGTGATTTCTAACATTTTGTGATTTGAATCATTGAATTTGGCTAAGAATCGAGCAAGATTGAATCAAATTATTGAGTTTTTGAAACTTACTGTTCGTGATGAACGTTCTCGGCCTCAAGAAGGTGTTCGGCTCGAAGCAAGTGTTCGGCTTCATCAGAGTTCGGCTTTAATCAGTGTTCGGCTTCATCAGAATTCGGCCTTAATCAGTGTTCGTTCGGCTCAGTGTTCGTCTTCATCAACAGTTCGGAAATCAAGTGTTCGGCCATCAAAGAGTTCGGTTAATCACTTCGACTAACCACAGACTATGACTCTGATTCAATTCAATTAATTCCGTTTTTCAGATTCCGAGACTGATTACGTATGATCCACAACAGTTCTTGATCTTGATTCGACAATTGATTTAAGATTACTTCCGTCTATGATGTTCGGCAAAGAGTTGAAGACGACCCAAGTTTTACATATGTGCGGCTCGCTTAACAGATCTCGGCTAAGTTGATGACGACCCAAGTTTTTTGTTCTCGACCCAACCATGATCTCGGCCCAGTTCAAATTCAGCCTAAATTTGATTAATTCAGCCCAAATCTAACATCTGCTCCTAGTTTTCTCGACCAATTTATCTTGGCCCAAGTCTGATTTCTTTTTGGCCCCATTTCGAAATTAAACAAAAACTAACCCACTTAGTTTTCAAAATCTCATCAAATAAATAACAATTTTTTTTCCTTTATCAAATTCACTTTCGGTCCAGTGATCCTTAAGATCTTCTCGGGCCAAAACAGAACTGGCCCAAAACGTTTAAACCCAATTAAATTCATAATCCAAAACGTTTTATTGGCCCAAAACAAATCTCAATTGTTAACAAATATTTTAGTCCATAATCATTTGTAATCCATATCACTTTTTAAACCAAATTGAATTAACAATTCAATTAATTCATCATACTCAAACCCGAGAACACACAACTTTTAAAACAAAAATCTTTTTCTTTTCAACCAAACTTATACACCCAAACTTTTACATTTTTTAAATCAATATCAATATCAAATCCGATAAGTTCTAAATCAATATCAATATCAAGTTTAAAAAAAATTGAAAACCCGAACACAAAACTTTTAAATTTTTTATAACCCGAACCTGATTACGTTCTCGACTTTTTAAACTTTTTAAACACTTTTTATTTTTACATTTTTTTTAAAGGTCTTAAAAGAAAATTTTCACATTTTTTTAAACACGAGAACTTTTACCAAAATCTGAATCTGATTAACACAAGATCTTCTACATATCAACCCGAGAATTCAATCAATCATAATAATCATAAAAATGGAAAAGCCTACACCAGCTATAAGTGATGATTTGGAACAAGAACTTCAAGCAGTATTACATTCTATGTCACTCATTTCAAACTATCAGAAGAAATGGTATTCAAAGCCTACAAACAACAATCTGAAATCTTCATCAAATTTTAAGCATGCTCTCTCTGCTACAATCTCAACTGATAAGCCAACTAATGTTCGTGATTCAGAGTATTATGAACGTAAGATGTTGAAGGCCAAACAGATTGAGACTGAAAAAGTGTTATTAGTTAAAGATCTTCAATGGATGGAAGATTCAGATCCTAAGGATGAAGAGAATGCTGAGGTTTCTGATCAATTCAATGAAGAAGCCAACAAAGAAATTGAGGTAATCAGTTCTCTCTTGTCAAATTCTGATAATCTCATTGGTCTTGATACTTGTGTTGTTAAAACTCAGATATCTGAAATTGATTCTTTAAAACAAAACATTTTAGATGAAAAAGATATAAATAATCAATTTCAAGAACGTTTAAATGATTTGCAAAATGAAAATGAACTACTTGTTCATTCATGTGAACAACTTGTTCAACAGATTAAACAAACCAAAAATTTCAAACTCGAGAATCTGGATTTACAAACTCAAGTATCAGAATTGAAGGCTAAATATGATAAGGATATTATGAATATGTCATATACAATTCCAGAAAAAGACATTGAAATACAGAATCTTAAAAATACACAAAATTCAATATCAAATGAACGAAATGATAAATATTACAAATTGTATATTGAAACATGGCATGAATATCAAATCACTAAAAACTGGTTAGAACGTAAACAAAAAGAATTCGATGATAATGAGAAACAGTTTAACTCTCTAAACGATCAAATTAAATAACTATCTGAAACCTTACATGAAAATGACATCAAAACATCACGGGAATTAAACAGCAAACAGAATGTCATTCATCAACTTCAAAATGATAAAGTTCAATCGTGTTCCCACATCAAACACCTTGAAGAAATAATCGTAAGGATGTTGAAGGCCAAACAGATTGAGACTGAAAAAGTGTTATTAGTTAAAGATCTTCAATGGATGGAAGATTCAGATCCTAAGGATGAAGAGAATGCTGAGGTTTCTGATCAATTCAATGAAGAAGCCAACAAAGAAATTGAGGTAATCAGTTCTCTCTTGTCAAATTCTGATAATCTCATTGGTCTTGATACTTGTGTTGTTAAAACTCAGATATCTGAAATTGATTCTTTAAAACAAAACCTTTTAGATGAAAAAGATATAAATAATCAATTTCAAGAACGTTTAAATGATTTGCAAAATGAAAATGAACTACTTGTTCATTCATGTGAACAACTTGTTCAACAGATTAAACAAACCAAAAATTTCAAACTCGAGAATCTGGATTTACAAACTCAAGTATCAGAATTGAAGGCTAAATATGATAAGGATATTATGAATATGTCATATACAATTCCAGAAAAAGACATTGAAATACAGAATCTTAAAAATACACAAAATTCAATATCAAATGAACGAAATGATAAATATTACAAATTGTATATTGAAACATGGCATGAATATCAAATCACTGAAAACTGGTTAGAACGTAAACAAAAAGAATTCGATGATAATGAGAAACAGTTTAACTCTCTAAACGATCAAATTAAATAACTATCTGAAACCTTACATGAAAATGACATCAAAACATCACGGGAATTAAACAGCAAACAGAATGTCATTCATCAACTTCAAAATGATAAAGTTCAATCGTGTTCCCACATCAAACACCTTGAAGAAATAATCGTAAGGATGTTGAAGGCCAAACAGATTGAGACTGAAAAAGTGTTATTAGTTAAAGATCTTCAATGGATGGAAGATTCAGATCCTAAGGATGAAGAGAATGCTGAGGTTTCTGATCAATTCAATGAAGAAGCCAACAAAGAAATTGAGGTAATCAGTTCTCTCTTGTCAAATTCTGATAATCTCATTGGTCTTGATACTTGTGTTGTTAAAACTCAGATATCTGAAATTGATTCTTTAAAACAAAACCTTTTAGATGAAAAAGATATAAATAATCAATTTCAAGAACGTTTAAATGATTTGCAAAATGAAAATGAACTACTTGTTCATTCATGTGAACAACTTGTTCAACAGATTAAACAAACCAAAAATTTCAAACTCGAGAATCTGGATTTACAAACTCAAGTATCAGAATTGAAGGCTAAATATGATAAGGATATTATGAATATGTCATATACAATTCCAGAAAAAGACATTGAAATACAGAATCTTAAAAATACACAAAATTCAATATCAAATGAACGAAATGATAAATATTACAAATTGTATATTGAAACATGGCATGAATATCAAATCACTAAAAACTGGTTAGAACGTAAACAAAAAGAATTCGATGATAATGAGAAACAGTTTAACTCTCTAAACGATCAAATTAAATAACTATCTGAAACCTTACATGAAAATGACATCAAAACATCACGGGAATTAAACAGCAAACAGAATGTCATTCATCAACTTCAAAATGATAAAGTTCAATCGTGTTCCCACATCAAACACCTTGAAGAAATAATCGTAAGGATGTTGAAGGCCAAACAGATTGAGACTGAAAAAGTGTTATTAGTTAAAGATCTTCAATGGATGGAAGATTCAGATCCTAAGGATGAAGAGAATGCTGAGGTTTCTGATCAATTCAATGAAGAAGCCAACAAAGAAATTGAGGTAATCAGTTCTCTCTTGTCAAATTCTGATAATCTCATTGGTCTTGATACTTGTGTTGTTAAAACTCAGATATCTGAAATTGATTCTTTAAAACAAAACCTTTTAGATGAAAAAGATATAAATAATCAATTTCAAGAACGTTTAAATGATTTGCAAAATGAAAATTAACTACTTGTTCATTCATGTGAACAACTTGTTCAACAGATTAAACAAACCAAAAATTTCAAACTCGAGAATCTGGATTTACAAACTCAAGTATCAGAATTGAAGGCTAAATATGATAAGGATATTATGAATATGTCATATACAATTCCAGAAAAAGACATTGAAATACAGAATCTTAAAAATACACAAAATTCAATATCAAATGAACGAAATGATAAATATTACAAATTGTATATTGAAACATGGCATGAATATCAAATCACTAAAAACTGGTTAGAACGTAAACAAAAAGAATTCGATGATAATGAGAAACAGTTTAACTCTCTAAACGATCAAATTAAATAACTATCTGAAACCTTACATGAAAATGACATCAAAACATCACGGGAATTAAACAGCAAACAGAATGTCATTCATCAACTTCAAAATGATAAAGTTCAATCGTGTTCCCACATCAAACACCTTGAAGAAATAATCTTCAAACGAGGACAAACTGATCAAACCATTCATTTGAATAAGCCTAAAGACTTTAAATATTTCAATTCAAAAAAAGGGCTAAGAGCTGATAATCCAAAATATCTTCGCAAGGCGTGTGCTGTGCTTCCAACATTATATGATTACAAATACATGCATCTGGATATCTGGCAGAGCTTCATTCGAATGACTGATGACGAAGAAGATATTGAGACATTCAACAGAGCAAAGAAGGAGAATATACAGATTAGTTTCAATTATGCTGAATTGAATAAAACATATGAAACTAAAAAGGCAAAATTCGAAAATGATGACTACTTCCAATCGTGACTCCAGAAGAATTTGAAATTAAAGGAAATGTTGTTATTCAACAAAAGGTTACACCAAAGATTTATGTTCCAAATCTAATTATAGAAAAGAAAATTTGTCAATTGGAAACTGAAATCGATGAAACACATCATGCTTTTGATAAAGAAAAATCTATTTTGCAAACAAAAATTTATGAATTAGAAAGTAAAAATGAAGAAACGCATAAATCTTTTGATGAAGAGAAATCAAAGTTAACAATACAAATTCAAAATTTAGAAGCTTCTTTAATCTCTCTACAAAAAACTGTTATCAGAATTGAGTCACCCATTTCTAGTACTTCCACAAGTGGTTGTTCACTTTGCACCACAGTTCCAAAATCACACAACCCTGTTGGAGATAGAGGAAGTCATCAGTTTAAGGGATCTAAATCATCTCATCTTCAGAAGCTTAAGAAGCCTAGTGCATCTATGAACTTAGATACTCCTTTTGCTGCAAAGACTACATGTAATAAGTCCAGAATGTTTTCTCATGTCATGGCATATCATGATTTATATACAATCAAACAATCTCAGATTAATAGAGGAAATTCAAAACCTAAACCGAATTCACAAGTAAGTTCCTCTACCAAACCTAAGCATAGGAGATCCACGGTTCCACCAAACTCTGATAAGAAATTGAATGCTCTCAAACAAGTTATTAGAGAAAATTCTGCACCTAAAACTCCAAATAAATTAGGTTCCTCTTCTACACATAAGCATTCTCAGATGGATAAGAACAAACCATCAACCGTGTTGAAACATTCTACTACTTCAAAGAAAATCTTTTCCAAAACTACATCGTTAAGATACTCAAGAAAAGACTTACTTTCATTGGCACCTATAACAACTTTTACTCAAGTGCCAAAAATAATTCCTAAAACACCAACGGATTTAAAAGAAATATGGGTTCTTAAAACTCCAACTTCTCAAATAATTCCTCGGAAATTATTTGAAAGTGAAACATCAAGTTTCAGTTTTTCTTGGAATTCCAAATCTGTAAATCAAATTGATACAACTTATAGATGGTTTCACTCAAACACTAACACCATCGGACCCAAAACAAAATGGGTACCAAAAGTTGTTTGATGTGTTCTGCAGGAGAATGACTTATACACAATTCAGTGTATAACTCGCATTTCAGTGAAATGGCTCTTACACACTTCAGTGTATGACCCGAGCTTCAAAGATATGACTTTCAAGTACATCTGCTTGAAACTCATTTTTCATCGATATCATTGGTTGAAGGGGAGAATTTCTATATTCACTTGTCAATGGGGAGAAAATCGATATTAATATGTCGAGGGGGAGCATAATTGCTTTTATGATTTATGAAAAACAATTGTCGAGGGGGAGCATCCTTTTAGAATTGCTAAACAATTTTCCAGTGCTCCTTCAAAAAAATTTTATAATTATCAATATGTGGTATCAATTTTTGTAATATCCGTAAACGATCTCTTTACCAATTTCAGTTGGTACTGATAGCATCTGTTTATTACAAATCTTCCTACTCTATATTGCTAATAAATATTTTTTTTCCTCAAATAGTTTTTCACCTCGTGCATATTTACAATCACACAAGGTTATCAATGTTGAGTATTAGCTTTTGTAATATTCATAAACGATTTCTTTACTAGTCTAGGTTGGTACTGATTGCATCTGTTTATTGCAAATTCTCTTATTTCTCATTGATACCTTTGTGTTTCTTCATTGTCAAACTTTTCAAATGTAAATCGAATTTTCTCATTTTACTTATAATTTTTATTTTTCAACTCTGTGAATTTCTCTGATGCCACACACCCTGGCACACATCGATACTCAATTTAAAATTTTTTTAATTCAAATTGAGTTGCTGACATCACATTTTTTATCAAATCTTTATTACTCAGTGATGCTCATCATTCCAAAAAATTTTATCTCACTTTGTGCTCACAATGATGTGTTCACAACGTAGGATATAAATTTTTGTCGTATTCGTAAACGATCTCTTTACTAATCTCGATTAGTACTGATTGAATCTGTTTATCACAAACTTTTGGCTCTTGCGTTGAGGCTCTATTTTTCAAAACCCTGATTTTGCACATAAATTTTTCATTTTTTCAAATACTTGTTTGCAACACTCAACACAATTTGCTGTTAAATTCGTCGATCTCTTTACTGATTTCAATCAGTACTGATTGCATCTGTTTTTAACACCATCTTGGATTGATTGTTCTTACCATTTTTCAAACGATTTTCATACTTCACCGATCAATGGAGAAATCATTTTTCTTTTTCTCCAACATGTTCAGATTCAATTCAGACGTCTTCATATTCTCGCACACACAAAATCGTTTTTGAATGCACATTGTTAGGTCATAGATCTTTGTATATCCGTCGATCTTTTCTCTGAACATGTTCAGAGAAGATTGCATCTTTGTAAGTGATATACTTCACTGATCTTTGATATAACACAACAAATTGATCTCTTTTAAATCTCAAATATTTGATTAACCATGTCTTTAATCATCGTGTTCGTCATAACCGTAAACGATCTCTTTACTGAAGTTTTTCAGTAAAGATTGCATCTGTTTATGACTTCACGTGATTATTGACATTGTTATTCTTCATTTTTCAAATATTTTTCTCCAAGATTTTTAGATCAAAATAATTTTTCTGTGGTTACTTCATGAGTACTACATGTTTCTGGTTCTCGATTCTGAAACTATCCTGTCTTGGCTCTCGTTTTACACCGACACACACTTTCCTCTCTCCGTTTCCACAAAGCAAATATTCAGCTTTATCATGAGGACCTGGTCATGATCCTCATGAGGGGGAGAAAAGAGCAATAAATAGTTCAAATATCGGATTTATAACTGAACAACATCAAAAAGAACCACATACATCCCATCAAAGAAGAAAATTCATAACTCATGTACTCAAATCAAATGCAAAATCAGAAATTGTTTATATCATGTGACTAAGAGAAACAGAAAATGATAATCAACGTATTAAACGGAAAAACAAGTGAAGAAAAAGAAAACTGATTCATCTACAGAAATTTCTCTCAAAATCTCAACCAATTCAATTAAAAACTTAACCGTACAAATCATTCTTTCCAAAATTCGAAACAACCAAAAAAATCAAAACTTAACCGTACAAATCATTCTTTCCAAAATTCGAAACAACCTTCAATTCAAAACTTAATCGTACAAATCATTTTTACCAAAACAAACAGACACATCTAAAAACTTAAACTTTCAAATCATTCTTTTTAAAATCCAAAACATTATTATCCGATCCTCACAAAAACCCCTATCACAAAATCTCAATCTCTGAAAATCCCAGGTAAATCCTAACCAAACTAATTTTCCATTTCAGAACTTTCAAACCTTTAGTAAACCAGTTTTAGGACTTTCTTACACCAACAGATTCAACGATACAAATTATTTCCGTTGAGTGTTTGAAATCTCAATTTTTTCTCAAGCTAATCAGATGTAAACATTGAAGAGCAAAACATAGATATGTTGAATACAGTTTTTGACGAAGAATTAAATTGAAGAAAAGTAATTCAACATTTTGAAACACATCTGAGAGTAAACGAATTACATAACGGACCAACAGAAGAAATTGAAGAACGAAGACTGGGATGAAGTGCTAAAGCTCAAAAAGGGGGAGATTGTTAGGACTAGTTTTGAGCTTAAATGATGTAATTAGCCTTAATTAAACCAGTTTAGAGGTTAGGGTATAAATACCCTTGTGATGACTAATGATGTAATTTTTCTCACATTTGAATAGAATTTACACTTTGAAAGCTCCTTCCCTCCATCTTCATCTCTCTCAACTACACACACTAAAACACACATTTTGATCTTCATTTCTACACAAATCATCATGAATTAGCTTGATTTCGATTGCATTAGCTCTCTCAGGGATTTTCTATTATTTGCCTAGTGGCATATCATAATAATATGGGTAAATTATAGAAATTGTCCCTGTGGTATACCCGATTCTGCATTTTTATCCTTAAACTTTTTTCTTCGGTCCTTAAAGATTTTTGAATTTCACTTTTCTGTCCTTCCGTCTAATTTTCACCATTAACTAACCTCATATGCCAAGCATGTGAGGGTATTTTGGTCCTTTTTCCCTCCTTCATATTCTTCATATTTGTTCTTCAACTACAAACTATAATCCCCTAATCTTAAATTAAAAACAGCAAATTAGACGAATTTCATTAACATTTCAAGGTTTAAGATCCCACATCACCGTCCTTAAAAATTTTAATCTTTGAATTTTGGATATTATCCAAAATCAAACACAATTCTTCACAAGTTATCCATCCCGTCATAAGTTTTTCAAAGTATCATCCCATCACAAGTTATTTGTCTCTGAATATTGAATGATTTTTGTGGTTTTGTAGATGAATTTGGATTTGATTTGTGGGTTCTTCAAAATTTTAAATATAGATCTGTCATTTGAATATAGGATGTTTCTTCCACCGCCACAATCTTCTCCATCGTCATCAAAATCTGATGAAGAACACAAACATTTCAAAAACTTAAAGTTGCAGATTCTTCCACTGCCACAACCTGATTCTCCATCGTCATCAAATCTAACCTTCTTCATATGTAAAGTTGCAGCAACAAATTCTCCATAATCATATGTAACGTTACCTCGATCTGATTACAGTTCCGCCACCGCCGCACCTCCGGTCGTCTTCTCCGGCCAAACCGCCACCGATTGGTCGTCTTCTGCGGCTATCCAAAGAACGGTGGCGGAGATGTGGTCTGCAATCTGTCCAGATCTACAATTGATTCGTTGTTACGAAGCTTAATCGCCACCGTCTTAAGCAAATAATCCGTCGACCACCTAATCCCACCAAATAATCCGTCGACAACATCATCTCACCATTAGTTTGAAAAAAACCCACTTGATTTGAAAAGCCCTAATTTTTTGCAGTGATGAAGATGCTGATTCATCGCCATGTCCCAAAGCATAGGTGAGTTTTTAAATGGAAAAAATGGGTGAGTTCATGTTGCGATCTGTTGAATTGCAGAGAAGAGAGGGGATTAAGGGAATGATTTATTGATTAGATTCAATTTTGTTTACAACAATCATTGTAGAGGTAGAAGATGGTTGAAAAATTAAATTAAAAAAAAGAATAAAGTAAACTGTAAGTAATTAAAAAAGTTCAAAAAAATTAAAATTTAAGGGTATTTTGGTCATTTTAATTTAATTGGATGAAAATTGTCTTACTTTTTTGTCATTTCACGTTAGTTAACGGAGTTTTTTCGACGGAATGATAGAAAAGTGAAATCCAAAAATCTTTAAGGACAAAAAACTGAAGAAAAAAGTTTAGGGACGGAAATGCAGAATCAGATATACCACAGGGATAATTTTGTAATTTACCCTAATAATATTAAATGTCTTTTATGCTCATATATTTAATTTATCAAAAATATTTATTTTCAGTTATGGCAATGGTAAAACCGGTATAACACAATAGTATTAATGACTCGTAAATATCATTTTACTATAATTAAGAAAATTTTGTTATTAAATATTCGTTATCATATGTCCATAGAGCACATTAGCAAAACTCATTTATTAATACAAAAAGAGTGGTAAGAATACATTTTTTACACAATTTTATTATAGAATGTGTAAGTAAAAGCTCTAGTTTTAATAGTGTACCTTTTTTTTTATAAAAACTCTCATATATTAATGTTTTTTTATTAATATAGTTTTGCTGTGAAATATCATACTATAATGTATTCGTTTATGATAAGATAGAGTTGCGTTCAACGAGGTCCATGATTTTTACAAAGTCCCGAGGAACAAATCTCAACCATTGATCAATATGATCTAATGGTCAAGATTAATCACATACTTTATACATGGAGGGGTATTTTGGTCATTTGGCACTAAAAAAAATTTTTTTTTTTATTTTTAAATTTTTTTTATTTTTAATTGAGGGTATTTTGGTCATTTTAAAAAAAATATTTTTTTATTTTTTATTTTTATTTTTTATTTTTTATATTAAAATTTTTATTTTTTTTTTAAAAAAAATTACTCCCTCCGTCCCTAAATAAAGTTATCATTTCACCTTCAAGTTTTGTCCCTAAATAAAGTTCCCATTTCTCAAACTTAAGGGACCCACTTAATATAATAATATTATTACCAATACTTTCACCACTAACTATCTCTTAAAACACGTTCTCTCTCCAATCAAACCTTATATTTTATTCAAAAGAAATATCAAATACCCCACCACTAACTATCTCCTAAAATGTTGTGCCCAACACAAATGGGAACTTTATTTAGGGACGGAGGGAGTATTTTTTTAAAAAAAAATATTTATTTATTATTATTTTTTAAAAATTATTAATTTTTCATTAATAACACATAATGTGATAGCATAGTGAATCACATGTGATTGCATATTGCATTCTGAATCACATGTGATTTAACTAATACATCAAATGATTTGATTTTACACTAAAATTACATGTGATTTTACACTAAAATCACATGTGATTAAGTTATATACGTAATTATCAAATAAATATTATTTTTTAATAAAAAATATTTATAAAAAAATAAAAAATAATAAAAAATTTTAAAATAAAAAAATTGAAAATTTTTTTAAGTGCCAAATGACCAAAATACCCCTTCATAATAAAAAGTAAAAAAAAAAATTTAAATTTTAAATAAAAAATAAAAAAAATAGTTTTTTTTAATGATCAAAATACCCCTCAATATATAAAATATGTGATTAATCTTGACCATTAGATTTTATTGATCAATGGTTGAGATTTGTTCCTTGGGACTTCACAAAGATGATGGATCTCCTTGAACATTTAATGAAAATAGTATTGATGAGTATTTTAAAAGCACATTTTTTTTTTTTGAACGGCATTTTAAAAGCACATGACAAGCATTAAGTGGCCGGTAAAAAAATAAAAAAAGTTTAGTTATATTATATTCTTTGCTTAATTGACTTTGAACCATATTTATGGTGGCTCATGTTAGATATGTTTCAGAAGATAAAATGTCAACTTTGTTTATGTTAAACTAATAAGGTTTCATTTTAAAGTAATTTCTATTTCTAGTAACTGTTCTCTTAGCTATTGAGTTAAGTATAAAAGTCAACCCTTGATTTTGTGTCTATCCTAAAAGGGTGTTTTAATTATAAGTTGAAAATAGAAGTCAACCTTTCTTTTGGTCAAGTTGTCATGTAATAACTCACAAGTTTAAAAAAGGTGTAAGACCGTAGAAAATTATAATTTTTAATCGAATGGCATCTCACTTTAAAATAAAAGAGTAGGTGTATGAGTTTACATAATGTTATTTTGATCATATATGAGATACATAATGTTATTTAGATCCAATATCATATCTCATATGCAAATATATAAAAGGATTGAGTGAATATTGTTGTAGTTTGACGGACAAGCCAAATTGTGATCGATTTGAGTGTTAAGTGTTTTAAAAAAAATGAATAATTATATAATTAACGACCACAAGATTTGATTCTGAAAAAATAATGTTTAAATTTGATTATGTTGTTTTAATAATTAAATAATCAAGTTTTTTCCGTGTCATTTAGGTGTGCCTAGTAAGCTGATGAACCGGGTACCACATACCCGATAGGAAGGAGATTCATTATTAGATGAACTTATATATGAGTTATATTTTTGTATGAGAAATTTTTGAATTGTTAAAAGAGAAAAAGAATCTTGAAAAATCCATTTAATTGAGCAAAGAATTGTAGCAAGTTATGCATTGAATCATTATAATATCCATTAACTGTTGATTAATAGATTTTGTTCTAAAAAATTAAACTATTATTATTATTAAGCAAGTAATAAAACAACTACCTAATCAACTATATTAACTGTCAACATAATGATACTGCAAAATTTTAATATATGTAAGAACGTGACATAGTTGAGATTCTTTGAGTTATGTCATGTAAACAAAGTTTGACCACAAATAAGAGAGGAAACACATGAGACCACATGAAAATTTTGGTGAGAAAAGTTTTAGTATTTGAAGAAATTTTGAAGATGATTCAAACTATTCTAAATTTAATGTGAATCTAGACTCTTGATTTATGTTTGTGAAAAAACAAGCAACAAAGTCATTACCTATACTAACATTTACCAAAGGAAATACTATATAGTATTTGAATAGTTTTTTCTTTCCTTTTTGAATTTCTTTTAAATAGTACTTAGAGCTTAATGCATCTTTGCAAACTTATCGCAAAGCGCATATACATATTCTTCGGTAATATGAAAGTATTAAATGCTTTTTACTAGGTGTGAATACTTTCTAACATTAATAAATATTGTATTGAATTAGTGAGAATATATATAACATAGTTCTTATAAAATGTAAGAAATAAATTATAGTACATTATTGTCAAGTGGGAGGGGTGGGGTTAACTTATTTATCCATACACAATAAATTAATGCATTTTAAATTTGTATCTTGTGTTGTTTACCGCTTGTACATATATATTATGAACACTTGGCCTTTTAAGTATGGGATTCATTTGACTAGTTTTTCAAAACTTTGAGACCATTAATGCTCTACAAATGTTGGTCAAGTATTTACCCCGGGTCCTAACACTACATCACCAAACTAACATGTGCACCTTAATTAGTATCATAATTAAATTATTAATCTATTCTTATTCCTAAAATATAGTAACTTAGTCATCATCACAATAATTAATAATACCAACTAAATTATTTTTATATTTTCTGTAACCATTTTGTGGTTTGACCATATAAATTTAGTATGTACATATTCTTTGGTTGGAATGATTACAACCTAACAAACAAATCAAATGAGATGTTGACCAATATTAGATTAATGCTAATGGGCTTCATGTTATTAAATTTTAACATAAATCCAATTTTAATCCTGTAAAATAAAGTGTAGATGAGGTTGTATTAAGTTGATTCATGCATGCAAAGTTATGAACATGATGAGTTCTTCAACGGACAATTTTTTTTCACCATTATAATATTTCACATGAGATACTACAAAAAAGACAACATAATATCTTCAAATTAGACGTATCGATCTATGTCATAGAAGATTATATGGCTTGTTAGTCATCAAATTTAATGATGAAAAAAATCATCACAATATCAGCAAATTATTGATATTGTTTGAATGACATGTTCGAAAATAGAAATACGAGATCATAATAGGTATGCAAAATTAAATGTCATTATTTAATAAAAATAAGGATAAGTGTGCTAACATAAAACTATGATCCAGCATTATTTGATGCAAATTTTCAACCAAATCTATATACTCAATTTGCTCCACAATATTACAAGACTTTAGTAACTTCAATCTAGAAAATTTTAATTTTGCTAGAATTAAAGTCGTAAGAATAGTGAATAGAAATATACATGTAATAACTGTATAAGGAATTTAGTCTAAATGTATAATAAACTGTATAAGAAAATAGTTAAACTAAATGATTAATCATTTAATCTATACAATATGCATTGACTCGCGATGTATTATTTTGTGACATTAAAATGTTAATTTTCTCCATACTCCATATCTTTGAGAAACAATAGATCAATGTTAATTTCTTTAATTATCTCTTTTAAGACTAAATAATGATATAAGAACCATATTTTTTTAACAAAAATTCTAATTAATGAATTAATGAACATGTTAATCATCTTAGTTAGAAAAATTAACACAAAATGAGTTTCTTTTTAACCATTACATATAATTTGTTCATCATTGTTTCATTATCTACAACATCAAAATCCAAATTACAAAATACTTCCATTATAACTTGTGTAGGTTATCATATACTTCCTCCGTATCACAATAAGTGATACACTTTATATAAATGGGTGTTTCATAATAAGTGATACAATTCAAAAGTTACCTTATTTAGCAAAAATATGAGACTCAACCTCCACTAACTATCTACTTTAATAAAGTGAAATTACCCTTATACCCTTACTTTTACTTTTAAAACTCATTAATATTACTTTATCCAAGAAAAGTAAGACCCGTCATCCAATAACTATCTACTTTATTATATTTTAACTTATACTTTAATCTTTTGCCTTAAAATTCGTGAAAGCTCAAATGTATACAGAGGAAGTATATAATATATGTATATATTTCATTCATTACAAGAACTCAAAATGGGTATAAAATATATGACCCAAACATTTGACCAACAGCAAAACATTTGACCTAACTCCTATAAAGAATGCTGCTCACATTTGCAGCAAAAAAAAAAAATCAAACGAATAAAAAAACCCAAAAATAAGGCAAATTGCACAATCGATGTGTTCCATACGTCTTCTAACAGACCCATAAAAACAAGATATGATGAAGAAATTAACAATTTTTACAGTCTAGAAAACGGGATTTTAAAAAAGAAAAAAATATGAATAAAATAAAGAATAGACCTTTTTACAAGAATCAAATTTGGGCTTGTATGGCGGATTTTATTCATGTAAAAATTGGAAGGCGGGATTTTCAACGAGTTCTACTGCTGGTTTTACATCTGAGAAATCTTTTACTTGTAGAGAACTTGACAGATCATCAATAGAGAATGGTATGCTGCAATTAAGAAATATGGGTTGTTAATTTAATAAATTTTTTTCTTAATTTTTTTTTAATTAAAAGAAAATAGGTCAAACGGGTTGAAGGTCTTCCGAAAGTGTATTTTTATTTTTTAATACATCAAACTCATAAATCTTGATAATAATAAACCTTTCCTTTTGGTGAAGTCAACCCGGCCCATTTTGGTCAACAAAAAGTGTACGAGTGGCGATATTACCTGGAATTGTCATCCAGTAAAAATGAATTGCTAGCAGCATTGTTGGAGTCCTCTGTCATTAATATCCTCATGCTTGAAATGACCTAATTAAAAAAAATGGATCGGGTAATATTAATATTTTATAAAATAAATATATAAATAAATAAATAAATATTTAATCACTTACATCAGGAGATACACTGCGCGTGTTATAGTTGTCATCCCAGTAAAGTGTGCATATTCTATACAATTGCTGGACACTTAGAATCTGTGAATAAACACAATATATATCAAGTCAGTCTCAGAAAGAAAACACACACAAATGTGTGATTGTGTGTGCGTGAGAGAGAGAGATATATATATAGAGAGAGAGGCATACGGGGCATAGATCGTGAATGATTTCATCATATGATATTCTGTATTTTTGATGTATAACCTGATGCAATCAAACATGTATAACAATAATTATATATATTGAAATAAATAAAGTAATAAAAATAAATAAACATTTTGGTCAAAAGGTACATACCAAAAACCCAACCGCTTGTCTTATATGCTTAAGTTCATCCCAAGCTGATCCCGCATACTGCAATATTACAACTAGTATTTTTACAGGTTTGCTTCAATGTATGTATATTTTGTATATATATATATATATATATATATATATATATATATATATATATATATATATATATATATATATATATATATATATATATATATATGTACATATATATATATATATATATGCATGTATGTCTGTATGTGTGTGTATATATATAAATATATATATATAGACACACACACACACATTACCTCTTCTTTTGCCTGACAACACCATAGCTCCAACTCTGCTAACCCTGCTTTAACATATTCTCCATTGCTAAATGTACAACACTCACGGCGCAAAAGAAGACTGCATAATATAATATAATAATAATACATATTAACAATATGAAAGAAAAGAAAAACTCAAAAAAGTAAGAGATAACAAAAACAAACGTAAACTCACCTGTTAAACAGTTGTACATTAATATACGAGAAAATTTGAGTAAATATTTTCTGAACAATAATGGGAGGAACCTGAAAATACATAATTATTATAAGTATTATAACATTTATATAATATAATATAACCATAAATCAAGATATAATGGATAAGAAATACATACAAAATTTTCTTTCAATGTACTAAGAAGAGTGTTTAAGCAGTCAATAATTCCTTGCCAATGATTGGATTGTGAATCTTTACCGAACGATCGACCCGATCGCAACACTCCTTTCGATGCTCGTGGTGCCTAAATTCATAAAAAAATATTAAAAAAATTTAAATAAAATGTGGAATTAATAGAGTTAATTGAGAAATTAGGGTGTTGAAGTACCTGAATACATAAGGTGAGGAATGATCCTAATTCCTTTTTTAAATTGTCGCGAATAATACCATACATTTTTTCCACATAGGCAGTTAATTGTTGCTTGAAGAGCAAGGCAGGGTATTTGGCTTCCACCTGGCGTACCACCTCAAGTGCAGCTGCAGCTGCAGATTGGTTGACTGAAGATGGTGATGACCGAAATCCCTGAAAAAAGTTGCAAAACGGGTCAAAACGGGCCGGGCTGGGTCGATTTAGAGACCCGTACAGAGAGATTATATTATATCTATAAAGTAGATGTTAAAATATCAATAAGCAAACAAAGTTTAAAAAGTAGACGTGAAATACGGGCGGGTCAGAACGGGTCAGGTCAGATCTGAAACATTTTCGTCCATGATATGATTTATAAATTACTCCCACTGTTACAAAACAATTGACCACTTTTTAAATTATTAACCAAGTTTCCCATTTTACCCTTGAGTACACACAAAAATAGGAAAAAGCAAACATGCATTAATTGTGCATTTTAGAAGTGTAAAACTGTCATTCAACCAAGTATAAACTGTATTAATTACATATTTCTCTAAGGTCTGTTTTTCTCAAGTGGACAATTATTTTAATACAAAGGGAGTATATTATTTCACTAATAACCTAATTTTTAAAATAAAATCATTTAGGAGGTTTTAGGCATTATTGCACCAAAATTTTTACTTGTTTGACCCATTAGAGATGGAAGATTACACGAATCGACCCGTTTACAAGTAAACGGATCAAAATTTCACCTATATAACAAACAAAGCATTAATGAATAATAATAAGTTTAGAAGTATTTATACCATTGTCATCCTTCCAAACAATGAAGTTGGTTGTGGAGGTTTTTTAACTGAATTTGCACCATCAGATTTAATACTCCTTTGAAGTAAAAATAACAAAGTAGATGCATTTGATAACCAATACGCCATATGTTCATTATTATCTTGATCCTGCAATAAAAATTAATTAAATAATTATTATTTTTTAATAAATTAAAAAATATTTTTTTTTAAAATACCTCAATAGCTGAACCAATCATCTGAATAAGACGATCAAAAACACTAGTTCTTTCAGCTTCAAATGATTTCCAATGAAGAAGACATTTGTATATAGTAAAAGCTGCAACTGGTTTTCCTTGACTGAAACCAATGTCTTTCATAACACATTCAATAAGAGCATCAACATTTTCCTGAATCAATATTTAAATAAATAATAATGTTAATGGATATTATTAATAAATGTAGGTCCTACATGTTGACGATCAATCGGTGGTCTTTTAGCCTTGCTGTCAAATTCAGAATTCAAATTCCGAGCAGGTGTTTGTGGCTCCTGTAAATTCATGAATTTTTTTTTAATTTTAATATAAATTAATGCTAATATATACGGAAAATAGTGGTGTAAAGTAAATAAGTAATTCTATGTACCTCGTCTCCAAAGTGACCGTTTGTCATGCTCTGCTATAAAAAAAGTCAAAATCAGTCAAAAATTCAAGCGTTGTAGGTAAAAACTCAATTTTTTGTTAAAATTAATGTTTTTGAACAAATTGTAGTTAAGCATTGTTGATTTGAACTTTGAAGTATTATATATGTGAACTTTGACATATAATTTCAAAATTTATAATATTTTACATACAGAAAATTCCAATCTGACTGACCGCCTAGCAATTTTACACACTAATTGTCTCTAAAAAGTTGAAAAATATCAGACAAAAGGTGTATCGGGTCAACCCAACATGACCCGGCCCGTTTTACCCAACCCGCCCATTTTGCTCACCTTAGCTTCAGGAGTTTGAGGGTAATCTGCCATACGTGCAGCAGGTGCTGACAATGCTTTCTGTCTAAGAATTTGATTCTCAGATGCCATAACAGAAACCTTTTCTTGAAGACTAAACAAAAAAAACACAATTAATTATTAAATACATAATCAATCTTCATAATTACAATAAAATAAAATAATTAATTAATTAATTAAAAATCTTTAAAATAATTAATTAATCCACACACACACACACCTATGCATAGCAGTTTTTAACTGAATAATTTTCGTCTCTGCATCCAAAGCTTGTTTCAACCTCTCCTCACTTAATTTATTTGTTTCTTCATATTTTTTCTCTGTATCATCGATTTTCTTCTCTAGAGAGTTGACTAAATCCTGACATTTATAAAAAAAAAAAATGTCGTTAAATGACAAAATCCTGAAAACTAACTGGTCAAATCTGAGTCAACTAACTTACCTTGAGTTTTTCATTTTCGGATGTAAGCTTATTAGTGAGCTCATGATCGATAACTGCCACCTCCTGGATTACTGGAGCAGTTTCAACTACCTTTTTGGCAGTTTCTCGTTCCTTAATTAGCAATTCTTTTGTCTCTTTGAATTGAAGTTGTATATCTTGTAAAGCAGATTGTAGTTTTGCATTTTCTTGTGTCTTCGCTTCTTCTAAGTCAGCCTGCAAGTTATAAAAAATCAATTAATTACAAAATAAATAAATATGAGGACAATTCTCAACCAATCGTTTAAAGAATATTGGATCATTATCAGAAATATTAAATCTTCAGCGGAAACTTTTTTACTTCATTTCGGGAAATTGGATCATTATAAGGAAATTTGGATCATAATCAGGAAATATTGAATCATTATAAGTCCTCGTCAAATTTTGATTCTCACTTGATCTCACTTCTATATATATTAATATGTAAACAGTTTTATTGTTCAATTAAAAATATAAGCAGCTGGTTACACTTACCCTCATTCGTTTCTCAAGTTGCAGTCTCCATGTCAATTCTTCAACTTGTTTTTCCAGTTTATTTTTAGCAGCTTGCAGAGCACCAGTTTCCCTTGCAGCCTGCATTTGAAGATCAGTAATTAAAATAGGGGTGTTTGGACACGTGTTTTGGAAGTGATTATTTTATATTTTAATCAGATAATTAGATGCAGAAAATAGTGTTTGGATGTGGTTTGAAGTTGTAATAATAAGATATTAAAAAATGAAAAATAATTTACCATTTTAAGCTTTTTAAGTTCTTTTCGGGCAACTTTTCCTCTCCATGCACATTGAATAGTAATAGCACCCTTCTTTGCCTTTTTGAAGTGCAAGTGGGCCAAAAACTTGCGACAATGGCTCTGAAATTAATAACTAAAGTCAGTCAAAATCAAGAATATAATTTACATAATATAAATTATAAATGCCACCTCAGCATAAATATTTTAAGAAATCAAACAAAATACGGGAAAATAAGATTATAAATGCCACCTGAATAAAGATTGCTGCTTTTGTCTGTCTTCTGAACCGAAGCTCATTACGGGCCGCCATTCCCCGTAGGCCCGTTTGGATAGAAACAGCAGAACAATGAAGCTCATTATAAGCTTTTCTAGCAATATGCATTCTCAAATTTCTTTGAATCTTTATGCTAGAAGCTTCTCTCCTCATATTTTCATAAATTTCACGAGTAAGTTGTCCTGTTTTTAACAAAAAAAGGTCAACCAGCCAACTTTAGATACTTTGAGTTTTCTAATAATATAGATTTTTTAACATTTTTAATCATAAAATAAAATAAAAATACCTCGGCAAATAGATTGGATTTGTAAAACAGCCCGTTTTAATAATATAAAACTTTTTCGGGCGATAAATGACCGAACTTTTCTTTGAATGATGCTTGCTGATCTGCCTAAGACTTCAGTTCGGCGAGCATCGAGCTCTGCCATTTGACCTGCTCTTAGAAAAACCTTTGTTTTACCAATCTGAAAGTCAAAGTCAACACATGAAATTATTATAACAGATTTCAGAAATTGTCATGTTAACTAATTATAATTTGTTGAGTAAATTACAGAAATTTGGTCATTTTAGGTGAAAATGGAGGGGGGAAAAAGAAATTTGAAGACCATAGGGACAAAATTCACGAAGTTAAAAAGTTACATGGACAACAAAAAAATAGTATATGGACAAAATCATAGAACTTGAAAAACCACAGGGACAATTTCTGTAATTTACTCAAACTTGTTAAATATTTATCATTAAAGATCAACTAACCTGATAGCCTTCAAGTCCAGCCTTTTCTAGAAGCTTCTTGCAAGCCCGTATTTCATCATTACTATCATAAGTCAGTCACAAAGTTAAAACACAAGTTTTCATAGAATGATAAACATCTAGAGGTAACAAAGCGGGCAGGTTGGAAAACGGGTCAAAACGGGGTTGACCCAAAAGACCTTATGTCAAAGGTTTTAGAATTTCTTAATAGAATGATTATAAAATTCAATTATTTCAATAATACTCTAGTTTTTCTACTTAAAAGATATAAAACGATTTATGAATTCTTGATATATTATTTGGTTTCAACCCGTTTGACCCAAAAAAAGTCAAAAATGGCATCTTTAACAAGACGATTTCACTTACTTGCCATCCAAAACTTCAGGGGCCAAAATACCAAACCGGTCAACAAACTCATCAAATGATTTTCTGGTGGGATACCCAGCCATACTAATCCTTATTGCCTCCAAAACTCCCTGTATTATATTACATGACAGGTGTCAGTTAAATATATACAAGAAAAAAATGAAGAATAATGGTGTATATCCTTACCCCGCACCGCAGTTGTTGCAGAACATTATGATTTTCAAAAATAGCAGGCTTGAGAAGATTATTAGGTTTTACACAACGTATGTAATGAGGCTCAGTTGAACTCAAAGTTTCAAGTAGTTGTTGTAGTTGTTGCTGAAATAAAAATGAAAACATTAAGTGTGTGTGTGTGTGTGTGTGTGTGTGTGAGAGAGAGAGAGAGAGAGAGAGAGAGAGAGAGAGAGAGAGAGAGAGAGAGAGAGAGAGAGAGTGTGTACCTTAAAACGTGTACCAATTGAAGAAAACTTTGATGATTTTGATGACTCATCATTTGAAATTGGAAACAAACTTGCAACAAAAGAACATTCCGAAGCACTCAAAAGTGCTTGATGTTCAGCAATTACATAATCTTTGTTTTTGTCCAGAAACAATTCCGTTTGATATGTAACCTATAGATACAATTCAAATCAATAATATATTTATAAAAAAATATTAATTTTCAAAAGATATATATTAATTAAGCAGAACTTACATCACCAGCATAATGACAAATCGTGAAGTCAGAACGAGCCAACTTTGGTTTAGCAAAACGTTTGTGGTTCTTAAAAGTTTGGTACAGTTTTTGTGCAAATGTTTCGTGTGTTGATCTGGGAAACATACTGCAAAATACAAATAGTTGCTAAAAAAAGCCCTAATTTTATATAAATTGATAGAAATAAAGCTAAGATAATAGCTGATTAATGGTGTCCAATGTTTAACTTACCAAGCTTCATCTAGAAGAGCTATAATGCCACCTGGTTTCTATACAAAATAAAGAAAATACATCAGAATTTGTTAAATAATATAATACTTAAAATAAGAGTTAATTACGAAAATTGTCCATGTGGTTTTTCACATTTGGAGGTTTAGGTTTTGTCCCTAAACTTATGTTTCCGGATTTTTTGTCCCTGTGGTCCTCATTTTTCATTTATTTCGTCATTTTCCACCTAAATTGACCAAAATATCCTTAATTTTTAATTTATCTGAATTTTTAATCAATTTCAAATTATTTTTAAAATTTCTATTTTTAATCAAATATTAGCATGAATTTACATTAAAAATATGTTTTAAATTAATTAAAATTAAGGGTATTTTGGTCAATTTAGGTGGAAAAGGACGAAATATATGAAAAATGAGGACCACGGGGACAAAACAAACCTGAACCCGAAAGCCACGGGAACAATTTTGTAATTTACCCTTAAAATAATTAAGATCTAATCTATATTATCTCCTAAACCTTTTCAACGAGATCCAAGATATCTTGATTGTCGATGAATTCAATGTAGCTCCAGTTAATTTCTTCTTTTGTATATTCCTCTTGCTCCATTTTAAATACATGCTGCAAAACAAAATTAGCTTGCCAAATAAGCATCTGTATACTAGATTTTATATATATATTTTTTTAAAAGATACAAGTCGTTCTAAGAAACCTGATTGAAATGTTGCTGAAGTTTCTCATTCGTCAAATTGATACAAAATTGCTCAAAACTGCAAAAAAAATCAAAACTTTGTATCATATACTCCCTCCATCCCTAAATAAAGTTCCCATTTCACCTTCTAGTTTTGTCCCTAAATAAAGTTCCCATTTCTCAAACTTAAGGGACCCACTTAATATAATAATATTATTACCAATACTTTCACCACTAACTATCTCTTAAAACACTTTCTCTCAACAATCAAACCTTATATTTTATTCAAAAGTAATACCAAATACCCCACCACTAACTATCTCCTAAAATGTTGTGCCCAACACAAATGGGAACTTTATTTAGGGACGGAGGGAGTATCATGTTATTATACAAGAAACATCTGAGATTCAGGGAGTTTACTGTGACCAGAGCTTATTTTCGGTGATTTTCTTGTCAAAAGTTGGGATTTGTTCCATCTTTTTGGTGAAATTGGGATGGGGTCGAGTGCCAGCTGGCATAACAGGTCAATATTGAAAACAAAGGCATACCAGTGAGCACCTGTTTGTCTTGAAACTTTCAAATCCATAAATATCCAGCACTCCAATTATGTATTTCGAGTCTGAATCTTGACCAATTGAGCTATTAATCCTATCAACAAGCCTGCAAAGCCAAATCAACAATATAAGTTAATAACCAGTGGATAAATTAAAATAATATAATAATAATAATAATATTTAATCAGTTTTTTTAGTATATCTTGAAACAATTAAATCCAAACTATTTTTTAATGAATATCACATAATCACTATTTAAAATCTAGTTTAATAAATAAAAATAATAAAAATGTGTAACAAAATTGAATCTTACCAGTCAAATAACCTTGAATAAACAACTTTTGCTAATGCATCTCTACTAACAGCAGCAGATTCTGGATCTAACCATTTGGTTATAGTTTCATCACGTGTTACAATTACACGTTTGCAAAGAGAATCTTCTAAAGCTTTCAGATCACACCTGAAAATATATGTATATATATATAACTTATTAGTATGGTTTCCGAAGTTGCCAAGCAGATTGGACTATTTTATATGTAAAATATATACTTCCTCCGATTCAAAATAAGTGATACACTTGGGGTTTCACGGTTTTTGAGGCAAAAGATTATAATGATGATTAAATTAGATTAATTAGATGGTTAGTGGGGAATGGGTCCCACACCTTTTGAATAAAATAAGGTTAATGATGTTTAAAAGTAAAAAGTAAGGGTAAAGGGGTCATTTCACTTTATTAAAGTAGATAGTTAGTGGTTGTGGGTCCCATTTTTTTTGCCAAATAAGGAAACTTTTCAAAGTGTATCACTTATTTTGAATCACCCCAAAAAGGAAAGTGTGTCACTTATTTTGAATCGGAGGAAGTATAAATTTTGAAATTATGTCAAAGTTCACATATATTAAATTCAACAAAAAAAATGAGGTTTAAGCCACAATGCTTGACTTTTTGACCGCCTAACCTACTTTTATTCATTTACTCACATGAACAATTCTGCAGCTGTTTTTAAATGAAACCAAGATTTTTCATCTTTAGGGGTAGAAGAGTCCATTTCCTTTCCTTTTGTAAATTCAATGTTACCAAGATGAAGAATTGCAGCTACAACTCTAAAAATTGCATCCTGATAATAATAATAATAATAATAATAATAATAATAATAATAATAATAATAATAATAATAAATATGAAAAAAAATTGGTTTAATAGTGAAATTTTTATTTTCATTTTTTGTTTTTTTTTCTTATTTTAAAGTTTAAATATACCTGTTCCTCAGAGCTGATCCCAACAACATCCATTGCATTTTTTGTAGCAATGTATTCTTTTCTTTCGTCTAAACCGTCTATTTGGTAGCAGTTTGATTGGTTAAGATAATGGAATGTTTTTGGATCTCCCACTTTGTATTTTTTTATATCCTGGAAGCATAGTAAAATAATTATTATTATTCATTAATTTTTAAGAAAATTACAGTTGGCAAAATGGGAAGTCGGGCGGGTTGGGTAATGGATTATTTAATTTAATAGTGCGGGTCGAAAAGGGTCGGGTTGGGCAAAACGATGAGTAATTTCTTATTCGTTCTTTTTAAACTAGTATTTAAAAATAGGTAAGTTTTCAAGGTAGTCCTTAATTTTCTTGTAGTCCCAAGGGACAAATCTCAACCATTGATCAATAATAATTAATGGTCAAGATTAATCAAATATTTTATACATGGAGGGGTATTTTGGTCATTTGACACTCACATAAATTGTAACCCAATTTTTTTATTTTTTATTATTGTTTTTTAAAAAAATATATTTTTAAGTTTACCTCTGGTGGTGCAGCACAAAGCATGTAGAAACAATGATAATTCCTCTCGGGATCTGATAACTGACAAACACGAGATCTTTCCAACAAATATGTTCTAATTGCAGCACCCGAAATTCTTCCCATTTGATCAAACTGAATCTCAACAAACTTGCCAAAACGACTGAAAAAATAGCAACAAAACATTTCTAAATTATAATAAGCAAATAATTTAAAAAAAGAACAAAACAAAAAACTCCAGATAATAGCAAAGAAAGTACCTTGAGTTGTTGTTTCTGACGGTTTTTGCATTACCAAAAGCTTCCAAAACAGGATTGGACTATTATAACATGGAGCAAGGATAACAATAGTTTGATTAATTAGTTAATAATTAATATGATTAATTCTGTTTTAATCCTCGAACTTTCACTGATTTGCCATTTTAAACCCCTTTTGGTGACATGTTACAAATCAAACCAGTCACTTTGTATTGTGGTGTAACTTTAATTAATTTAAAGCATGGTTTAACTTTAATCCTTAAACTTCACATATTTGATGGTTTAACCCTATAACATTTTTCTTCATATTTCCCATATCTTTCAACTTTATGACACTATTATGATTATTACTATCATCATTATCATTATTATCAATGCCTTTTTATACAAGTTAAGGGAGTTTAGTCAGACTTTTGAGGATTAAAACATAATTAACCCTAATCAATAATAATCATTTGATTAATTTAATATAATTAATAAATAATACCTCTAGGACTTTTTGTTCAACACTTCTTCCATCAGTAGAAGCTCTACCACCCATGTAAGCAAGATACCGCATAAGTTGTTTTGTGCTTTCGGTTTTACCAGCACCACTTTCTCCACTAACCAAAATCGATTGACTAATTCCTTCATTTATCATAACTCTGCACCATAATAATCGATTAAATTCACTTCTTTTTGGTCAAATTATAACCCAAAATATAAAAAGATAAAACTTTTTATAACCCAACAACATTATGTAAATGGTAAGTGAAAAAGGCACTAAATTTACTCACTTTACATAATTTATTATAATTTCTTGGTTAATGAAGTGTAAAAAAATTATATATTGTATTTGTACCGATATGCTGCATCTGCAACTGCAAAAGGGTGAGGGCTCAATTCCCCAAAAGCTGCACCTTTGTATTGTGCCATCATATGGGTATCATACAAATGTGGTAATCTTGTGAAAGGATTTACAGCTATTAATATACTCCCTGTATAAGTCTGTAAAATCATGTAATTTGTTAGTTTTTATTAATATAAAATGTTTTTTGTAAAAAATAGAATAGTAAAAAAGAGAGAATAATTATAATAAAACTTACATATATTTCATTTATATCGTATCTAGATCTTAAGTTATTTAAAACTCCTGGTTCGTGCAAATAAGCCAGCTTTGTCATGTCATCAACTCCACATGATGGTGCTTCTGCATCTTTGGGGTATACATTTGATGACTTAGCAACAACCTAAAATTTAAAAAATAAAAAATAAAAAAATCAGAAATCATAAATTCATAAGTAGTGTGAAATATTGCATGAAGCGAAAGTATGCAAGAAATAAAAGGGCGAAATGTGAGCATAAAATAGTAATATATTTTTAGCCAGGCAATTTTGGTAATTTAAGTTTTTTTTTCTCTATATGGTAATTTAAGTTTTCTTTTTGGCCCTATGTGGTTGTTATTTTTTACATTTTGTAACGCTATAATTACCAAAATAGACAGGCTAAAAAATTATAATTACCAAAATGAACCTTTAAAAGTTACAATTACCAAAATGGACCATCAGCTAAAGGTATATATATTACTAATGTGTGACATCTTCCCAAATACAAAATGATAACAATGTTAAAAACATGTAACACGGGAAATAATCTCAACCTAAAATTATTCATAAAAATCCAGAATTTAAAAAAAAAAATACTAACCGTCTTTCCTGAAGTAGAAGCAACTTTTATGTCTTCACCATTAACCTCAATAACTTCTCCATCAATCCAAGCATCATCTGGATCCTCAACCCAAACAAGTGACCCGATCCCTAAACTAACTGCCGCCTAAACGTACAACAATTTGAAGATTATTTATCTCAAACAAGTGCCAATTTTTGGTTAAATAAGTTGTTATTCTGTTAGTACAGATTTTATAATCATCAAAAGAAAAAGTTATATCATAATGTAGATGAATTAAAAGTTGGAAAAAACACGTTTATTATCATATCAGCTCCACATTTAACCACAAATTTTGCCAACTTCTATGAACTGCCCTCATGTAATAATTCATTTCCCAGTTATAAAAATTACGGAGTAATAAAAAATCAAATTAATGAACTTTAACAAATTAAACGCAGATAAACACAATTAAGAGCGGGAATATGCATCTGTTCACCTCAAATCACCAGCATTTTTTTATCAAACAGATTTCCAAAAAAAAAGTAGATCGTAATCATCTATACGTTTCAACTGAATACTTCAAATTGATTAAAATGAATATTGGGAAAAACACATACCATTTGCAATTAAACTTCAGATCAGATCGGGAAAAGGCAGCGCCTCGAATCACCTCAATCTAGCAACAGATAGACTGATACACTACAGCTTCTACCTTTGTTTCATTAATCAAATTTAAACAAATCGACGATTTTATCCCTTCTAAAACAGCGAGAGAAAAAACAAATTGCTCCAAATTGGAGCTGCGATCAGACAGTAGAGCAGAGATCGAGTTGATTGATGGTGAATTTGGAATCCGAATTCTTGAGATTTTTGAGAAAAATGAAATCCCTAAATTTTCGTTATGGCGACTGTTTCTGCTTGTTTTCTTTTCTTTTTCGCTTCGCTGGGCCTTCCCTCCCACGTTGTTCGGAATTTCTCTAAATTCTACTTTTCATATTATAGAAAAATGAAAAACATAAAACTAAAAATATAAAAAATATATGCTTAAATTATGCCGCAAATTTGCACTTTAAATTTAACACGTTTAATGCTGATTTATTTACGGGCTTACTTGTATTTCTTATAGTTTATTTTTGAAATATTAAATTGGTAAATATAAAAATATAATTAAACAAAACTCTCAACTTTTACGCAAAGTGTGTTCAAATACATAAGAAGGTGTAATCTATTGCAAAAAAAAAATTGATTGAACATAGATAATAATAATAATCTTTATGTAGTCGTAACATTTTAATTAATGGCTACTATTGAAGAAAACATATAGATTGTCACAAAAAAGACACATAATTCCTTGATCTATATTTTTTATTGGTTTAATTATACAAGTTATTAACTATAAAGGTTTTTCTAATGTATACTCATGAGTATACATTAGATGTAGTTAATGTATATCAAATTTACATTTAAACTAAAAATCGTATTTATTGCATCCACTGTAAATATTGAAGTTCATTAATGTTATACAAAATATATTAAAAAACCAAATATTTCATTAATTGCACCAAACATATGCCCGGAGCATATGTTAGAAAAACTCTAACTAAAATAATAACCATTACGTCCTTTTGATCCTTAAGAATTACTTGAAACTGACAATAAAAATTTACTTGAAACTGACTAGCTCACGTATAATAATGCATGATGTGACAATTGGATTAATTTTATAGAAAAAAAAGATCTAGTAATAATAATAATTTGTATTATCGTCATTAAAGTTAATCAAAGCAACCCAATAACCCGAATCCACGGAGCACTCAGAAGTCAGACCTTCATCATGCAATCTTTACTATGGTCTTTGCACCTATATTCTCATGACACCAACCATTTTTATTTTATTTTATTTATTTATTACTTCCTCCGTCCCGTAAAAAACTTCTCACTTCACCCTAAATTTTTATCCCACAAAAAACTTCTCATTTCCTACATTTGGTGGGTTCCACATAATAAAATGTTAGAGTATGCGGTGCGGTGGCGGATGCCACCTCCGCCGGATCCCTTTTGAGCCTAGGTGGCATGTTTGGCGAGCTCCAAGCTTCCGCCATGATACCCTTCGTTGTTTGAGTGAGGCAATTCGCCGAACCACCGGCGAGACCGGCGAGGTGAGAGAGAGAGATAATTTCTTTTTTTTAAAGGGTATTTTGTAAGTTAAGGGTATTTTGGTGGGTCCCAAAGGAATATTATTGGTGAGTGATGGTAGAGGGGGTATTTGGGGGTTTTGAATGTGAAATGTGAAATAGTGATGTGGTGCATAGGTGGCGCATAGGTGGCATCCGACTTCAAGTTACCACACCTAATGCTCTTATTATTACTAAAGAGTTCACCACTAACTATCCACTAACTATCTTTCTCTCTCCAAACCAATCTTATATTTTAATCAAAATTATTACCAATGACCTCACCACTAACTGTCACCTTAAAACTCGTTTCAAAGTGAAATGGGAAGTTTTTTTGGGAGGGGGGGTATTATTTATTTTTATTAATTTGTTATCAACTTATCATACACTTTTGTTAAAAATACTTGATGAAGTAGCTTTTCTATAGCATGACCATAACCTAAAACCCCAAAATGTAGTTAGTCAAACATTAACTTGATCAAGTTAATGGATGTCTAATAATATTATTAAATTGATCATGTTGATGGATGGTCCAATAATATATAATGCCTTCAAAATATCTTCTTCTTTTGTCTTTGAAGACTGATAAGGACACTTTATGTTCTAATTCATATGTTAATATACTCAATACTTGTAACATATTAGTATTGAAATAAAAATTCGCTATGATAATATAGAACATTACCCTTATAGAAACATACATAACCCATGCCAGGGGTAGTTCAAAAATGATTTATTAAATATTATACGGATATATGTACATGTGTGACTATTTATTAACAGTGGGACCGGTTATATCACTATTTTGTTCAGCAAATTTCTTACCGATGAAACACATGTGGGACCGGTTATATCACTATTGATTTTCCGTTTCCCAAACTTAGCCCAACTCTTAATCTCTCATTAGCTCAATCTAATAATGGTTAAAATATGGTCCGTCTTCCGTTAGTCCATTACGTATTCAACGAAATAAGTGTGAACGAACTAAGAGTATTAAATGTTTTAGCTATTTTGTTTAATTTTTTTATTGAACGGGTACCCGTCGGGTTCCCCGTACCCGGCGGGAATTTTTCTGCCCGAACCCGACGGGGATTTGACCGGGTATGGGGCGGGTACGGGTATGGGAATAGCGGTACGGGTACGGGTTTTGCAGTACCCGCTATTACCCGTACCCGTTTGCATCTCTATTCTTAACAAAGTCCAACATGTTATGCATAATTGCATAGCAATGTTACGACACCCAGATCCACAAATGTTGTTTTAAAAGAATTAGTTTTGCAATTCAAAAGGGGATAGTGGCGCAGTTTGTTGCCCGTTTACCTTCTTTCTTCATGTAAAAAATGATATTTTAGTTCAATGCAATTTGGTAAAGACCAACAAAAAAAAAGTAGCAATTTAGCATTTAGTGGATGACTTCCATGTTATCTGTGCATAATTGTATTTGAATTTAGTGAGTAAGTTGTTTTAAAAATCATATGACGGTGAAGCTCTCTGTATGTAAAAGTGAAACACTTCAGATATTTTTTCTTGGCACTCTTCTATGATACCAGTTGATTGATACAATGCAGTCATAAATATTGAGGTTCTATTTTATTTAGATAGAGATGAGAATTTCGACTCATCTACAAATAATTGGTTGATGTGCCTATATTTTTTTCTTTTAACAAGAAAATTGGCATTATCGTGTTTTTATCCGCCGGCAATTATAGTTACTAGCATTGAGCGAGTACCGTGCTAATATACTCCCTCCGTCAGTGGCGGTTCTAGAGGGTGGGCAAGGTGGGCATCTGCCCACCCTAAAATTTTTCCAATTAGTATAAATTTTTTATAGGTCAGTTTATTTTTAGCTTCTGCTCATCAAAATATATATAATGTATGAGCGATAACTAATTCACGTCTTATATTAGCTTAGTGGTTAACTCATTAATCTTAAAACATATAACATTCAGTCCAAGTTTTTTTCATATGCATTTTTTTTAAATTAATCTTTTCCTTATTTCTTTTATAATGTTTCTTTTGCTCTATTTATCATTAAAATTTTCTTTTCTTTTGACTAATTTCCTCCTTATTTTTCTTAGTTTAAAAATGTTATGTTTGCAATTTATTTGATTATACGTGTATTTTAACTAGTGACATTTATAAACACTTTGAAGAATTTACTTCATTGTTATAACAAAATTAAATACGAATATGGATTAACAGTACAAATTTTGTATAAGAACTCTACCATTATAAAAAATTGTATTCTATTTTTTATATTGCTAAATTTTAAAAATTTTATTCTTGATTTAGTTAACAAGCGAATTTTGATTTTGACTGATTTAGTTTATGATTAGATTTTCTTCAAACTAAAATTGAGTTGATTTTGTTTACGACTTGACCTTATAAAAACATCACTCAAAAACCTGTCTTCCAATCTAAAAATTTACCCACCTTTAGAAATTGTTCTGGTACCGCCCCTGCCCTCCGTCCCACAAAAAACTTTTCATTTCACTCTAAATTTTTGTCTCACAAAAAACTTCTCATTTCTCATATTTGATAGGCTCCACACAATAAAAAACTATTATTACTAAAGACCCCACCATTAATATTCACTAATTATCTTTCTCTCTCCACTCAATCTAATATTTTAATCAAAAGTATTATCAATGACCCTGCTGCTAACTATCACCTAAAAACTTGTGTAAACAGTTTGAGATTCGAAACCATTTATCCACCCATTCCAACAAATCAAAGTAAACAGTCAATTTCGGGTTTCCATGAATTTGTACTTAAGTTGATAACAAAGTTAAATGGGTATATACAGCAGTACGTTGGGAGACACATAATGGCCGGTGGTCCGTAAAACGTTCCTGTTTGTCTTTTTCTTTTTAATTTTACCTTTTAGTAATTTTTCAACAGTTAAAAGGACCAAAGCCTAAAAAAAGGGCAAAGAAATACTGGTGTGTACTGCGTAGACGCAAAAGTAGGGACCTCTTTGTAAATATACACTTTCAACTTCTTAAATTTCTATGATTTAACATGGATAAATGATATTTAGTCATGTCATTTAGTACTACTTATAATCTATGTGTATTTCAATAATTTTCTCTTTTAATATTATCATTAATTTTGACACATGTCTTCATCTAATAAGTATGATTAAATATCATTACTCTTTAACATGTAGAACATAAATTAACATCGAATCACATAAGATATCATTTGGTACTACTTATAATTTATGTGTATTAACTTCTTAAATTCCTATGATTTAAGATGGAGAAATGATATTTAGTCATATCATTTTGTACTACTTATAATCTATGTGTATTACAGTAATTCTCTCTTTTAATATTATCCATTAATTTTGACACACGTCTTCATCTAATGAGTATGACTAAACACCATTACTCTTTAACATGTAGAACATAAATTAACATCGAATCACATAAGATATCACAACTACTTCCTCCGTTTCAAAATAAGTGATACACTTTCTATTTTCGGGTATTTCAAAATAAGTGATACACTTTGAAACTTTCCTTATTTGGTAAAATATAGTGGGACACATACCCACTAACCATCTCCTTTAATAAAGTGAAATGACACATTTACCCTTACTTTTATTTTTAAACATCATTAAAATCATTTTAATCATAATATGTGGGATCCATCACTCACTAACTATCCAATATAATCTAATTTAACTTCCATTACAATCTTTTGCCTAAAAAAACATGAATACTAATTTGTATCAGTTATATAATGTATATGTCTTGGAGTATCCAGAAATACTATGAACCTCGCCTTCGCAACAATTTTTGTCATCGGTCAGTCAATTAAAATGCATTTGTTGTCCTGCATGCCCAAATAGTCAAAAGATTAGTCATAAATTAAATATAAAATAACCGACACACAAACATTTTACCTTATTGGATGAGAGCACGAAAAAGAATAAGGGGTCTATGAAAATGACAATTAAGCAAGAAATCACGATAAATTGGTTCCACTGCTGAACAACTTTTGCATGATACCAAATGTGAATTGTTTTATTAAAGACAAAGAATGTGGTGGTAGAAAACAGAAGAAGTTAAACAGAGTAAGAAGTTAAAATTGATTTATATCAGGCGAGAATTGTTAAAATTTTGACTCAAAGAAAAACAGAGTAGAAAAAATTAAACACAAATTATGATGATTGAGTACTTTACTTACGATCAAATATGCAAAAACGGGTCCAAAGTTTGGAGCAGGAATTGCGTGGACAGCTGGCATAACGTCCATCTTCTTCAAGTTTAAGCTTACTGAAAAAACCCAGAATTTGTTTTGTGTTCTCCATTAAAGAAGAAACTTTTATTAACAAAACGAAGATGAATCAGATCTGATCCAAACAATTAATACAGACAAATCTCTAAAACGAATCAACACTAAAACGTAGAAGATCTAAACGTTTACATGAAATGATTCTACAAAAAACCAAACTCTAATCAATGAAATGATGATCGAATAGAGCAGAGAACCTTAATCAGTAATGATGTATATATACTCCAATATTTACAGCCAAGTCCTCAGTAACATTACACTCTAGTCCTTTAGAATTTACAGTTCAGTCATCAACGTTACACTTCGGTCCTCGTGTATTTACACTCCAGTCCTTATCAATTGCAGATGAGTCCTTGACCATTTAAACTTTACTCCAACAATAACAGCAACTTTCATAGCAGCCCTTTAACTTTCCTGAAACTACTAATCATGCAATAAGTAACAAATACGTGATACATAACTCAAATACTTCCTCCGATTCAAAATAAGTGATAAATTTTGGGTTTCACGATTTTTGAATCAAAAGATTATAAATTATAATAATGATTAAATTAAATTTATTGGATAGTTAGTGGGGAATGAGTCCCACACATTTTAAATAAAGTGAGGTTAATGATGTCTAAAAGTAAAAAATAAGGGTAAAGAAGACATTTTTACTTTGTAAAAGTAGATAATTAGTGGGTGAGGGTCTCACTATTTTTTGCCAAATAAAGAAATTTTTTAAAGTTTATCACTTATTTTGAATCACCACAAAAGGGAAAATGTATCACTTATTTTGAATCAGAGGAAAGTATAAAATACGTGATACAAAAATCTGTTGTTTTTTTTAAACAAGTGATGACTCATAGCTCATTTGTCGTTTTGGGATAATTTTCTATTTTCTTCATGACCATTCATGGAGTCGTTGTCCATCTTTTGGCTTTTCAAAATTTGTGGAAAACAAACAATTTTTTTTATAATCTTTTTTCACCCACCTTATAAATGGATCAAGTACATTACCAAGATTGCAGATGTCAAATTTGTAGCTCATTCTATTTAACGATAAAATTTAAAGAAGGAAGTTTCGTAGAAACCAACATATAAGAAATTTTATTTCATTTTCTTTTTCATTGTAAGATTAAATGTAATTGAACTTTTTAATAATTACACCACAAAATCATATAATTGATGTGTAGAACTCAATCGAAATCCAATAAAACCTAAAAAACTGAGAGAAAACCTAATAACAATAACTAACCACAAAGCGCGGGTCAACTCCTCGTTGTTAACAAGTATGAAATAAATAAGCGGGTGAATTTTACACAACACATTCTAATTCATACACTATAATAATTGTTTTTCATGTTTGTACAATGTGCAATAATATTTCAACAGTGCAGTGTATAAATCGGGTTGTCGGGTCGCTTAAGGCTCTTATTGGTCAGGTCCGTCGGTTTAGGTAAAAAAAAAAATCCTAACCTGAAATTTGCCCCGATAAAATATCAGGTTTGTCGGGTTGAGCGGATCTAGTTAATCGGGTTACACCTAAGTTAGGATGTTTATCTAAAAATGAAAAAATATATAATATATAAAAGTTAATGTGTCTTGATTTAATACTTATAATTGTTAATGTATTTTTATTAAATAATTTATAATTATTAATGTGCTAATTCATTAATTTAATGGTAAAAATTTGGATCGTTATTCATCTCATAATTTTCCTTCAAAAGTAGAAAGATTTAGAGGTAATAAAAGTTTGAATTAATGAAAAGAAATTACACTTACCAAATTACTTTTGACATTTCTCTAACTCAAAAACTCTCTTTTTTCTGTGTCTACCCAGGAACTCTATTTTAAATATTTCTTTTTTTTTTTTTTTTTTTCTTTCATTTAAAAACTCAGGAGCATAACATTAATGTGTTTTTGGGTAACATGTGTTCTTTTTTTTTCTTTCATTTAAAAACTCAGGAGCATAACATTAATGTGTTTTTGGGTAACATGTGTTCTGACTCGTTTTGTGATCTGACTAATCTCAAGGCAACCACCCGCTTTGCGGGTAGCTCGGAGTCGGCGTGAGTGAACATCTGTGGCCACAAGGAGGTAATTTCTTATTAGTATCGGTTTCTCATGTAGCCAAGCCGACACATCATTGTTCATTTTTAAAAGGAACAATGACATCTTATATCCTTTGGTTTATGTTGACGATATCATCCTTACGGGAAACAATGCGGAACGTATATAACTTTTTATTTCTCGATTAAATAAAGAGTTTCTTACTACAGACCTTGGCAAATTAAATTATTTTCTCGGGCTCGAAATCTCGTATCATGATTCAGGACTTTTTCTGTTATTCTGTTAAGTCTGTTAAATATTTTACGAGCCAAGGTCCCGTTTCATGATCCTACATTATTCTGTTAAGTCTCCTCATGTGCATTTTACCGGGTAAATAGGTCAAATAGACTATCTATCTCTCTCTTTGAAGACCACACATATATACATACATTCAACTTTATCAATTAATAACATAATGAAATTAAAAGGGCAAAAGAAGTACAAGATCAATCCAAAAATATCCAATGAAATAAACAAGAAAGAAAAGCCAAACACGAAAACCGGGCCCCAATTTTCTTACCCGAACAACAACATTGTTATTGCGGTTGTAAGGGGCCCTTATCCTAAAAAAGGCACCAACCGAGAATCAGAGATACGTGGAAGACCGGTCCGAGCTCCCAAATCTCTACAACTAATAGCTGCCTGTGATCATAATAGATATAGAGGATGTATGCATAGTTGTTTTTATAAAAAAAAATGTTTTTGATTTTATGATTTTTTTGGACCAAAATGATCAAATTTGCAGTTTCTGTTAATGGAGTAATTCATATATATACTAACCACTTGAGCTGCAAAGGGTAACATCTGATCTGGTGGCATCTTGGTGCAGATAGCTACAAATAACATACAAATCTAACGGGTCAAATAATTAAAATAGTAGCTACAAGAGAAACGGGTCAAATGATTCAAACAGGTTAAAAGTATATTATTTCTATTTTTTTTAGGACAAGAAGCGTTTACGGGTCAACCTTGCCCCACCCATTTTGACAAGCACTAGAATTTTACAAACTTTGACCCGTTATCCAACCCGCCCGTTTTGCCACCTTTACATACCATAGAGTATAGCCCCTATAAAAGCATCTCCAGCACCTGTTGTATCAACGAGTTCTGGTTCTGGAATCTTCTCAGCTGTTCCAAGAAATATCCTACCACAAACACTCCCGATTCCCTTACCTTGCAATCTTCTAATATCCTGAACCATAAATAAAATCATTTTAATAAGAATATAATATATTTTTTGTAATCATATTCGACTAATTAATTGTAGATAGAAATGTTCGGACAAAAGGTGTTTCGGGTCAACCCGACCCGTTTAGCAATGTTCTTACCGATGAAACGCACGTGGGAGCGGTTATATCACTATCGATTTTGCGTTTCAATAGTTCGACTAAATCGTCTACATCCATTTCTTCAGCTTGATCGTTCTCTCCTGAAAGCATTTTATAAAAAAAAATCAAAAAATTAAACAGAAAAAAACGGGAAATGAAAATTTTATTACAAACCAGGTACACTTCTCTCGAGCATTATGCAACCATTTGCACCTAAAGTCACAATGACGAATTTGACCTTTGGCAATCTTAACATCATGGAAACAAGTGCACTTGGAACAGTTGGAGCTTTAGTCCATGCCTATATGGTATACGCAAACATAAGTTACTAAATTTTGTTATTTTATTTAACCATTTATATTTAAAGATTATAATTTTTTCAATAAAGTGATTTAGTAGGTTGTATTATGCAGTAATAATACCTGTGGAAGAGTAGTTGAGGACACAACATAGTCTGATAAATATAAAAAATCATCCAAGCCGTCCCTTAGCTTTTCAGCATCAGTTAAAATAGGTATATTCCTCTGATTTGCCTGCACTGGTAGCATTTAATAAGGATTATTTATACAAATAAATAATATATTTTTTTACAAAAAAAGGATCAGTTATAATAACATTTAGAGAATTAAGATGATTATAAATCACAAAACTTACCTCACGTGCAACAATTAAAGCAGTTTCATGCAATCGTACATCAAAATAAGCAAGATTTACTCCATTTAGTGCAGATACCAAAGTTGATGTTTTGAGATCATCAGGAATCATTGGAGGAAACCCTGGAGTATGAATGCATGTTCGAGTTTTCCTGTAAAAAACAGTAATTAAATTATAAAAAAATAAAATAACTAAATTGGGAATTTTTACTACAAAACACTAAATTAGGTACACGTACGTTTGATTATCCACAATGACATAGGTAAATGGTGAATTTCCTTCTTCAGAAACCTGCAAACAGAAGGAAAAAAATATGCTTATATACTTGTAATGAAGGTTATCAAAATATTCCTGTTACTGTTAATCTGTTATTACAAAACAGTTTTTACAAGCTATTCAATTTGACATTGTATTTTCTATTTATATATACATGAATATAAAGAAATAAATTAAAATCTACGTTCATTACCACAAAAAAGTCAACATCGACACCATCAGCTTGTAATTCTTCCAATACTCCTTTGCCTTGAGCATCATTTGCAACCTGAAAAAGTAATTTCAGCACAAATGTAAAACTTCATAATAGCTAAAATAGCCTGAAACAGTCAGTAAAAATAATAGAAAATACCTTGGATATTAACCTTGCATTTAAACCTAGGCGAGCTGCACAAGTTAGGGCATTTCCTGCATTACCACCTCCTTGAATCTAAGAACAAATTTGAGTGAAAAATGATGGTTTACTACTTTACTCAATAGATTGAGACTGGAATTTTTAGTAATTATCAATAATTTCAAACTGTAAATTTCTTGCAGTATACTTTGAGTTTGTTAAAATATCAGCTAATCATTGCATAATTATAGACAACAAATAACAGATCATTTGCCTGGTGTTTAGCTATATCACAATTTAAAGGAATAAGCTCACAATAACATGAATTCGAAGTAAGAAGTATGACTGAAATTACAATTGTTGGATCTCTGTTATAAAAAATTCAATATCAAAGTTATGAAACTTGACTTAAATTGATTAACAAACGAACTGTTAGATTACTGACCTTCAAGCTGGTGCTTCTGATCTTATCGTCGGGGTTAGGGAAAGAAGCCACGGTCGCCAATAGATCTACCGAAACACCGCCAAATCCAAGCTGTTTTATTAACACCATAAGTATCCATTTCCAATCATAATTAACATCAATCGTCGATGATCGTGACAATCAATCAAAAAACTATTCACCGCAATTACAGGAAGTGTAAATACGTACTACGATTGGAGCTTCGGGCTGAGTCGACGACGACGACATGTTTGCCCTAGATATATCTCCGGTGAGTTTACATACCGGAATAGATTTGAGTAATGTGAGGAAAGAGTGAAGTGAATGCACCTGACATTAGTGGAAGAGTGAATTGACGAAGTGGAGCGTGAAGAAGAGGATATGAAATTCGAGAGCATGGCGCCTGTAGAGTATAGAGCTGTCATTGTCAGCCTTCTGCGGTGGCGCGTGTCAGACAATGTGGTGGCGTCACGCGCTGTAACGGATTTTGTCCGATTGAAAATTGGAAACGGGAGGGCGGATAGAGCAAGTCACACCTGGGAATATGTGATCCTTCGTTACCTACTCCATTAAAAAGAAAAAAAAAAGAGTGAATTGCAAAAAATGGTTATTGCAGTTTGGATAAATTGTATGTTTGGACTATTGATTTTATTAGTCTGATATTTGTTCTTATTATTTGGTCTTACTAATAGTTTTATTCATTTGGTAAAATAATATGTGTAATTCATTAATTCTTTCTTTTAATATTATTCACTGATTTTTGACACATGTTTAATAAGTAAAACTATGAATAGGACCAAATAGTATGACTATATATCATTACTCTTATTAGTCATTTTTGGTTATCCCCTATTATGGTGTTAATTGATGTCGGTTAGAACCGCCCATTGTGATCAATTGTAGTGCTACACTGCCATTTAACGATCAAGCATGGTGATTAAGGCTGTCAAAACTAGCCGTGCACAAAATACCCGAAACCGAAACCGAACCGGTCAAACCTGGTTTTGACCATAACCGGTTCGGTTTTTATCTAACCGATCGGTTCCTAACCGGTTTGGGTTCTTAGGGTTTGAACCGGTTAGTAACTGGTTACCCGAAATCGGTTTTGACCAAAACCGACACAAATTTGGTCAACACATTGATTTTGGCCGGTTAACCGGTTTATAACCGAACTGAACCGGTTACAATACCCATTACACGGTTAGAGTTTTCGAGAGTCGAAAGCGGTTACTAACCGAACCGGTTATTGGAGAAACCGGTTATGACCGGCGTTGACCAAAACCGGTTTTGGTCAAACCCGAAACCGATTTGGTCAAAAACCGGTTTGTGTGCATCCCTAGTCAAAACCTGGCACGACATGACAAAAATACACGAAACAAAACGAAATTCGGACGAAATCGAAATTTGAATTCGTGTCCGTGTCGTGTTCGTGTTTGTGTCGTGTAAAGCAAACACGAAGTCATGTCGTGTCGTATTCGTGTTCAGAGATTAACACGAAATTGACACGATAGTTATGATTTTGGGAACATTTAGAAATTTATGTTATATTTTTTGTCGTGTTTGTCGTGTTTTTAGCATGTAGTAAGTAAGAAATTTGATATATTTGTTATTTATCTCGTGTTGTCGTGTTTATTGTTTTTTAATCGTGTCGTGTTCGTGTTAGCAAAATAAAACACGACTTCGTGTCGTGTTATTTTCGTGTTGAACGAATTCGTGTCGTGTCGTGTTACCCCAAAACACGAAACGATAGCACGATTTGACAGTCCTAATGGTGATGGATTTCGTGATGGTGATCATGGATGAGAGAGGATAGATATGTGTGTGGTAATTATTTAATTAAAAGTTGTGGGTTTTAATAGGTGTAGACCATAACAAGATATTTCGAGGTGTTAAGTTATGGTGATTTGAAATATGATTTAATGCAAATGTGCTAAAATTCAACAAACGTAAAACCAACAATTCATGGTAATGCAATAACAAAAACATATAAAAACAATGTGAGCGAGTGAAAAACAGAAAGAGAATGACTTGAGATGTGGGCTTCGTTGGAGGAGGAGGCCAGCAATGTGGGCTTCGACGACGACTGAAGTGAGGGGGAAGAAGTCGACGACAATGGGGAGAAGAAGGATGACAATGTGTAGATTGTTCAAATTTTGTTAGGTTGCAAGACATAAAATGCTTAAACGCAAGATTTTGTGAAAAAGATATTAGGAAGATAATTTTATATTTTCGAGCTTCCAACAGACAAACACCTACTGAAGTGATTTTATGTACATAGTCTGTGTCGCGAAGATAAAGATTTCATACTATTTTGCCAAAAAAAACAAAAAAAAAAAAAAAACAAACTGCACCTAGTGCAATTGCGGTGCAAACCACACTTGATGCTCATATATTCACACTTTCAGTTTCAGCCTACCAGCTTTAATTATTAATATTGATATCTATTTCTAATGCGTTATTATTGTAAAATTATTTGTTATTAATATTAATACAATAATAATAATAATAATAAAATTACTATTAATAAAGGTTAACAAGTTAGAATCTATGTTAGGTTTAATGTTTTAAAACATGGGTTATTACTTGGCTTGGTAAGATGGTCGAATTACAGGTTAATCGGTTCAATTGACGGGTCAATCAAAATCAATTAAGAACATATAAAAAACATTATACAAAAGATGTGTACATCATGCTAGTAAAACTTGTACAGTGTTATACATTTGAAGTAAAAAGATAAAAAAACTAGGTCACTGGATCGCCGGTTTTCACAATATCTGCTGGGTTCAACTGGGCCGATTCTAAGTTAAAAAACCAGCGAGTTTTGGCCAATCCTCTTATCTAGATCCTGGTTAAACCGGCTGAGTTGACCCGGATTTTAAAATATTGGTTTAGGTAATTAGGTTAAAGTAAGTAATGTATAAATGCGGGTCAAAACTGATTAGGCATGTTGACATGCAAGCTTATCATTATTAGGGTTTTCAAGCTTATGACTAGGGGTGGCAATAATGCGGATTGGGTCATAAACGGGTTGACCCGTTTGGGTTCACGGGTTGAAAATCACAACCCAACCCAACCTTTTTATCTAAACGGGTTGAGATCTTCAACCCAACCTATTTTATTAAACGGGTTGGGTCATAAACGGGTTGACCCAATAAAACATTAATTTATAAAAAAAAATAGAAAAAATACACATCGCTTAAGATTAAAATCCAAAATAAGTTGATTAGTTGTAATTTACAAACAAAATTTCTTTTAAACCTATTGTTCAGTGAAAAGTTATTCTTTAAAAATATTAAATATTAAAATAGTTGTATAACATAAATATCTTATAAGAGATTTAGGCTATTTAGGCTGTTCATTTTCCAAGAAGATAAATACGTGTCTCATATTATGTGTATGCCAGATTTTAAATAATAATATATATTATATTATGTATTTAAAATAAATAAATAAATAGTAATATATTTTATTATATTATGCATTTAAGATATATATAATATTTAAACGGTTTGACGGGTCATAAATGGGTTGGAAATTTGAACCCAACCCGACTAGTTTTATGACGGGTTGTAAACGAGTTGACCCGTTTACGACCCATGGGTTGAAAGTTATGACCCAACCCGCTAATTTCGGATTCTAAATGTGTCGGGTTGACAGGTCGGGTTAGTTTTTGCTAGCCCTAAGCTTATCCAAATCTAAATTATCAAATTTTTTGCAGATAAATAAACACACAAAGGGGAAGATTTGTCCCCTTTGTTGCACGTCATCAGATTTACCTTCCTTTCTCGACCGCTAGGGTTTCTCATCACAAATCTCAAATCCAATCAAAGGAGATAGAAATTGACGGTTACAACTAGGGTCTCAGTTCATTCAATTCTATTCTCCCTCCATATCTACACATCAAAATCCTCAATTAAAACCTTTGATTTATATGAATGGATACAACAAGTTCATGCTTAGATGATCTCAACACGCTCTCATCTTCGTCTTTACCTTCTCAAATCCATCAAAAGTGAGAATTAAGTCTTCGACGCTTTTCAGTTTTGTACAATTTCAATTCGATAAAAAATATGCGATCGGCAGCATTCTGGAATAGTTAATTGATTGCTTGATTGATCTGATACTTCTTATTTACTTATTTAATGCTGAATTGTGGTATTTGAATCGAGTAATTCAACCTAGGCTATGGGATTTAGAGCTCTGATTTGCTTTTAAGCTCTGTGATCAGAAAAAAAAAAAGATGAATTTTTGCTTGCTGAACTGTACATTCTATTGCAATTCGTAAAACAGAGCTTGATCTCTATGATGTTTGACCACATGTATTGGATCAGTTTTTGGCATTTGTCTTTATTAGTCTAATGATGTAATTAGGCTGTCATTAATCAGACTAATTATGGTTTACAACTCTGTATTTATAGATCACAATCCCTGTTTTTTTTACTTAAACAAAGGAATTAATAATTATTCAGTCTTAATAATTGATAGCTAGCAACTTTTTCTTATATATTAGCAGTGAATACACTTGATTACCATTAACCTGACAGATAATTTTTATTTAGTGATATGAACGTGTTTCATTTGCTGGCAAGAAGAGAAATAGCTCCTAGAACCAAAAAGTGTTTGACAAGAAGACAATGGGGAGAAGTTTCTAATCGCAAGCCTCGATCTTCTGTTAAACCTGAAAGTGAAAAAGTTAGGAATGCAGAACGCGAACTTCTCTCATGGTATTTTTGTTATTTTTTTCATAATCATTTGATTTTTTTGAAGAAAAAAATGAGCTTTTTTCAAGCAATTTAACCAATTTTCCTATTTTTATGTATGTTTTCAGGGTGGAAGCTGAATCTTTACGGTGTTTATCAGCAAAATATTGTCCATTGGAGCCTTCTCCAAGGTCAACAATTGCAGCAACATTTAGTGCAGATGGGAAAATACTTGCTTCTACACAGTATGTTATCAGTAGTTTTTGTTTTCTTCATTGCAGCTTTTTCTTATTATATTTATTTTTGTTTTTTTATTGGCAGTGGTGACCATACAGTTAAAATAATTAACTGCCAAACTGGAAAATGTGAAAAGGTGTTGACTGGTCATCGAAGAACTCCTTGGGTGGTAAGTTACAAATTCATTAAATACTTCATTTTTATAAATCATAATCTAATATTTTAAATAAAACTATCTAGGAGGTTTTATGCTTTAAGATTACACTTGGGCGACTTTCGACCCGTTTACTTTAACCCAGCCCGTATGACCCATTAGAGATAAAACACAACCCAAATCAATCCATTATATGTTATTTCTAATTATGGTTTTACAGGTTAGATTCGACCCGTTGCGTCCAGAAATACTTGCAAGTGGAAGTTTGGATCATGAAGTTAGATTATGGAATGCAAAGACGTCAGAATGCATCGGGTCTCGTGATTTTTGTAATCACTAAGCACATTCTTTCTGTTTTTTATAAATAATAAATTATATATATTTTAATATTATTATATTTGCATGTTTTTGTCATTGTAGACCGTCCTATTGCTTCTATCGCCTTTCATGCTGAAGGGGAACTTCTTGCGGTTGCTGCAGGCCATAAGGTGTTCATACCAAAATTATTTAACCTCTTTTTTATATAAACAATTAGTCTGTTAAGTATGTTTACAAAATTTATATTACATCAATAATAAATTAATAATAATATATATAAATAAATTAGGAGATTTAGTGACCTGCTGGACTCGTTTCTGACCCATTAGTGATGAAAAGTAACCCACAATCGACCCGACCCATTCATAAGTAATGGGTCGAAATTGTGGTATTTCACAGTTGATTGTGTTGAGTATTGACAGCTGTTTTCTATTTTTCAGCTATATTTCTGGCATTACAATAATAAAGGAGAGACTTCTTCACCTGCAATTGTATTAAAAACAAACCGTTCTCTTCGTGCTGTACACTTTCATCCACATTCTGCTCCACTTTTGTTAACTGCTGAGGTAAGATTCTTTTGACAAAGCGGGCGGGCGGGTTCGGTCAAAGCGGGTATTTTATCAGTACGGGTTTGGTTGGCCCAAAACACTTTTTTATTATGTTTAACAAATTATTCATGAATAATAAGTGCATTTTAATAGTACGGGGTTGGTTGACTTTTTCAGGTCAATGATCTTGACTCTTCAGATTCAGCGATGGCACCTGCAACATCTATGGGTTATTTGCATTATCCCCCGCCAGCTGTATATATGGGAAACATGCATTCAAGTGAACGTTTAAGTTTACCTGCAGAATTACCATCAATGCCCCTACCTCTTTTCTGCTACCCAAATCAAGATTCAAGACCAGAATTACAGATCCCAAATCGACCCGTTGACCCGGTCAACAGTCAACCAGAATCTTCCGATCGGTTACAAGTTCTTGCAAATGCAACCGAAATCTATGAACAAATGATGGCTTCTTCTTCTGCTGTTCCTCAATCTACAATAGATGATACAGTTGTTGATAGTTCATCAGATGCAATGGATATAACTGAAAACCGTGTTTCTAATATGGATACTACTTCTAATATGGATCTTTTAAGAGATCGAGTATGCTGGGAATTACCGTTTATGCAAGGATGGTTAGTTGGTCAAAGTCAAAGTCAAAGTCAAAGTCAAAACCAAGTGGGCCCAGAAAGGCCCGTTTCTTCAAATGGTGCTTCAACTTCTGCACCACAATTTAGGTCAAACGTCATGGTCAATGGATCGGGTGATACTTACCCTATTATTAGTCGAATACAATCTCAACTTTCTGCATCATTAGCTGCTACCGGTACTGCTGAGCTACCTTGTACTGTACAACTGAGAATTTGGCCTCATGATATTAAAAAACCTTGTGTTTCTCTTAATGTTGAAAGATGCCTTTTAACAATTCCACACGCAGTACTTTGCAGGTAATGTTTCAAGACCCAACTCGACCCGACTAGAATACATTTTAGTACCTTGAACTTAGCTAACCAGGTCTTTTACTACCTTGAACAATTAAATGTGCAACATAGTACCCTGAACTTGACAAAATGGTTGATTTAGTACCTAACTCATTAATTTGATCGCATTTTTTACTTGATAAACTTTCGTTAGATTTAAAAATATACGTCCATCTCAGTATATTGATATTAGAAGCAAATCACGTGAGAAAACAAGACCAAATTAGTGAGTCAGGGTACTAAATTGACCGTTTTGTCAAGTTCAGGGTAGTAGAAGACCTGGTCAGCCAAGCTCATGGTACTAAAATACATTTTGACCTAAATCATATGAATGTATTGAGTGTTGACTATATGTTGACTTTGATTGACTACAGTGAAATGGGGGCCCACTTTTCACCATGTGGGAGATACTTAGCTGCATGTGTTGCATGTATGCTTCCTCAGTTTGAAGGTGATTCCGGGCCCACAGCCCAACTTCATCCAGAAAGTTCCGGAACATCTCCAACAAGACATCCAATTTCAGCCCGCCAAGTTATATATGAACTAAGGATATATTCACTTGAGAAAGCAACGTATGTAAACTTTCAAATCTTCAATTCCCTTTTTGTATTTATGATTTCTGCTACAGGTGGCAAAACGGGCGGGTCGGGTCGGGTAATGGGTTGGATCCCTTGTGTATATCTTAATCTGAAATTAATTTACTTGTGTAGTTTTGGTTCGGTGCTTATTTCAAGACCAATTAGAGCTGCTCATTGTTTAACATCCATCCAGGTTAGTTTCTTTCAAGTTTTTATTTATTATTTATTATTTTTTTATTTTCAAAATAAAATTTTATAATTATTTTTTTATTTTTCTCCCGTGCAGTTTTCGCCGACTTCTGAGCACATATTGCTAGCTTATGGTAGACGTCACAGTTCCCTCCTTAAAAGTATTGTTATTAATGGGGACACGTCATTATCCATATACACAGTTTTAGAGGTAAATTCATTAATTTTTATTATTTTAATATAAAATATAAAATATCGATGACTTAGTTAAATTAATTATAATTATAATTATAATTTTTTCTGTATTTATTCCTATTCAGATAATAATTAAGAATTAATCATGCTTGACAAAATAGAAGTAATCATCATGTCAAGTTTATCATATAAGATCCAGTTTACATATTATTCATGACCTTTAATAATTGTTATATGTAATATATATATTTATGTTGTGATTTACGGTTTTGCCCCTCAGGTGTATAGAGTTTCAGATATAGAACTTGTGAGTGTGCTTCCAAGTGCTGAAGATGAGGTCAATGTAGCTTGCTTTCACCCTCTTGCTGGAGGTGGTCTTGTTTATGGGACCAAGGTCTGTATGCTGCTAAAAACGGGCCGGGTCGACCCGAACCACTTATTGTCCAATTTATTTTATTTTTTTTGACATTTTATATAAAAAATTCAACCCATTGGACTTGCCCCGTTTTTTTTTTCTTTCTATTTTCCTATTTAACCCGTTAGAGAAAACATAACCCTTATGGACGGGATTAATTTTTTTTTTGTGCAGGAGGGCAAACTTAGAATCCTTCAGTATGATGGTGCTCATAAGCTACATATTACCAGACCTGATCACTTTTTTGACACACAAACAGTTGAGGTAAAGTTTAAACTGTTTTTATTTATTATTTACTTTCTGTAATTTCATCTAAATTTAATAAAAATGGTATTTATTAAATTAGTTTGTTTGGTGTTATAATCCTGTGTATAATTACATTGCAGGTTCAGCCGTATGCTTTAGAATGTTAAATGCAACTGGTGTTATTTCACATATGAGGTGTGTAATTTATATTTATATCTATGTGTAAATATAGTTCTTTTTTAACAATCGACAAATGGCTAAAATCAACTTAAATTTGTTGAACTTGAAAATTTAAAAATTTGAAGGATTTTTTGTTTATAGGAGCCGGGCATATGATCTTGAATGGTGATGCATGCAAGCTGAAATGAAATTTGTTTTGCTTTTCTTATATCGTGTAGGCAGTTATCAAGTTGTATAAAGTAGTCATTTTGTAATGGTCACAAATTTGGATTAAATGTATATTATTAATAGTTTGTTGAAGTGCACTGTTATGGTCCTTGGTCAATATATTGGTCAATCTCACCAGTGGTAGGGTATGATGGAGGACAAGAGTGTATGGAAGTATGTGTGTATTGTATGTGTGTACATGTATTTTTTATTTTTTTGAATGGCCAGTTAGTGATTCGAGTCAAGTGATGAAATTGAAATGGTCAGTAATTTAGTATGCCTTCCTCAAACCTATCGCCTTTTAAGGAATAAATCATCACCTCCTTTTTACTGTCCGAAGAAAAACCTTCAGCAAATTTTGAACCTCAGATCTGTCCTCATGATGGCCAACTAATTGTGCGTGTATATTTGCGTGTGTTGGGGTGTGTGTTGTATTGTGTATATGTGTACATATGTGTGCGTGTGTTGGGTTGTGAGTTGTGCGAGTATATGAAAATTATATAATCGTAGTAATATATGTTTTCTTGAACTATTCTGCTATTATATATTAGGCAATTCAGGTCGAGTTCAGGTTGATGGGTCAGAAATGTTCAATCTAAAATTGACCTAACCTAACTGATTTAATAAACGGTCCAGTTGAGTCAACTTAGGATTGACCCGAAACTTCTTTACCTCAATCCAAGTTTGTATGTTTTCATGTCTGTTTCATGTTGGATTTTATATTTGGTTAGAAATTGCCACCCCTAAATATTGCCAACTATTAATCATTTTGAAAGAAAGATGCAATTGACTAATGTAATTTAAATTTGCCACAATATATGGCAAATATTAGAGCATTTGCCACAAATCTAGAGATGAAATATTGGGCACAAGAAAATTCTATCGTCTAATATTATTTAATGAATCAAATTCTCTTTCATTATTATTTTTCTAGAAGTTTTGCGCTAGAATACACAACGATCTTCACGGATTGAATTATAATCAAATTGCTTTGGATCGGTTACCAATGTCAGTAATTAAAGATTACACAATTCGAACCAAGTCTTTACAACTATTCACACCTATTTAATTTCATATTATAAAGTAAATTATAAGGAGGTTGTTGTGGTTTATGCCAAATTTTACTTGTCGTTATTTACTTTAAACACATTACATTGATTTTTCTTTTTTGAAAACATTTTTATATCTAGGGTTTTTTAGCACAATGTTTGTTAATTCAATAATTTTAACCATTAATTTGTAACACACATGTAGTGTTAACCTTACCTTAAGAGGATCATTGTCCCAAAAAACCGATATTTGGGATAATTCTTCATATTTCTGTCGGATCTCTGAAAGTTTGATATTAGAATTGGATGGTGTTTTTGAAATTTTCAAATATCTAAAATCCAAAAATAGTCAATATATAAATATTTGAATTATTTTTATTTTTTCCAGATATCATATTCGGATAATAAAAAATTTACTATCGAAAAATCTGGATACACAGTTTTGAACAACTTCCAAATCTTGTTTTGCTCAACATGAAAATAACTATTACCTTCATATTTAATAATTCTATGGACCAACTTGAGATCCAAATTCCAACTTAATATTCAATATATGGTTTAGAAACCTTGATTTAGTTGGTAATCATATTTACTTGATAATAGTTGGAAACAAAAACATTTTTAGGAACAATAAATAATAATTAAAATATTTAATACTCAAATTGATTTCAGAGAACTTACAAAAAAGATAACTACAATATATTATAAAACCTGATTATTTAAACAAAAAAACCCAAAACAGGGCAAAAACATAACAATAAATAATAATAAAAAAAGAAAAGAAAAGAAAAGAAAAAAGTAAGATACATAACACCACAAGCCACCAAATCCTCAAGTTATCCAAACAAAGCATGAATCACAATGCTGAAAAAGCTTCATCATTCTCTGCCAAGCAAAAAAACATCCAGCATAAAACGGCTCAAAAGTCGAAGATCGGGCCCGTGTCTATATAACTAGAATCATTCAACAACTCATACCCATACGGGCCATGTACATCCACCAACCCTGGTTCAACGGGCTGGTCATCAAAAATCCAATCATATCGAATCTCAGCTAAGTTGTCAGAAACGGACCCTACTGACAGCCCGTTTGTTGGCACTGAATCTTGGCCCGTGGGCCATCTCAGCCCGTAATCTTGGAAACCTGAATCTGTTACAGGACTCTGAGCTTGAGTTCCTTGGGGAATATTTTGGGTGTAATCTGGAACAGGAACTAACGGGCTATCTGCTCGGGAACCCGAAGGAACATGATAAGTTGACTGAGTTGACCCGGTATAATTCGGTTGGGGTCGGGAAGACTATGGTGGGACCACATTCGGTTGATAATACTGGTTTTCGAGAAACGGGCTGGAATTTACTTGAGATTGAAAATTAGGGTTTGGGGGATTAGCAAATTGAGGTAAGGGAGGCAAATTCAGTTGATTTACATTTGATGGAATTTGAGGAGGATATGAAACAGAACCGTTGACTACGTTGACTAAATTCGGTTGTAAAGATTCTAAATATCTATTTGGGCCGAACTTTTGGTTTTGCTGTCTAATGAGATTTCCAAAATTGTCCCTGGACGGGCCATTTGGGATTCGGTTACCCGTGGCTGCAACAGGGACCGGGCCCGTTCTTTTGAAAACGGGCCGGTGAACCCGGGTGGGTAGGTTATGGTTCTGATGACGCCTAAGCATAAAATTTGAAACCACATTTGGATGTAATTTATTTCTTGATGCAAGAATATGGTTTCGGTTTTGGTTGATGATATTTGGTGGTCGGTAGTTAGCCGGTGGGTGGTGCAAGTGGTTCGAACCAGGCCTTGGAATCTGGTTTAGGGTTCGAACCGGGCCCATTGGTGGCCTGTACGGGTCCATTGGGGGCATTGGTGGTGGTCTATACGGGTCGACCGGGGGCACTGTTTTTACAGGTTTGTTACCATTTTTGGAGGTTTTTCTTGCAAGTATCCATATTTCGTCTTTATCAGTTGCATGACAATGATCAGTGTTTGCACTGCCATTGCCCCAAAAGACACATGGAGCAAGTGAGTCACAAACATAACAGTAGCACTGAAATTATATTAAAAAAAAGTAGAAATTAAAAAGGGCATAATGGTAATTATGCGGTTTGTTTGTTAAAAATTGAATCTTGAAATTACCTGTTCACAATGGGTTTGATTTGGTGTAGTGGAGAAGGGAAATTTGATACAAAGGTGCCTAGAATGGGGGTAATCTCTACATGCAACCTACAAAAAGTAAAAAAAAAACAAAGAAATATGTAAAAAAATAGAAGTATTGAGATTGCAGTAACATCTTACCCAACCCGTCCATACCGGCCCGACCACCCGACCCGTTTTGACCCAACTCCAGTTAAACATCTTACCCAACCCACCCATTTTGCCACCCATGGTCATGTTTCAGAAAACAAACAATCTTTTCTAACAAAGATTTAACAAACCCTAACCCTGCAAACTTACACCACATATTTCCATTTACTCTAAATTTAGGCAATTCAATTCAATAATTAAATCCCTTCCTAAACAAGTAAAAAATCATAATTCATAACAATTAATTAAACTTACAAATTACAATAACTAGTACAATATCTAAAAACAAACACTACAAAATTGATATGATAATTAACTAATTACTCATTAATCAAAGCTCTAACCTGCCCTTTTTCGCTAACAACAACTAAATCATCAGAATCATCATCATCATCACCTTTACTCTGATCACCGTTCACAATTTCCACAGATTCATTTGGATCATTATCAAGCACAACACAGTCATCATCCAAGTCAACTACACAAGACTTCAATTTCGATTTCTTCACAGTTTTTTCAGACTCACTAACCACCACAACTTCATCGGAGTCATCGCCGTAATTCACCTTGTTTACTTCATCGAGAAGCTCCGTCAGCCAATTATGATCATCGCCATCAGAAAAACCACCCTCATTACGATCATTCCAATCAACATCTTCATCGGAGCTTATTTCCAAAACAACGGCGTTCGGATCCATCGCAATTTTTCATTAAAATTCTCACAAATTTTACTCAATAACTTCAAAACTAGGGCAAAATACACAAATAGATAAACAGAGGTTATTTGCTAGGGTTCCGATAGTATCGATAAAATTAATCGAATAATTTAAAATCTGTAAGACGATAAAATAAACCCTAAAACTGAAGAAAAAAACCCTACATGTGAACGAAGAGTTCAACTTTTACACCAACACATTTTTGTGGGTCTCCGAGTTGTTATCTCGTTACTGAGTTAGTAAGGAGTTTGACTCGCTCGGGGTAGAACGGTCAATCTTATGCTTAAAGTTGTTGGGCTGCTGAACAAAACCAACCCGCCCATTACAGCCCAGAGATAGTTATGTTTATCTTTTTATTCAAATAAAATAATAACTTTATTTTAGAATGAATTACATCTAAGGTCTATGTGGTTTACCACTTATTGCAGCCACAGTGCCTAAACTTTATTAAGTACAATGAGAGTCCCTGGTGTTGCCATTTTGTTGTACCTGTAGTCCCTGAAGCAAACGGACGTTTATTAGAGCTGTTAAATCCCCCATGTGCACATCACATGATGGGTAGTATGGTAATTGTCCACCCCTTCCTCATATTTAAACCGAGTAAATTACATAGAAGGTCCCTGTGGTATACTACTTATTACAGCCTTAGTCCCTGAACTTCATTTATTACACCGAAAGTCCCTAGTGTATGCATTTTGTTACACTCATGGTCCCTGTTGCCCTTAACTTCATTTATGTTAATTGATTTTTTTCTTTTTTCTTTTGGATCCATATTCCTCCACTTTTATCGTCGCGCCACCAACCCCTGAAAAGTCGTACATCTCAAACTCTTACATGTGTTTTGCCTTCTGCCAGCCGCCGACGATGACGTTCTACTGACCTGAATTGATTTAGACAATTGATGCACGTTGTCAGGGGAGTTGGTGTTTTGCACATGCAGGTCGATAGAGCGTCACTGGCGGCCGGACAACTGGAGAAGCCAACCACATTTAGGAGTTCGGGATGGATCGACTTTTCAGGGGGTTGGTGGCGCGACAATAAACGTTGAAGAATATGAATCCAATAGAAAAAAAGAAAAAAGTTCAATTAACATAACAAATTTCACAGATGATTCTTGAGGTTTATCACTTATTACATTCAAAGTTCTTTATATTTGCTTTATTACAAAAGCACATAAGGGTATTTTGGTCATTTAAAAGAATTTGAGGGCATCAGGGACCATGGGTGTAACAAAGTGTATACACCAGGTACTTCGGGTGTAATAAATGAAGTTCAGGGACTAAGGCTGTAATAAGTAGTATACAACATGGACCTTCCATGTAATTTATACAGGTTTAAATATGAGGAAGGGGTAGACAATTACCATACTACCCATCATGTGATCTGCACATGGGGGATTTACAGCTCTAATAAACGTCCGTTTGCTTCAGGGACTACGGGTGCAACAAAATGGCAACACTAGGGACTCCTAGTTAGGGGTGAGCATAAGACCCAAAAAACCGAAACCAAAACGTTAAAACCGACAAAACCAAACCGTTAAAACCGAAACCATTTCAAAACCGGCGGTTTGGTTTTAGATTTTGAAAAACCGATGGATTCGGTTTGGTTTCGGTTTTAACCAAAAACCGCTCCATTAAGAAACCGCCCCGCTAATATTTAATATATTATATATTTTTTTAATTTTATATATATTAAATAGAAGTTGACCTATTTAAATATTTGAAAATACATCTACCATGGTTCATTAATATTTATATCGTTATTATATGCTACAAAATACGTTTATAATTTGAATTAGGCATTGAAGTTAATGCTGTAAATTAGATATTGTCACTGAAATTTGTATGTAGTTTTGGAAAAATGAAGATTAGTACATGAAATTATATATCAATGTTTTAAACGAGGTGGATTCGGTTTTAAAACCGAAATCGAACCGTTAAAGGCTAAAAACCGCTAAAACTGAAACCGTTAGAAACCGAAACCATTGGGTTTGAAAATCCTAAAATCGAAATTAGCGGATCGTGTTCGGTTTGAGCATAAAACCGCCCCAAACCGCCCCAAATAGCCCCATGCACACCCTACTCCTAGTATACTTAATGAAGTTTAGGGACTGTGACTGCAAAAAGTGATAAACTACAGGGACCTTAGATGTAATTCGCTCTTTATTTATAATCAAAGATGGATTGAAATATGTCACATTTGATTTCACTAATGAATAAGATAAATGAGTTCCTACTAATTATAGTTCGAACGAATCATACACGAGTGAGGTTTCTAAACACCCTTTCATTTGTGCATACACATTAATTCAGCTTTGTCCAGAAAAAATACAAATACAATTTATCTAATTATAGATGAAATTTTGTTTAATTATAAAGTTTACTATTATTCAAATTCAAATTCAAATGGATATATCATACATAACTTGCATTGTACACGTACAAAACAGCATATATTTATATTAATACATATTCATATATTTATCATATAAGCGTTTATATTATATTTTTTTTGAATGACACCTAATCTACTCATTTTTCTTTGTTCACGACGGGACTTGAACCCATGACATTTATTCATGGGCAACTCCTTAAATCAATCTCCAATACCATTAAGTTACAAGATTTTAAAAATAATTTAATTTTTAAATAGTTTATAGTAGAATTCTTAAAAATAGTGGAGTACACATGTTAGAATTTATGGTTAGAATTCTTAAAAATAGTTTAATTTTTAAATATTTTATGGTTAGAACTTAATACTCATTAATTTACATTCTTAATATTTTTTTTGAGTAATGGTATTTAGTCCTACGATTTGATCATACTAAAAGTCCTACTCATTATATAAAGACACATGTCAAAATCAATGGATAATATTAAGAGAGAGAATTAGTGTAGTACACATGTTATCCTATCAAGTGAGTATGACTATGGGTATGACCAAATGGTATGACTAAATATCATTTCTCTATATTTATTTACATAGAAAAACTATAGAAGTGAAATTATTAAAAGGATATACTTCCTCCGATTCAAAATAAGTGATATACTTTGTGTTTCACGGTTTTTTAGACAAAAGATTATAATGATGGTATAATTAGATTAATTAGATGGTTAGTGAGGATTGAGTCCCACATTTTTTGAATAAAATGATGTTAATGATGTTTAAAAGTAAAAATAAGGGTGAATGAGTCATTTCATTTTGTTAAAGTAGATAATTAGTGGGTGTTGGTCTCATTAGTTTTTACCAAATAATGTAATTTTTCAAAGAGTGTCATTTATTTGATTCACTTCAGAAAGAAAAATGTATCACTTATCTTGAATTGGAGGAAGTATTATTTTGCATTGGAGGAAGTATTAGACATTTCAAACACCATACTACTAACATACTAAAAATGAAAATTTGAAATATAAAATGTTGGATAAATACGAAAATATCAATAAAAATTCAATAAAATTGAGGTTTTTTGCTGACTCTAATAGTCAAAATTACCAACGTTTCAACATAAAATCGTTACATATAATACTACGTGTCATGTATGCATAGATATGCATGTATATGCATATCATGATTCAATCAGTTAACCATCCAATTTCATCAGGTTTCATTTCCTGTTCATCGTCAATCCATTTGCGTGCGAAATTTTCATCAATCCAAAATTCCTAACGTAACGAGAGAAAAAAACCCTAGTAATTTCATGAAGAAAAACTCCACAAACACAATTCATGTTCGTAATTACCGGTACATAAAATCAATATCATGCATTTACATATTCTTTTTCACGAGATAATTGCAATTTCGTATGAATTCATCCGCATGATTCATAATTCCATATCCCTACAGCTTTACATTAATATCGGTCATTGATTTTGATCGAATCAATTTATTGATTTGCGTGAAATGTACGATAATTTATTTGATTGATTTCGTGTTCAGGATTGTGATTTATGGATAAAACCTCAACATCTGATTTGAGACTTCAATGATTCGAGTTATTGATTGGGTTTAAGTTGTGTTGTTTGCCTAAATCAGGATCATATAAGGATTATATTCAATGAAATTGTGGTGTATATTTGGATCATTATCCAACAGCTTTGCATTAACTTCTGCAAAATTGGTGATTATATTTCAGAAAATTGATGGCTGTTGAGCTTTGCATCAACTACTGGATTCTGTTTATCTGGTCACCATTAAGCTGCAGATACTTCTAGGTTTAGAAAAATGAAGTAATTTTTGAAGAATTAGACAGTAGATCTTCAGTTTCTGCAAAAATGACAACAGCAGGAACCAATCATAGACGTTGTAGAAGCGAAATTGTAACATCATTAAACAATAATAATGAAACAAATGGTTTTCAAAGATTAAAGAATTCAATGCAAAGGGCTTTGCATTGGGGTGGTAGTCAAGATCAATCATATTTTAATCCAGAGTTTTTAGCTAATCAGAAACGACAGTGGTATCAATTTCACACAAAAACCTCGGTAATTATATGTAACTTCATATTTATCATATTTTTTGCTTGTGATTGATAATACAACTAATGTGAAGATTGTGGTTTTAGGATACAGCAATATATCAGGATGCAACCGCACTTTTTGAACATTTTTTAATTGCTGGTATTCATCCAAACACTAATCTTGAGCCTGTGGAAAATGCATTTGCTGCAAGAAAAAAAATGGAGGTGAAAACAGAGAGAACATATTTTATGGATCTCAAAGCCATGCAGTTTAGATCACCTCCATCCGTTATGATGGAACCACAGGTTTCTTGCAATTTTAGTCCTTTTTAATGTCTTATATTTTAAATTAGTAATTGGGCAAACTGCACAAAAATAGTACTGAACGTACTCAAGTTTTTTCTTTTCACAGTTAAAGGTATTAAAGTCTTTTTTCCACATTTTGGTCAGAAAACACTTTAATACCTTAACTGAAACATAAATTTTACAGAAGTTGGTTAATCTTTTGTGCAATTTTCCATAATAAAATGACCAAAATGTAATGCATGTAGATTTTCTGTTGTATATAATTGCTGATAATATGTTCTAATTTTTTTTTTAAAATTTATGTTGTTATTATTATTATCTCCAGATACTATTCAAGTACCCTCCAGGACAAAAGTTATCAATGGGTTTAGCAGACTTAGCATCCTTTTGCTTTCCTGAAGGTGTGAAGGTGATGTATTGATACCATTTTCATATGCCAAACTAGAGGTAGCAAAATGGACGGGCCTGACGGGCTGGATAATGGGTCGTCCAATTTTTTTTATTTATTTTAATAAATAACTAATGCGTCAAATATAATTTAAAAAAAATTCTATTATCTGAATAACAATCTATGTTTAGAGTCAAACGGGATGAATACTTTTTGCTTGTGATTGATCATACCAAACATGTTAAGATAAAACATAACCCAAATAGACCCATTCATAATTAAATGGTCGAACTTTTACTTATAGGCCAAAAAAGAATATGACTATTTTGCCCTCATTAATAGATAATGTTTTTTTTTTTAAATTTTGTTTGTCAGGCATGTATGATGGCAAGGTCCCCATCACTTAGTGAGCTTAATCAACTCGTTTACGCACAGGTATTTTTTTTTTTAATTTTTCGTTATTAAAAAAAACATCTATTTTTTCCTCAAAAAATAGTAAACTTTTGTCTTATGTGTTTCTTTGAGCAGGAACACTTGACCAGAGATGACTTGTCATTTATATTTTCACTCAAGGCAAGTTTATATAATTTTGGTCTCTGTCGGTAAACCATTGCTAAATAATAAAATAACAATACAACTTTTTTTTGTATAAATGATCAGGTGGCAGATAATCAAACACTTTATGGTGTGTGTTTACACACACTAGAATTTGTTCAAAGACCACCAGGAATGCTTGGTGCTTCATCAAGAGCAGGAAGAAGAAATCGGTTTTTAGTTACTGCACCTCGATGTTACTGTTTGTTAACAAAAGTTCCTTTTTTTGAACTACATTATGCAATGTTAAACAGGTTAGTTTGTTCTACACTGCTTTTTACTCAAATGAAAACATAAATTCGACCCATTTATAATGGGTCATATGGGTAAAAAGAATTTCCTTACAAGGAAACATATCAAAAGTTTCCCAGAATGTGTAAAAAACCGAATCAAATCCGAAAATCCGCTTATTTAAAAATGAAAACTGATCGGGTTTTGGTTAAGTTTGGTTGGTTAATTGGGTTATGAGTCATAAACGGGTCGGATTATTGGTTAAATGGTTTCGACCAATCTTTTGGTTTGGGCCCAAAAGTCAGCAAATTAGTGGCTTTCGGCCCAATTGTTTCGTGATATTATTAAAAATTACTCAAATTAGAATATAGGATTATTTATACAAGTACTGTATAAATACTCCTATAAATAATATGGTAGGCTATAACAAAAATATGTATAATTTCCAAAATATTAAAATGGGCCAGTTCGTTTAATTCGGTTTCACTTTTTTTAAAAACCAAACTGAATCACCAGTTAATTAAATTGGTTGGGTTTTTTTTGGGTCGGTTATCTTTCGGTTTTGAAATAATACAAATTATGTAACCATATTTTACACACTAATTTATTATTAAAAAAACCGGCCAAAAAGTGTTATGGGTCAACCCGACCCATTCCAAAAAATATTTTTTTGACCCGTTACCCAACCCGCCCGACCTAACTAAATTGAAATCTTAACCACCGCTTGGTAATGTGCATATTATTGGATGCAGTATTGTTGCTCAAGAACGCCAAAACCGAATAACACAATTTGTGAGTGAAGTGAGTGTTGATCAAATCCCATCATCACCCAAAATAAATAACCAAGAAAATGAAGGCAGTCCAAGTCAGCAACGTTCTTGGAAGGATCTTGCAGTTCCAATTGATGGCAAAGTAGCCCTTTTAACTGGTTTTATAGAAGACGGGCTAAATTCACCTTCAAAACGGGCCACCGGGTCCCCAAAATGGGTAACTGGGTCCCCAAAATGGGCAAACGGGTCCCCAAAACGGGCCACCGGGTCCCCAAAAGTGCATGGTGATCATGATAATATAAGGAAGGTTGGTGTTGAAGCGTGTATTATTCCAGCTAGTGGGATGTTAGAACGGGCCGGGAGTTCTGGACAGTTGTTCAGGTGAAAAATAACATAACTAATTTAATACTCGTATTAAATAAAATACATTGTTACTGCCAGATGTATTTAATTTGATAAATAGAATAATTTAATAGAAATAAATGACATCGTATATATTTTTTAATAAGAATAATTTAAGTATAATTTTTGTAATTATGTGGTAACATATATTTTGAATTATTATGTATTTATCTTGCATATATTTTTGTGTTTAATCAGTTCAGTGAGAGGTATAGCAACAGAGGATGAAGATGGAGAACTCTGTTGCAGTAATACCAATAAGATCATTATGGAATGGGCTAAGGTGTGTTGACTGTTGTGTTGACTTTTCTTGCTTTACAAGTTACTCACTTATTTACCAAATATTCTACACTTGACAATTTCATGATTTATTAATATTTTAAACCTTGTTGATTGATTTTTGTTAATTGTTTGTTAATTACAGGAAAATAAAAATGATTTGGTACAAATAGTTTGCGGTTATCATGGTTTACCAGTTCCATCATATGGAGGTAAAGTACATTTCAAGCCACTTAATCATCTGGAGGCAATTGAATTCTATAGACTTGCTTTTTCTTTTGGTGAAGATCCTGATGTTGATATGTCATTGATTCCTGATAAGGTATACTACACAAGGATTTCATTTACTACATGTGGCAAAACGGGCCGGGTTGACCCGGACCGTTTTTATCAAAACAATGTATTTATTTTTTGTAAATTGTATAGTGTGTCAATATGAAGATTAAGAGGATTGATATATTAAAAATAGGACAAAATGCATTTTAGTACCTTCAACTTGGATTACTAGGTCCTCTACTACCCTGAACTATTAAAGGTGCAACATGGTACCCTAAACTTGACAAAATGGTCGATTTAGTACCCTGGCTCACTAATTTGGTCTTGTTTTTTCACCAGATTTGCTTATAATATCAATATATTGAGTTGAACATATATTCTTTAGTCCGTCAAAAACTCCAATGAAAGTAAGTCAGGTAAGAAAACACGATCAAATTAATGAGTCAGGGTACTAAATTGACCATTTTGTCAAGTTTAGGGTACCATGCTGCACCTTTAATAGTTCAGGGTAGTAGAGGACCTAGTCATCCAAGTAAAAGGTACTAAAATGCATTTTGGACTTCAAAAAAAAACAAGGATTTCATTTACTACAGGTGGCAAAACGGGCCGGTTTGACCCGAACCATAAGCAAACGGGCCAAAATTTCCACCCCTAGGGTTAGTAGATATCTGACATTTTGTAATGTTGTATTAGGTAAAATTCAAGCTTGCTGCAATTGAGGAAGCTGTCTCACTATCAAATTGGACAACCATAACATTGTGCAGAGCTCTTTCCCTTAAAAATGTAATAAATATTATTCATTTATATTTATTACTTAATCTGAAAACATCTTTTATATAACGACTAAACGTATAGAAATTGTGTTTATGTGGTGAATATAATATTCATAATAAAAATTAAAAACCAATTTTCAGGTTCTAATATTGCTTGCAGCAGTACTTTTGGAGAAACAAGTGGTCATCACATCCCCAAATCTGGTAATATGTTTCTAGAAACTGTTAAAACAATCTAATTTTAATGTAATTAATTAATTATAGCATATTATTTATTGATCTTCATAATTATTAGGGTGTTTTATCAGCCACAGTGTTGGCCCTTATTCCTATGATTCATCCATTTGAATGGCAAAGCTTGTTTCTTCCGGTGAGTCATACTTATTCAGTACACCTGGCAATATCGACCCGTTTACATATCAAAGGTCTATTTGGACTGTGATTTATCTCAAACGGGTCAAATTAAATATAAAAAAAAGTTGCTAAAAGAGGAATATGTCAAACAAGTCAAAGGGGGTGAAAGTTGTCAAAAGTCTATTTTATATGCTTATATTATTTAAAGATTTAGTTTATTATTGTTATAAACGATGAGTAATTTCTTATTCAGTCTTTTTAAACTAGTATTTAAAAATAGGTATTTTTTCAAGGTAGTCCTTAATTTTCTTGTAGTCCCAAGGGACAAATCTCAACCATTGATTAATAATAATTAATGGTCAAAATAAATCACATATTTTATACATGGAGGGGTATTTTGATCATTTGACACTCACATAATTTTTTTAAAATTTTTGATTAATTTTTTTATTTTATTTTTCGTTAAAAAAGAAAACATCATGTGATAATCATATGTGATAATCACATGTGATTGTATACTTGATCACATGTGATTGTACAAAAACATCACATGTGATCAACTGATCAAGTATACAATCACACGTGATTATACAAAAACATCACATAATATTGTTTTTTTAAGGAAATAATAATAATAATAATAATAATAATAATAATAATAAATAAATGAAATTGGATTATAATTTATATGGGTGTCAAATGACCAAAATATCCCTCCATGTATAAAATATGTGATTAATCTTGGCCATTATATATTATTGATCAATGGTTGAGATTTGTCTCTTGGGACTACAAAAAAAATTAAAGACTACCTTGAACAATTACCTAGTTGTTCATAATAATGATAAGAACCCCATTATAAATTTGCATTTTTAATTATAATTTTCTTATTCAGGTTCTTCCAGCAAAGATGTTTGATTTTCTTGATGCACCCGTTCCTTTTGTGGTAAGTTTTCAGTTTGGTTGTTGGATTCTTAATTACTGAAACAATCCGGATATTAGAGAGATTAAGTTGGGTTATAAATTTAGTAAGTGATGTATTTCTATTGTTTATATTTATATATGTTTTGCAGGTTGGGATACTGGATAAACCAACAGATAAGAGGATGAAATCTAGTAACCTTGTTCATGTTAATTTGGCTGATAACGAGGTATTAATTATTGATAAAAATATCACTTATATTATTATTAAACCATCGCGAAAAAAAATTAAGGATTAAAATGTTTTTTGTAGGTATTAACATGTGACAGCTCAGGCACCCCGGGGAGCCGGTTATAAACGGGAATACCCTATTTCTAAATAATAATAAAAAGATATTATTTTAATTGATTATAATATTTATAGATTTAATTAATCAAGTTAGTTACATTTGGGACAGGTGGAAATGTCTTCCTTGCCAGCACTACCTAGGGTTAGAGAACTGATGACCAAATTAGGGCCACTTCATGCTAGACTTGCAAGTGACAAAACTGCTGCTAAAAAACATCCAGTTTATAAGATCAACAAATGGCAGGTGATTTTATTTATTTATTAATTATATCTTTTATTTAATTATTTAATTATTCTTGCCTTATTGACTATACATATCATAAACTACATGAAGGATTGATGAACACCAGAAATCATTAATTTGATTATAAAATTTCAGCAAACGGGTCGAAAGTCATCCCAAGTTTAATCAAAATGCTTAAAATTATTTTGATTAAAAAAATTGTTAAATATTAAGAATATTCTTAAAATATCTGGAAATAATCTGTTAAATGTAAGACAGATTGATGCTGCAACACAATTTTTAGCTGGCATAAGGCAGCATTTGGAGTCACTTTGTTCAAATTTGTCCAACCATGCAATCACTAGTGTACAATATAATGACAGGGTAAGATCTTAACTTACTTTTAATTATTTATTAATTAGAGTTTTTTTTATTAACATGATAAAATAAAGTACATTTATAAATGACTAAAATACCCTCGAAGCCTGACAAATAACAAAAAACTGTGCAGGTTCCCCTACTTATTAAGGAGAGCTATATTGATTCCTTCTCCTACAGAGATCGACAATTTGCCAAGGTACCTCCTTAATCCGTTGTATAATATCTTTATATTTATAATAGATGAAAACTGTTGATAAATTAAATTATATATTTCTTTAAAAATATTATATGCTTTTTTGTTTAATAATGAGATTTTGTGTTAACGAATTTCAGGAATTTGTAGATACACAAATGTTCACAGTTCTATCAGACACTCGACTATCTAGACCCGGTTGTTAAATGCCAGATTTGTATTTTGATACTTTGTAATATCAATATTATTTTTAGGTGGGATTTTGTTAAATTCTTCATGATTCATTCCCATGTTGAAAAATAGTTGTCAACTGTCAGAAAGTTGCACTTTTAACCATGATTTTGAGGTCACTCAGATCAATAACTAACTAACTAACTAGTATATTATATCTTCATTAGTTTGAATATTTGAATCTCAATTGTGACAGTTTGTGTTGGCATGGACTCATGGATTGTGTTAAGAACTAGAAGGTTCTTTTAACACCAAAATTTCATACGAATAGACTATTTTAGTGTGGTGATTTGTACAACACCAAAATATTTCACATGCTATAAGCTTGTGCGTTGTTTACATTGACATTTTACACAATTTTGTAATGTAACACGTGATCCTATAGGAGATTTTCATACGATACCTAAAATATACAGCACGTAAAAGATTGTTTTATATTAAGAAAATAAAATATGGGTTCTAAGATATTTCATTTCTAATATATCTTTGAAGGTATAACCGTGTAACTCTTAAATAAATGTACTAATTTTATATTTGATGTTATTTTATATTATAAAAAATAAAACATAGGTTATAATCTATGAGAAAAAAAACCCGTAAGGTCATGGAGGTTCACCCACATAGACTCCGGAATGCCTACGAAGCTTTTTTGACATTTGAAATGTATTTTATAATTTAAGATTTCTTTGATAGCTTTTATGTAAATTATTTCATAATATAAAAGGTTTTAAACAAAAAAGTAATTGCATAAAAATAAAAGAAATTCATTTTTAATTATTTATCCTGCAAGGACAATTTGATAAATGTTATATTACTAATTCCACTAATTATCCCCCATTAGCAAATAGGTCCCAATTAATAATATTTCCTAAAACCCTTTAACCATAGAATGCAAGGTCTCCAACAAGATTTAAATTAATTCAAGTCTCAAGCATTCGTACATGACAAAAAAAATCTTATACATATTGGTGCTTTGTGGTTAAACAAAACTTATGACAATAACCGTCATATTAGGCATGTTTACATATGCTATATGTGAATTAGGAGAACCTAATTACATTAACGATATTCCTAAGCCACATAAACACGCCCATTAACTTTTAACAAATGTTACAAACTCTAAAACTCTTTCCATCTTCATGCCATTTCATCTTCTATTCAGGATCAGTCAAACAAGTAACAAATGTTTCTAAAAAAACATATATCTCATAATCATGATGACATCAGCAACTGAAGATCAACTGTCTTCATCCTCAGAATCAGATTTTGCAAAAACAGTATCGGGCTGAGTCTGGGCATAAGCTGGAGCTATAAATTTAGGATCTTTTTTTGCCACGTCAGCATACTTCAAGATAGCCTCTCTTGGATCTTCATCCATCCATGTTTCTTTAATCATGCCACCTTGCTGCAAATATACAACACATCATGTTATCATTGCTTGTCATGGTTGTAAAATTAGCAGCAAAACTTGTACTGTGTAAAGATACATAAAGATAAAAGATTCAATAATAATACCTTGAGAAGATATTGAGTCAACAAACTTCCTTTAGTCACACCAACTCTCCCGCCAAATCCGGGCCCGTTCATTGGGGCTTCGGGCTTATGAGACTTGAGTGGATCTTTCAAGATCTTTTCACGCTGGCGTTTTCGGCTCGGTTGGTCTCTAAATAAGGGGAGGGCATGCGGGTTGTGGATAACGGGCTCGGCCCGGAAATCATCAACAGATTGTTTCCTAGGTGCACGGGCCACACAAACAAGAGCACCTCTTGTACTGAGTGTAGGGTCATACAATACGTGGGTCCCACCTTGGTGTTTATCCCCTGCAGTTGCAAAAATCTACAAACATAGAGGTGTGTTAGTACAGGTCGAAACGGGCCGGGTTGGGTAATGTTTAGCCCACTTGACCCGTTCCCCTTTTAACAAAACTTTGAATTTGACCCATTAGAGAATAAAACACCGCCCTAATCGACCCATTCGTAAGTATCTGATAACGAAAGCAATTATGGAACATAAATAGTACATTTTAAACACAAAATACAAAATAAACCTTTGTTCTTGACATAAAAATAATAGAGGCTGAAAATGTGGAGGGCAAAATGGGCATTTGGGCAGGTTGGGATAGCTAGTCAAAATAGGTATTTAGAAAATTCAGTGAGGTCATAAATGGGTTTGTTTTGGGCTTGGGCCCAACAATGAGTAAAAATTAGTTGTATTCAGCTCAACAGAGTAGTGTTATTATTAAAAATAGCAAAAATATAAATTTATAAAAGTACTTTGATGGGCCAATAGTTGTTTTCAAACCAAGTATAGCGTGCTAGGCTATAAATATAATATATAATAATAATAAATTATTATAACAAACTAATTATAAAAAAATTAAAAGAAAGGATCTTGTGCAAACCTGATTTAATTTTGGGTGCCATGCACACTGCACAACACTACAAGTGGGAGATATTCCCACTTTTGAAACAAGCTCGAGTTTTTCTCTATCAAATAAACATAAAAGCCCGCCCGTTGTGCTATCTCTTTCAACAGATGTGCCCGTTAATATAAGCTGCTCACTCGGGCTAAATGTAACATTAGTTTGTGAATAGTGATTTGGTAGGTCTTCAAATGATTTTAATGCTGTTTTTGTTTGACGTAAATCCCACACCTATTACACATAACAAATTATCAATAAAAAATTTATAAAAAAATATTTAAAAATAATTATTCCCGATATTAACATAATCATTTCCAATATATAAAAATGCGAAGGCAATTTTACCTTTAATGAACCATCAAAACTTCTGGAAAGTAATATTCGGCCATCGCTCGAGAATTTAAGACTAGTAATTTCATCTGAGTGGCTATTGGGGAGATAAATATCGGGTCGACTTCCCCAACCGGGCTTAATACCCCAAATCTATATGTAAACAAAAGTTAATATATATTTATATGCAAGTAAATAAATAGTAAAATTATTGAATAATACATATTATTTACAAATAAATTAGAATATTTTAAGGGACAGGATAATACCTGTATTGACCCATCACCGATACCACCAGCAATTGATTTCCCTTCACGGTCCCAAGCACAAGTTGTAACGGGAACCCTTCCAGGCCTTGAAGGTTTCGGTTTTATAACCTACAGAAAGAATAAGCATCATAAATATTAAACATAGTGTATTTTAATGCATAAAAACTCCTAAATCATTTTATTAAAATTATATATATTTTTACCTGTTTTTGAGATGAGAAATCATTAACATCCCATATACGCAATGAACCGTCTTCTGATGAAGTTAAAATGGTCTCTTTTGTTTTCGGGTGCCATTCTCCACAAGTTAATCCAGTTATGTGCCCTTTTGTATTTTTTAGGTCACGAATATACATATCACCTTTAATAAATTCCCCTAATGTTAACCCATCACGATCATATATCTAAAATCACCAAAAAAAATACAAAGATTTAAGAAAGTTAATTTATTATATGACTCGATTGAGATAAAGTACAAAAAAACACAGCCCAAATCGACCCGTTTATAACCAAACGGGTCAGAATTGCCACCTTAACTAGAAGTAGGAAATGTTGGTTAATTTAGAATGTACCTTAGCTTGTGCAGAACCTGTAACACACAAGAATCGATCTGCACTAGGGCTCCAACTTAAGCTACGAACTTGGTGTCCTTCAGAAGGTTCAATTTGTCTAAATGATTCCAAACGAGCATTCATCCCTTGAAAATCATACATACGAACTGTGTAATCGTAGCTTCCAGAAAGTACTCTAGATCCTGAATGATCAATTGCAAGTGCAGAAACAACCTGCAAATTTAAGCCCAAATTGATCAGACTTTTCAGGGTTTATATATATAGTGACGTAATTATCCCTAAGTTCAATCAATATGCTGTAACAAATTATTTAACTAATTTTGAAGTAGTACAAATGTCTCAATTTCCTCTTTTACAGCTGATTATCTAATTATTCACTTTCAAAATGCACATCCAACGACCCTCATAAACTAGATAAAACTGAGATCAACAAATTGCAGAAGCTTCAAAATTCAGTGACCTAAATTATTAGAAATACCTTAGTGTGTCCCTTCAAAACAATCTCATTACTGAGAGGTATACGGTGTTGATTCTCCTGCTCACCGTCGGAATATTCCTCATCGGTATCTGAACCCACCGGCGGCCGTGGTGGTCCGATAATCGGCTGATCATCATCGTCATCAGAATCAGCCGGCATTGGCCTCGGAGGCCCAATCATGACGTCTTCTTCATCAACAACGTCCGAAGATGGTGGAGGTCGAGGCGGTCCAATTGCCACGTCATCTTCGACCACAGTATTAGGTTTAGGGTTTTTCTGGAGGGAATTTAACCATGATTTGGAGGATGAGGATAGTGAAGGGAAAGGTGTGTCTTTGTTGGTGGACGACGGCGAGTCATTGGCGGTGGTGGTAGGGCGGCGAGTGGCGTTGTGAATTGATTCAATTGAGGCTTTTGATTTGGACTTTTTGCCGAATGAAACGGGGAAGTGAGCCCTAATTTCGTCCAAGTTTTCTGAATCATCGTCCATTGATTTTGTTAGTGTGTGTATTATACAATTTCTCCTTTGTGAAACAAATAATCTTTGGTGCGTCCTACAATTGAAGACTTTAAAGTTTGCAAAACAGCCCCTGAAATTTTATAATTTACAACTTAACCCTAAATCTTTATCTTATATTTTTAACCCTAATCTATATACTTCATTCGATTCAAAATAAGTGATACAGGTGAATCAAAATAAGTGATACACTTTGAAAAATTACCGTATTTGATAAAAAATTGCGAGACCCACACCCACTAACAATCTACTTTAATAAAGTGAAATAACATTTTTACCCTTACTTTTACTTTTAAACATCATTGACCCCATTTTATTCAAAAAGTGTGGGACACATTCCCTACCAACCAACTTATCTAATTTAACAATCATTATAATATTTTGCCTCAAAAACCACAGAACCCAAAGGGGAAGTGATTTTGGGACCACATAAAATACTCTAAGCACCACAACCACTGTTTTACAGTACTTGTACAATATGCTTTATATATTGTACAATATAATGAGTGAAGTAATTTATGTGATGTTAAAATCACTACCCAACTCAAAGTGTATCACTTATTTTGAATCGAATGAAGTATTTTTTATTTTTTTAGTTAAACGCTCTTGACTCTTCATGAAAATTTACAATATAAAATTGTGAGAAATTTATATAGTTTAAATAGTATAATTTATAAGATGTCGAAAATTCTATTAGTTTAAGTTATACTCAAATTAAATTTAAAAGGTACAAAATATGATGCATGATGTACAAGTAGGTATGAGATATTGTTTAATAAAAAGTTTGAATAAGATTCTTGGCTAAAATAAAAGCATACAAAAATGTACAACTTCCAAAGGAAAAGGTTGAACTAGTGACGGCTATTGAGATTAGTGATTAGGAGGGTGTTTGGGGTTGCGTTATCAACCCACTTATCTCCTTATCACGTTTTCAAAACTCAGAAAATCCAACTTTAATGTTTGGCAAAAGCAAAACCATAATCACTTATCTGCGTTATATTGCCCTCAAAACGTGGTTTTCTAAAAGCAAGTAATCACCTACTTTTAGAAAACGTGATTTTGCTTATGCATGAAAATTACCTAACTGTCCTTGACAAATCAAATATCTCTCTTCTAATTTCACAGATCTTCTTTAAGTTTTGCCCACGATTCAAGTTTTTTTACCTTCATTTTCAATTTTCATCATCATGTTCTGATGTTCCACAACTAGCTTATTTGCTTTCTAATTTCTGTATCTAAAAGTTTGTAGTTAACTTCTGTATCGGAACTTGCTAGTTGCTTCGTTTGAACTGGAACTGCAATATATATACACACTATATATATATATATACGTAACACATAGATATGTGTATGGTTGGTTATGTCAAAGAATGATGTGATTTCAAACACTAGTAAAAGACATTAATAAAGAATGTCTATTTTAGTCATTTTACCCATTAATTAAACATATAATCTGATTTGCCAAACATTAAAAAAAGTAATTATCTGATTATTGCGATTTCAAACGGCATAATCAAATCCAAACACTATTTTTCAGAACCACGTTTTGTAACCGCTGATTTTCTGATTATTCATTTTCAAACCGCATAATTTATTTTCAATAAGCAATCCCAAACACCCCCTAGATAGATACCAAATACTTGGCCCCATTGTGATCACACATTATATAAATTACGACGTCGTTTCATAAAATCAAACTTCAGAACCAATAACCTTTTCGATTATTCATCTTTCTTCCGTGAAACGATCACAAATTCATCAACAAAATGTAAGCTTTGCTGTATACTTTTTATGTTTTTCGTATGCATGTAAGGTGTTTGATGAAATGCCGGACTGAATAATTTACAGGGAAAATGGGTTGAATTTGAAACCAATGGATGCAGAACAACTAAGAGAACATGGTCATAAAATGGTGGATTTTATTGCTGATTATTACAAGAATATAGAAAATTTCCCTGTTCTTAGTCAAGTTGAGGTGATGGACGGCCCCAAATTCATATTTATTTTCATAAATTACAGATTTTTGCCAATTTTAATGAATAATTGACAGCCTGTTTATGTGATATATTGGATAGAGCATTAACTTTATTAGAAAATTAAATTTTATAAAAAATTTATCAGCCCGGATACCTGAGGAAGCTTCTTCCTGATTCTGCACCAGTGCAGCCAGAATCCTTGCAAGCAGTTCTTCAAGGTTGAGTTCTTTTGCATTATGCTATATATTAATAAGAATTAGACATGGCAAAAATGGTCAGATTGGACGGGTTGGGTAACGGGTTCAGGTCAAGATGGGTCATGGGTGAGTGTTGGTACAGTTCAAAACGGGCTAGGTTGACCCGAAACACTTTTCTTCCCAAAAAATTATTCTTTGGTGAATAATTTTAGTGTGTTAAATTGATTAAAAAAGTTACATTATTTTAATAATTTTAGAAAAATGTGAATTAAATGATTTAGGAGGTTTTATGCAATCTTTTTTGTGATCTACAGATGTTGAAACGAAGATATTGCCAGGTGTCACTCACTGGCAAAGCCCGGATTTTTTTGCATATTTTCCATCAAATAGTAGTGTTGCAGGATTTCTTGGAGAAATGTTAAGTGGAGGAATTAATATGGTTGGATTCAGTTGGATAACCTCTCCAGCTGCAACTGAACTTGAAATGATTGTTCTTGATTGGCTTGCTAATTTACTCAACCTTCCAGAAGATTTTCTTTCAAAGGGTAAATAATTATTTTTTTTTTAAATATTGCCAAAATTATTAAGAAAAATTGGTTATGATATTTACAGGGCCAGGTGGCGGTGCAATACAGGGCACCGCAAGTGAAGCCCTGCTTGTTGTACTTTTAGCAGCCCGTGATAAAGTTTTAAGAGAAATTGGTAAAAACGGGCTTGAAAAGCTTGTTGTTTATGGTTCTGATCAAACTCATTCTTCTTTAGAGAAGGCATGCCAAGTATGTTAAATTATTTTCTTTTAATATTTTCAGTTATTATTATCATCATTTATATGGGCGGGTGGTTAACGGGTCAAAATGGGTAATTCTTTGGTACGGGTCAGGTTGGTTGGTTTAATGTGGAACAGTCTTTGTTCACGTGTTTTACCATGTCAAATATGATTACAAAATTTATGTTAATTATTATATAATTATAATAATAATAGTAATAATAGTTTAATAGATCAATTATGCTTATATTATCGGGTTATATAAATATTTAATAACGTACATACAATTACAAGAACTATATATCAAATGTTTTTTTTTTATTATCACTTAATCGATCACACCTTGGCTTTTTTGGCTTAAAGATGTTATAATTATCACATTTATTTATTTTTAATTTTAAGTTAATAATTTGTATGGCAGATAGCAGGAATTCATCCTGAGAATTGTAGGGTGGTAAAGACAGAAACATGCAACGGATACTCTCTCTCTCCCGAATCACTCTCTCATGCAATCTCACAGGATCTTGCCTCTGAACTAATCCCTCTTTTCCTTTGTGCCAATGTAACAAACATTAAAACTTGTATACATACACACATATATATACATATACATATACATATACATACATACATATATATAGATATATATATGTGTGTGTGTGTGTGTGTAGGGGAGGGATTCATTGAGTTTGGGGAAAAGGTAGAGATGGTGAGTTTTGAGTTTATTCATATATGAATAAGTAATATTATTCGCGTATGATTATATAAGACAAGATTGTTTTATTCATATATGATATGCCAAGATGAGTGGCTGAGATTTTATCTCAACCTCTCTACCTTCTTATCTTAACTCAATGGAACCAACTCCTATATATACATATCACATATGTCTGTGTGTGTGTGTGTTACATACACACACATATGTTTATATATATACATATGTATATATATAGATATACATATAATGGGCCAAATGTAAGTTAATGTGAGCTAAAATGCACTGACTTATACAAAACAGGTGGGTACCACCTCATCAACAGCCGTCGATCCTTTGCTCGCACTTGGAAATATTACAAAGGTAAATATAAGAAATTTTAGGTAGAAAGGAAATGGGTCAAACAGGTCAAAAGTCACCCAAAGTGTATTTGTAATGCCTACAGTACGACCTATTAAATCGCTTTTTATTTATATAAAATGTTAGTTATTTATGCATAAATTTGATTATTAATTTAAATTATTTTATAGAAATATGGAATATGGTTTCATGTGGATGCTGCATATGCTGGAAGTGCTTGTATTTGTCCAGAATATCGCCATTATTTAAATGGTATTGAAGAAGCCGATTCATTTAATATGAATTGTCATAAATGGTTTTTAACCAATTTTGATTGTTCAGCATTATGGATAAAGGTTTGAACTTTATTTTATTTTATTTATACCAATGTATTCATGTTTTTTTTTGGGTTGAGTAATTAGTCAAAACGGGCTAAGTTGACTTTTTTTTAAGTTCTCTTGATATTAGCTGTTGATTAATACATGTTTCTTGTCAAAAACAGGACCGAACTGCCCTTATTAAGAGTCTGTCAACAAATCCCGAGTTTCTAAAGAATAAAGTAAGCATATTCACTTTACATTGGAATAAAATAAAATAAAATTTAAATATAATAACTCATTATATAATATTGTTGTACATAAGGCTTCTCAAGGTAGTACAGTTGTAGATTACAAAGATTGGCAAATTCCTCTCGGGCGCAGATTCAGGTTTGACTTTTTTCATAATTTTTTCACGCAAAGGGTAAAACGGTAAAAGATATGTTCCTTTACTTTTAATTTGCTTCTATAATCTAGAGGTGGCAATTTCGACCCATTCACATACAAAATGGGTTGAGTTGGGCTATGGTTTAACGGGTCAAATGGAAACAAATCAAATGGGTTGAACGGTCATAGTCAAACAGGTTGAAAGCCATCCGAAATGTATTAGAATACATAAAACCTCCTAAGATCCTATTTGTTAAAAAGTATTAAACCATTATTGTGATAATATAGTTTTTGTAATCATATTTAACACTAAATTCTATATATAAAGTTCACTAAAAATGAATTAGAAGTATTTGTGGGTCAATATAACCCGCCCGACCCATTACCCAACCCGCCCAACCTCCATCCCTAAACCGATATATATTTATTTTTTATGATTATAATCTGTGTGTTATTTGATAGATCTTTGAAATTATGGATGGTATTACGGCTTTATGGGGTAGAAAATCTTCAATCTTACATAAGAAACCATATCAATTTGGCTAAACATTTTGAAGATCTTGTTGCTCAAGATCCAAGGTTTGAGGTAAGTTTGCAACATGAATTTACCAATTTACCCTTTGTTGTAATCTTATGCATATAAAAGCTTCTTATTTTCAGATTGTTGCTACTCGGACATTTTCATTAGTTTGCTTTCGCCTTTTACCTGCCAACAAAAGTGAAGAATATGTCAACAAAGTCAACGTTGACCTCTTGGATGCGGTCAACTCTTCCGGGAAGATATTTATCTCTCATACGGTATACACTTTTCTTTTTTAGAAAAAAATCCAATCTTTTTGTTTGTTTATACCAAAGGTGAAGATGTAAATTAGGGTTATATTTTGTTGTAATATGTGAAATAGGTAAAATAAATTAAAAAAAAAGGTAAATTACATAAATTGTCCCTGGGGTATTTCAAATTCTGCATTTTTGTCCATAATCTTTTTTTTCCGCCTTTTTTGTAATCATTCCTTTGGTCCTCAATTTTCACTTATTTCGCTATTTTTCCATTGAAATTGACCAAAACACTCTTATTTTTAATTTATCTCAGTTTTTTAATTTATTTTTCTTTTTGCAGGTTTTATCTGGTAAATATGTCTTGCGGTTTGTTGTTGGAGCTCCATTAACAGAAGAGAGACATATTATTGCAGCTTGGAAGCTTTTTCAAGAAACAGCCTCTATTATTTTAGAGAATTTATAGACCAAATTTCAATGGGAGTAACAAATAATATATATTTGTCAACATTTAATTGGAACACTTCTTGAATTGATTAATGTAATTTGCAATGTTTTAAAAAGAAGCTTTAAACCCCGACTGTTCGACTTGCTAAAGGAAGTTACGGTAAAAAAAAATAACTTTTTTTTGTATATTATGTTTATTTAATAATTTATAATTTATGGCATGCAGTTTTGAAAAAAATATCCAAATCTCAGTATACCTATATTGTTAATATATGTGAACGTAATTTGAGAGTTGATAATTTAAAAGGTTTTAGATATTACTACGATAAATGTATATTACATGATAACATAAAATTTAGTTTTGGGAAAAGTAAGCTCAGATTTGGAAGAAAAAACATGAGAGCTAATTATTAACAGCTTTTAAAGATATAGTGTAAAAACGAATAAGAAAATATATTTTTAAAATATAAAAATTGCGTAATGTGATAAGAAATTTTTTTGGAGTAAGGTTTTAGAAAGAGAACAATACATATTAGAGGATATAAGATTAACTAATTTTTGGAGAAAATTGATATAGTTAAAATGTAATTGGTGATTTATCAAAGATAACTTGAATTTAATTTGTTAAAATTAAAATTAAAGTAATGAGATTTAATTAAAATAATATTTTGATTTATAGAAAAATGATAATATTGAAAAGTAAGCTCAGATTTGGAAGAAAAAACATGAGAGCTAATTATTAACAGCTTTTAAAGATATAGTGTAAAAACGAATAAGAAAATATATTTTTAAAATATAAAATTGCGTAATGTGATAAGAAATTTTTTTGGAGTAAGGTTTTAGAAAGAGAACAATATATATTAGAGGATATAAGATTAACTAATTTTTGGAGAAAATTGATATAGTTAAAATGTAATTGGTGATTTATCAAAGATAACTTGAATTTAATTTGTTAAAATTAAAATTAAAGTAATGAGATTTAATTAAAATAATATTTTGATTTATAGAAAAATGATAATATTGAAAACGACTCCGCTGGGGATCGAACCCAGAATCTCTGGTTTCGTAGACCAGCGCCTTATCCATTGGGCCACGGAGTCTTTGTTGTAAGATGATCACCTGTTAGTTCTATAATAGTAAATTAAATCTGTCCTTTTGGTCAATTTTCACAAACGCTTTGCTTAATTTTTTTAAAAAAATGATTTTTTTTTTGTTGTTGTTGGACTTGTGCATGAAATTATATCATCCTTTACAAATTCATCTATTCGCTAATATACATATTTATGAGATTTATAAATGAAAACTTCTTTCAAATTTTCATTGTTAAGTTTTCACTTTTTATTGCAAAATTGCTGTTAACAACATCGATCCGAAAACAATATAAGCATCAACAACATTTACACCCAAACTACTAAACGTGCTACATATTGGGTCGAGGATATCTAACACACAACACAAGCAAAACAAACTATGATGACAAATGCAAATGTAGATAACGTCCAACAACGTGATTTGAGGCAAACTAATCTCTATATCTCTATACATAATAAAAGAGAGTTTTTTTGAAACGTAAAAGCCATGTCATATTACCAGGTAATACCGCCAACTCAGCGTTAAAGCCACGTTACTACGCCATGTGGGCATCCCCTCCTCACCAGCTCTGCCTATTCCCTCATGAAAACAGTCGTGCACTCATGCTATTAGAAACGCTTCAATCTATCTTTAATGGCATTGATTGATAGAAACGGTTCAATCCATCTTCAATGGCATTGATTCTTCAAAACGCCAGCCGTACATCTTGATATCACGGCCACGTACACCACGATTATCAATCGCTAGCTTCTCTTTCAAAGGGTTTCTTCAGTTTATCTATAAGGATCGGGCACGTGATTTCTCTAGCTGTGTACACCACCAGCTTCTCTTTCAAAGGGTTCCTTCAATTTCTTCAATTTAGTATCAAGTTAGGTCATTCAACCGAACGAACACGAACCATGTGTGAAATTCAGGCATTTTTTTTTCTTCAGTTATCGATTAGGATTTATTACTTCAATTTGCATCTCCGATTCTGCAGAAACGAACAACACATGATTCCTGATTACATTTTCTATTAACGTTGAGTTGTAGCTATGTTTGATGAAAAATTCGGTTATTCAAATCGTGGGGTTTAGTTAAGTTCTATCGGTGGAGGAGGAATTGAACAATTTTGAAACTGAAATATGTCTTTCACATCAACTATACGCCATTTCCTTCTTTCTTCATTACCTCTTGTAACCCTAAATCCTCTATTCATAAGTTGGATGTAATTTATTTCATTTTTATTATTTGAAACAATGTTGTAATTGTTTCGATGTGATTTATTTCTTTTTTTTAGGCAAAAATATTGTTAAAGCAGACGAGTTTTCTGAAACATCTGAGTTGATTGCTTCAGAAGTGAAGACATATTTTGTATATGCAATTCCCATCAGTTGTCAAGGTATGCATACCAGGTGTTTGATATAATGTCTCTGAGAGTGGAAAAATAAAAATAAAAAAAATTCAAAATTTTATTAGCATGGAGGATTTGTTGTTGCTTTTTTTCAACATTAGGCTTCAAGTTCTAGCACATATACTGTTTTAAAATAATGTATATTTCAATCATCAAGTTTAAATGTTCTAAAAGTAGTTGTATTATTCGGTACAAATGTTGATTATTTTGTGATATAATATTACAGACGGTGCCTTTATTCCATTTTTTTTATAAAAATAGGATATTATTGGAAGCTTTTGCAGCAAGAGATAAGGTAAAATTACCTATCGTGTGGCAAAACGGGCGGGTTGTGCAATAGCTCAAAAATGAAGACATTTAATGATTTAAAGAATATAATCGATTAACTGCTCAAGAAAAATATATATTTTTGTTGTTTGTTGATTGCAGTTGTTTTGTAGGATTAAAAAAGCTATGTTTCGGTCAAATAGTTCTCTAGATTATATCAGATATGGTAATACACACAACAATATGTTTTACCTTTATTTATTTATTTATTTAATAATAATATAAATATAATTATAATTGTTGTTATTCGTATAATAGGTATAACCAGCAGTGATATGCAAGATTCAAATACAACTTTGTTCAAGATTGGGGACGATTATAGCTTGAAACAGATTAGGCCTGCACTTATTGTTAGCAGTACAAGCTGGTGAGTTTTAAAATATTTTTAAAGGTTTAATATTTAGCTTTTCTAGATGTGGAGAAAAGGGCAGGTTGGTTGGGCAGGCGGGCTGGATAAGAGGTCAAGATGGGTCAACCTGATCCACCAACACTTTTGTTGTCTTTTTTTGAATTTTGTATATGATTAATTTATTAAGTAGTATATAAAAATTAATTGTTAAAATAAGGGAAATCTTTTATATAATAGCAATATATTTTAGGTGATGGCCCGTTATTGATGTAAATTGCGAATATTTATAGACGTAAATTACGAATATATTAACGCGACAACTATTTTGAAGTCAATTTATGTATATACAATTTTCATATTTGTTTGCTAATTCGCATCTTCAAATCTAATTTGACATCATATTTGAACTTCAAAAGCTCGAAAGGTAAGATTTTATATAATATATATATATATATATATATATATATATATATATATATATGTATATATATATATATATATATATATATATATATATATATATATATATATATATATATATATATATATATATATATATATATATATATATATATATATATATATATAGAAGTGGGATCGTGTGAGTACTCAAAAAACGGTGAGGACTCGCGAGGACACCTCATAAAAATTTCAAAAAATTCCGTAAAAAATATATATAACTTACCATGATTATTACTACATTTGACCAAAAAAAAAATTCGAAAAAAAATTATGATCCACTTTTTTTGCGGATCATAACAATGATCCATATTTTTTTTTGTTGATTATTATTATGATCCATTTTTTTTTATCATTTTTGAAAAACTTTTTTTTTTTGATCTTATAGGCTGCGATTTAGATATTTAAAAAAGAAATTTTTTTGAAAAAAGTTTGTTTTGAATCATTTTTAGTGTTTTTTTTGGAGTCCTCGCAGTCCTCACCGGGAAAAGAGTCCTCACCGGATCCGGACCCTATATATATATATATATATATATATATATATATATATATATATATAACCTGAGAAGAAAATCAAGATTTGAAACCAGTAAAAAAGAAAGCATGTGGATCCTCTAGGTCAACACCAAAAGTCAACGAATAGTCAAAATAAAGGAATTTTGGGAAAGAGGTAGTTACAGAAACAGAAAAGAAAAAGATATACCAGAAAATGCAACCGAACTAAATGATGCAAAATTTGATTTAACTGGTCATAATGAATTTGTCATTTGTAGGTAATATTAATTTGGGTTGAAACGAGTCTTTTCTTAGTATGAGTCAAAATTTATCGGGTCGGGTTGAGTTGTAGACCTTTATATTCTTTTTTTTAATCTTCATAAATCTTAAATAAGAAATACAAACTTGTGTTGATGATAATCATAAACTTTAATTAAAACGATTTAAGAGGTTGTTTGTATCATAAAAAAATAGACTTTGGGCCACTTCCAATTGTGAAACAAAAAGTTTGGTACCATTTTGCTTGCAATTTTAATAACGGACTCTTAAATTCAAGTTAGAATAAAAAGAAATGATTTTCTAAACATATGTGAGTTTGACTTTTCTGTTGTTTTGTTGACCCGTTTGAACTCTTTGCTGTTTTGTTGACACCTTTGTTGTTCCAATTCACCTGTTTATAGTTACTTTGAATCATCTAAAGAACTCCAACAAATCCTTTTTTGGATTACCTATTTGTGGAATTTGATGATATGAGCAAAAGAACATGACCTGTGGGGATAATGGTTGAGGTCAAATTTAGTTTTTCATTTTAATTAGGTTTTATAAATTTTTTGAATTTTCTAAATTCCACATTTTTTTCTAAAATTCAGGACGTGTTGAATCAGGCGCATCTGTTCGTTAATGTCTTGCCCAATTTGTTACCGGGCTATTCGGGTCATAGTTAAGCTTTTAATCCAACCAATGATTATGTGTTTGTAACTAAAAATCGTTCTTTGGGCAATTTGAAAAAGACGAAGCCTCTTTAGTATTAAAGTTACCATTTTCGCAACACGTGTTTCTTACATCTTTTTTACTTTGATTGATGTATTATATTTGTGAAAATTTTATATGCCGCCCGTGATTCATCACGGGTTATAGGCTAGTCTTTATATATATTAAAAGAATGTTTTTTTGAAATCTTTAAAGTCATGTTATAATGATACATCATACCTTATGCCATGTATTATGCCACTTGGCACTTAAATGCCAAGTCATTATTGCCACCTAAAAGTCCACATATGCACTTTTAAGCCACCTCACTTTTATTGACCTTTATAAGAACCAACTCCTATATTTTACTAAATGTAAATGTAAATACGTGTAGATCTTTTCTATTTCATATATATATATATATATATATATATATATATATATATATATATATATATATATATATATATATATATATATATATATATATTAAAAGAAGGTTTTTTTGAAATCTTTAAAGCCATGTCATAATGACACATCATACCTTATGCCATGTATTATGCCACTTGGCACTTAAATGCCAAGTCATTATTGCCACCTAAAAGTCCACATATGCACTTTTAAGCCACCTCACTTTTATTGACCTTTATAAGAACAAACTCCTATATTTTACTAAATGTAAATGTAAATACGTGTAGATCTTTTCTATTTCATATATATATATATATATATATATATATATATATATATATATATATATATATATATATATATATATATATATATATATATATATATATATATATATATTAAAAGAAGGTTTTTTTGAAATCTTTAAAGCCATGTCATAATGACATATCATACCTTATGCCATGTATTATGCCACTTGGCACTTAAATGCCAAGTCATTATTGCCACCTAAAAGTCCACATATGCACTTTTAAGCCACCTCACTTTTATTGACATTTATAAGAACCAACTTCTATATTTTACTAAATGTAAATACGTGTAGATCTTTTCTGTTTCATGTTATACGATATAACACTTAGTTATATTTTTTGGTTATAACTTTTCTAAATGCAATGCAATGGAATATTAAGGTTGTAACTGTCCACATAAACAATCTTAAATGTAAATACGTGTAGCTCTTTTCTATGTCATGTTATACGATAGAACACTTGGTTATATTTTTTGATGATTGTTATTGTTAAAACCGACGGTTACATTAAGTTTTAATTTATAATAGTCGGTGTCAAAAAAGATTCTTTATCTTTATATATATTAAACTAAAGTTTTTTTGAAATCTTGACATGTCATGTTAGGTATGTCATAATAGCACATCATTCCTAATGCCATATATGAAGCTTATGTGTACGCTCAATATCTACGTGTCATCACGCTTATGTGTATAGGTATAATCAACGGGATATTTACTTATGTGTACAAGCATCTTGTAATGTTATGTCATAATAAAATTGCATTAAGACACCAATTAAAAGCTTACTTATGTCTACCCGTTATGGTGTATGTGAAATTAATGACATATTAAAAGCCATGTAACTTGTGCGTGTCTACTCTATATATTTCGTTCTAACAAATAGTCTTTTTGTATGTTCAAATGTATAAATTATTATTATGAATAACTTACCAGTCATTAATCAGTTTTATAATAACATTAATTACAATATAATGTGGCCAAAATTGATTTATTATGAGCTTCTAATTATAATATATTGTGTCTAAAACTATTAAAGGTGCGATGTTATTATGATAAGTCATTATTCCACACCTGCGTTTTACTTCCGGCTGGATACCTCCACTTTTTTTAAAATCAAATTCCTATACGATATGATTTAATTCCCATGAAATGTGGCCCATTACATAGCTGATTTGCCTAAATTTAAACATCATGGCATATAACTAAAGTCGGTTTCCTTTTTCTATGTAACCGTTACATAGTGATTTTGCTCCCTGATTATTAGCGTATTCGGTTTAATTCTTAGCTGATTGTCGTTCCTATTTATTTTCAATCCACCCTTCACAGCTTCACTGACTCTGCTTCTACCATTGTCGCCAACGCCAATATTATTGGTAGTATGAGTTATTGGTAAAGTGTCATCACTGGCTCTGTAGCCTGTATATCTAATTGCAATACCAAGTCGCCCCTGAATAGACATTGTTAACCAGCTAAATGAAGCCAAATTCTTTTGCATTTCGGTTGGGAGAATTTCTAATAATACGATAATAATGTTAGCAAAGTGATTACCACAAATATTTTCACGTTTCAGTCGGATTGATTTTCGTCTGTTACCACATGTTGCAGGTTGGAGAAAACTTTTATGCAATGATTGGAAGCAAACGATGCTAATACTTTTTGAGTTTCATGAGAGAAATCAGTCACAACAGCCCTGTGGGCCCTACTTATTTAGCCCAACATCCACTGTTTGATCAGGTATGTGTGGTTACGTGTTATTTTTACTCAGGCGGGGTTGACCCATTTGAGTAAATGATTGTCGTAGATGAAATCGGTTAATGCTTGGTTTTGTTCAGGTGGCAATATGACAATATTACACCATGATCCTCACCATAATATTCAGTTGGCAAGATGGTTCATCTTTTGTAACGCAACTACTATCCGAATGCAGTTTATGTGAATTTTATGCATTTTACACTATATCCCTTTTGAGCCATGTAACTCAATTAAATACACTAATCTATTTGACCAATTTGGTGTTGCCTATAACCTAAAGGTCATGGGTTCAAGCCCTGGTGGGTGCAAAGTGGAGTAGATTAGGTGCCGTTAATAAAAAAGATGTTCAATTTTCATCTGCAATTTTGTAGTTATTTATGTTCAGATGAATTAGGGTTTATGTGTTTGCTTTAATTTTCAAGTACGCATTGTATATTTGATGATAACGAGACAAATTTCACACATGTTTACTTGATTTGTTGTTAGAGCTTATAATCATGGGCATATTCAGATCAAGATCATGGATGACAAGTTTCTAAATTGTACTGTTGAAGGACTGAAGATATTTTTAATTATTTAGAATAAATTTTATAATTACAAAATTCAAAAATTAAAAAACCCCCCTTATTATGATATAATTACTTTATATCCCACCCCTGTTTTGCATCCAATTTTCAACCATGCCACACTAGAAAATTTTGGTAAGAAAATAAAACCCGAGTAGCTAGATGATGTTGTCAACATAATACTTTCCTTATTGGTTAGTAAGTGTACACGTTAGTAAATTAATTTATCAAAATCTTTTCTTTTAAATTTTTTGTTTCAGACTTCTTTCAACGTATGCAACTCTTGCAAGTTATGTGGATTTATGTTTAATACCCAAATCACCATTCTTCATGGAAGGTGAGACGTTTGAGTTTGTTGAAAAACAACTAAAAGAAAACAGGCACATGGTTACTATATTAGTTGAAGGAGCGGGTGAAGGGTTTCTTGCACAAAACAAATTACTAAAAGATGGTGGAATGTTGCTTTCCTATTAAGGTGTAATCACTCAAAATCTGTAATCATAGTATAAAGTTTTGGTTTTTGAGTGCGCGCCTTTGATTCTCACGAAGGTTGAACAATTTTAAAAGAGAATTTATATGTGTGAACCTCCATTCTTGTGATTCTTATGCATCAACAGAAAATGTATATTTGATTTCAGCTAACTAATCCTGGGGTCGGGTAGGCATATGCTCTGAAATTTTTTATAAAAATATTGTGATACATACGAAATTATTTCAAATTATGGTATATAATTTCCAATGAATTAAATATTATTTAGTAAAAGATTATAAAAAATTTTATAAGTCGCTCGTGATTCATCACGGGTTATAGGCTAGTATAAATATAATAGAATCTATAATATAGTGTAGCATAGTGTAGGATGATGATGACGTATTATAGCTTTAGTACAAATGTGATACAAAGCTTACTGTTCATTGAAATGCCATTGGTTGGATTGAAAATTTATCAACAGTTGATTGGTTGGTGCCTAAACCAGCATGTGTAATACGAAGCAGCCAAAGATATTCATAATTGTGATTTGTTAAAAATGCAACGGGAACTGAACACAAATGAGAATTCGGATATAAATGAAAGATTTACAAATGTTTTAAATTATACCCTATAATAGGGTTACTTTTGCAAATAATCACAAAATTTTAGTTTTCCACCCTTAAATTTTTACTAATGACAAAAATATTTTAATTAATATTTTAATTTAACATAAACGTAAACCAAATAAAATATTTATTTTCTAGAAAGTTTATCATTAAAAAGTTTATTGAAATATGATCAGAATGAGTCTAATATTATAATATTTTTTGCATAGAGATTTCTTTTAATATAAGTTATAAAATTGAAACATTATATATATATATATATATATATATATATATATATATATATATATATATATATATATATTATCCCTAAGAAATCATTGTTCATAGCAAATCGAATCTAAATCTTAAAATAAACAAATGAATTTTTTAAATCCCGCAGCATCGCGCAGTCACTACAATTTTTGTTCACTTAAAATTGGTTGACTTTAAAAGCGTTAAGAGGGGTTAAAAGTTTTTTTTTCTTGTTTTTTTCTGAATTATGATAGATTTTAGTTATTTTTGTTGTATTCAAATGAATGTTATAAAAATGTTAAGCGACGAAATGTAATTTTGAGTTGAGGATTAAAACCATATTAAATATGCAAAAACACCTTTAACAGGGTTTTTCGCGGCACGATACCTTGTGATTTTATGACTTTCATTTATCTTTCAAATTTGTGTATCATAATCATCAAGAAAATAAAAAGAACTGTATTAAATTTTATTCATATAAAGGGCGTTTTAAGTTGTAAAATATCGATGTTAATGTAAACATTGATTATCTTTATTTTCTAAAATTAAAAACATGATACAAATGAGATAGTATTTATAAAAGAGGGCTAAAAACAAAAAAAAAGTTTAAAAATTGACGGCTGTGGGATTTGAACCCACGCCCTTTCGGACCAGAGCCTAAATCTGACGCCTTAGACCACTCGGCCAAACCGTCTTTGTGTTCTTTTCTCAGTTTAACTATATTTATACTAAATAAATTAATTCATCGGAGCTCTTTAATAGTTTAATAATAATCTGTGCTTCCTTTGAAGCGTGAAAGGGCGATTATTTTTCTATATCTAGTTAACAAAGTTGAATCCAGGTAAGTCCCTAATTATGTTTCCTAAATTCGAATTCAATCATGCACGATCTATGTGCTCCCCACTGTAGGGTTTATAATTTAGTCAACTTATTTGTATTTTCCGAGTAATGGTTGATTTTGAGATTGAGAATTAGCGTTATTAATACAGTTGAATCCAGGTAAACCCTAATTCCCGCCCCCAATTAGAGCTCAGTTATGCGCAATTATCTGTTTGACTCGATAAAGTTTGTAATTTCTGTCAATTTATCTGGATTCTGTTAGATGTTTGCTAGCTTATCTCTTTCTTTTTTGCTGGATGCCCACCAGGTGTTTGATATTTTGTCTATTAGGATATCTGCTTGTTCTAGACTAGGATTACGATTCATATGGACAACTCACATACATTATTTGCCCTAGATTAAAAATATAAAGAAAACTAATTTACAGTGAAAAAATTGAAGTGTTGTAGGTGGATTGATTTCCTTGATAATGTTCTTATGGTACTTAACACGTTGTTCACTTACCATGATGGAAACTCTTTATCTCATGATTAAAATTTTACCGTTTTATCCCTAAACATCATGTAAAAAAGTGCTATTTTTTCCTTGCACTAGGCTGTAACTCCATAAATCTTGGAACCGAGACAAATGGCGGCTACACCCATGTTGCCACCTGGACAGGATGGTAATCCTGCTGCAGCACCACCGCCACCTGGGACAGACATGACCGGAATATGCTTCAGGGATCAATTGTGGCTAAACACATATCCACTCGACCGAAATCTTGTTTTTGATTATTTTGCACTTTCTCCCTTTTATGATTACACGTGCAATAATGAACAACTCAGAATGCGGTCTATTCATCCGTTAGATATCTCTCATCTTTCGTAAGTTTTCTCTTTTTAATCTAATTTTCCGTCATTATATTTGCTAATATTTTTACTAATTAAATTTTTTATTTATAATAGTAAAATGACGGGAATAGAGTTCATGGTGAGTGAAATTATGGAACCGCATTTATTTGTGATGCGTAAGCAGAAAAGAGACGGGCCAGAAAAAGTGAGCCCGATGCTTACTTATTACATACTTGATGGTTCAATATATCAAGCACCACAACTTTGCAATGTTTTTGCTGCTCGGGTTGTATGTACTTCTTCCTTTCTTTTTGTATATCGGGTCAAAACACAAAGCGGGTCATTTTGTGAAGGTCGGGGTGGATTGGGTTGACCCGTAACACTTTTTGTCCTTAATTATAGAAGTTATGAATAATCTTGTGTCAAATATAATATCAAAATGATTATTTTTTATTTATTTCAATGATAATCTAAATTTTTTAATTAAATGAAGGGGTTGATGCATAAAAATACACTTTGGGAGACTCTCGACCCGTTTGACTCGTTTTCTTTTTAAGCTAATTTTTTATTTATATTTTTTCTAATTGACCCGTTGGAGATAACATATAATCTGGCTTAACCCATTTATAAGTAAACGGGTCAAGATTGCGATCCAGTTTTTAGAGGTTTTTGGTTTGGTTGAAAACCTCAAATTCAAAAAGTCAAACTGAATTGGAAGTCTTATTCAAAAAGGCAAACTGAATTGAAAGTATTATTCAAAAAGTCAAATTATTTTGAGGATTTAATTTTGGTTGTATTTAATTATTAAAATGTGGTTTTGTATACAGGGTCGAGCTTTGTATCATATATCAAAGGCTTTTACTACTGCAGCCTCAAAGTTGGAGAAAGTTGGGTATGGTAAGCTTCACATTCCTGTCACACATTTCTAGAGGTGGGCCCTTTCGACCCGTTTATTTATAAACGGGTCGATTCGGGTTATCTTTTGTATTCTCTAACAGGTCAAAACTCAGAATTTTTAAATACTATAGTTTTTGTAATCGTATTAATTTTTTTATTTAAAAGATATTAGACAAAAAGTATTTTGGATCAACCAAACAATACCTACCTTACTTATTTTGACAGTTATTGTGATGATTAACTTATTTATATGTATGATATGATATAGTGGACTCAGAGAATGAGAGTGGGTCCCTTGAACCAAAGCCTGCAAAGGAGAATATTGACTTTAAGGAAGTCAAACGAGTAGATCACATTCTTGCTTCCTTGCAACGCAAGGTATGCATTTCTTTTCGGTTAATTACCAAAATGACCCTCACGGACCGACCCCTATGTGATTTTGACCACATTTTGGGGAAATATAACTAATATATAATCATATATTTTGCATCGTATAAAACTTTTTCTGATTTTTTATTTATTTAATTATTAAACCAAAAATTATATCCAGCTTCCACCTGCACCTCAACCACCCCCGTTTCCCGAGGGTTACACACCACCATCAAGTGCAGAAGGAGAACAAGGCCCTGAAACCGAGCAAGCGGGCCCGAAAGTTCCTTTGGTGGACCCCATTCTTGATCAAGGTCCATCCAAAAGAATGAAATATACTTAAATTATATATTGAAAATGATGATTAATGTTTCAAACTTGTGTTTGTTGTGTAAGATCTTATGTTACTGTCGAATTATGATTGTGAACTATGAGCTTATTGTGTGCAACTAATATCGGGCTAATTAATAGTTATATGTGTTAGAATAACTTTTTTTTTTCAATAGATGCTCTAGATTTTTGTTTACCTTTTTGGAGCACAAGGTAGATTGCCAAGTTAAACATGTGTTAAAAGACATTTTGGCCTCTTTAATATGGTTTTAACACATCTTAAAATTACTCTATTTGGTTTAATATTTTTATAACACCCCTTTGATTTCCACAAAAACATACTCCAACCAGTCACAATTTATAAAGTAAAAAAAAAAGAAAAGGAAAAGCCTGAAAACATCTTTTGGCAGATGACATGCTCTTAATTGACGTTGGGATTCACACTAGGCTTGTGCAAAGTAGATCGAGAACCGGCCAAAACCGCCGAATCAAGCTGCAATGAGCTATATCGCTCACGTTCTCAGTTTTAATTTCCATGCAAAATCGATTCTCGGTCCGGTCCATCTCTCGGTTTGGTTTTGAGCAGTTCAGTTCGGTTTGATTTTTAGACTATTTACAAGCCTAATTCCCCACCTCTTTGTCTATATTTACAGGAGGTTTCGGGTTCAATCTCTGCTATGAGCAACAACAAAAAAACCTTGTGGCTACGTAGGTTCACCTGCGTCCGACTCCGGGCTACCTGTAAAGAGGGTGGTCGTCCTATGATTAGTCAGCTCCCAAACAGAGCCGGTCCAATAATTTTTGGGACCCACGCAAAATCTTAAAAATGAGCCACTGATGTAATTTTTCCCACAAATAACTAAAAAAAATTCGCCAAATTAAAAGTGTCGCCCCAATACCCAAGTTAAATGTCTGGGTTGGACTCTTTACTCCGCCTAATTTCAATATTTTTATGGACTTTGATTCAAATCAGTTTACACAAATATATACATGGGCTGGTTTTTTTGAAAGTGGACCCTAAATTTTGTGGGCCCTGGGCGGCTGCCCTTGTCACCCATGCCCAGGAACGAGCCTGCTCCCAAATTGACTCGTAACGCACGTTACAAAAAATTAGTTAAAATGATGGTTCGGGTTTGGTTTCATATGGAAAACCGTACTGAATTAAGAAAATCGGCCCATTTTAATAGTATGTAGAAAAGAAATATTATCATGTTATATTGGACCTAAACAATTATTGGTTCATCAAAGTACTTGTATAATTCACGATATTGAGTTCTATTTGTGCTACTTCTAATAATATCAATACATTATTAGGTTAAAAATCAATTAGCCCAAAACATAATTGCCCAAAACCAATTAGCCCGCCTGTTTATAAGCCATAATCAAATTAACCAAAACAAGGTTAGATCACTTAATCCTAACCAAACTTTTTCCAATTTAAAACCGAAATTTATGGTTTTAGTTTGGTTTTGATCGGTTTTAGGTCCTAACAAGGGGTTTGTAGCCTTGTGGTATAAAGAGTTGGAAGGTGTTCTCATTAGTCTGTAATCAAGGGTTTAAGTTTTACAGAAGATAAAATGATATAGATTCAGAAGTAATTTAAAAGGTGATATTTTACTGTTATTAAAACAAATGCCCGAAAAGAATTTCGTTAACTCTTGAACATAAACTCTTTGCTTAATAGATTATTAAAGAACCTGAGTTTGGCGGCTTCTCATTAGTTTGTCGACATAATGTTAATATTGACACAATAATATTTAAAAATCTACGTAAAACTAGTGGTGTAACTTGAAAGTTCTTGATAACATCATTACAAATATTTTATAGTATAAATAAAAAAAGGATGAATCCTACACGTCATACGTTGAGTAGCTGTCAAACCCAAAAAGGATATAATAAAATCTAGAACAATTAAAACCATGTTGAGAAGTGACAATCAGGCCAGGTGGGGGTTCAAAATGTGAATGACGCCTACCAAAGTACCAAGGAACTTAATATTTTTCTTACATATATGAGCGAATTCCCTGTGGTTTACCATTTATTTCAGTCACAGTCCCTAAACTTCATTAAGTACACTGGGAGTCCCTGGTGTTGTCATTTTGTTGCACCCGTAGTCCCTGAAGCAAAAGTGTAACAACCCAAAAATCAGGAGAAATTTAATTTTTTTTTTTAAACATTTAATTAATAAAATTTCCCCAAGTACAAGTAATGAAAAGGTCCCAACTCAGATAAAAATATAAACCGTCTCATGGTCTTTAATGCGGAAATAAATAAAAAGGTTAAAAATTATGTTTGACTCAAAACAAACTTTTAAAAACTCCAAATCCAATAAATAAAGATGCAGCCCATCAACCGCTGACCTTCTCTTTGCCCTTACTAGTACCTCCTGAAAAAAAAATGGGGGAGTGATTGGGGTCAGCCACCGCTGAGTGAATAATATCAAAATAAACAAATAAATACAAACAACTCAAACCACATAAGTGATCCCTAGAGACTCTACTCAATTCTCAATTACTCAAGTTTATTTTCTCAGATTTTAAATTTATATAGCGCGCTTGTGTGACTTGGGACGAGAGATCAACCTCGACCCGCCTCACACAACTCAAGGCTCAACACCTGTACTCTTCGGTGTTGAGTCAAAACGTCTGGCACCAGTACTCTTCGGTGCCAAGACAACTCAAGTATATTATGTTTAATGTTTTAACTCAAGAACTCAAAACTCAGATAACTCATGCTCCAGATAACTCAAATCACAGATAACTCAAATAATTCACCCAATCAATACTCAAGCTCAATCAACAAGACAATTCACAACACATAGCACAAAATCATGAATCGAAAGTAAGTACAAGTTTATAGTGAGATTACCCACCTCGAATAACCGTAAGCTCCTAAATATCCTCGGAACTGAAGAGCGTCTCTAACCGGTCCTAGAAGGTCCTACAATGTACAAGGAAGCTCGGGTTAGGATTAGGCTCAAAGGTTGTTTCAGCAGAAACTAAACAGCACTCAGCACTTTCGCGGGAACGGCTATAACTCTCAAACCACTCACTAGATATTATTCAAATTTTTACAGTAGTTAAATGACTCAGAGGACTACAATTTTACAGAAGACTTCGGAAGCTAGATCCAAACAGAAAAGGCTCAAAACAGGCTCACGAGACAGAATAGCTGAACCAAAAACTATCCAGCGAAGGTTTACTAAAACAGCAATAACTTTTAAACCGTGAATCAGATTAACGAGCCGTTAGCGGCATTGGAAAGAGGACTCAGAAAACTAGTGACCAGAATGGGCCAAAAATTCAAAAATGTATTTTAAGTGTGGTAAAAACACTCCCGAAGTCAGCAAACAGATTCTGTTAAAATTCAGCATATTAAAATAGAACCCGTTTTAAGTCCCGACACCAACCCGCTTATTCCCGAGATAACCGACAGCCCCAAAATCTCTTTTTGTCACAAAAACTTATTTTTACATAATCTAATTAATTTCTTTAAGAAAATTATTTGGTTTAGGAAACCGAGAACTCTACGAGTTCGGTTTCTGGTTTTTCGATTGATAGAACGTTTAGCCAATTGAGCAACGAACTTTACCAAAACCGTGACCTACAACCCTCGGTCCTTTAAGGATTTTTGGTGCCCAGAAAAGACAACTCTTAGAACCACAAACCCCCAAGTATAATGACCCAAAACAGTTCTGTTTTCGACTCGATTAACCATTGGGAAAACGAGAACAACAATGTTAACGACTCTGAAACGAACTAATGACAACAAACAATTATCTCCTGAATACAATTAAACTTTTAGCAACAACCCCTGCACAATAGAATTAAGCTCGAGAATCATATGCACTGAATAAGAAAACGAGAAAACAAAAAGAAAAGAAGGACTACCAACGGCGCTGCTCAAATCTTCAAGCAATTGCTCGATCTTCCAACTCTATCATGATGACAATTCTTCCCGCTGGACTACTCCCGCTGCTCGGTGTAACAAGGAATCGGGGATGAAAATGGAAGGAGAAAATCACACAACACCAAAAGCTCAACACCGTCACTCGTTACCACCTTCAACTTGCTGGAAATTGACAATTGGGGCTGGATAAAATCAAAACGTAGGTGGGGGGGAGGCTGACTTCGGTCAGCAATCATTCACAAGAGAGTCACCACCGTCCTTCATTAAAAATCTAGGCTGCCACGTCTTGGTAAACAACAACACCCAACATCCTCGCCTGAATCATCCAAGCAACCAGCTAGCTTACAAGCACCTCACATTAATTAATCTTTATCATCTCTTTGAATGTGTCCTACTTGGACTTTGCCGCCTCACCCAAAATGGCAGCCACAAAACCAAAGCTTAATCTATTGCTTACTCTTTGATCGAACAAGAAAAAAAAAGGAAAAAGAACGAAAGGGAGCACTGGAGATGCAATATGCGGCTGCACTTCTGCAATTAGTGGAGATTTAGGGTAATTTTAATCTTAAGTACAATAAGGCTTGATTAGAACTCGGGCCTCACACTCACGGGCTTAGCATTCTAGATGGACTCAAGCATGGACTTAATTATTAGGCCATATACCATCGGGATTTAAGGCTGGCTAGGAATAACAAGGGAATAAGCTGGAATTAAATACATGTTGGCTGCCCATGCTCCCAAAGTCAACAACCAAAACAATTGTTTGGTAATTTGTGGTTTAAGGCTAACTTAATACTCGACCCCTTCCTCTCAAAACCGGGCTCTACATTTAAGCAAACTCAATTCATGGTATAAACGAAATCAGGGAAAACGGAACTCGGGCCGGGTAGCAAAAAAATACTCGGTTCAAAGAGTTAAACCATGGAAAGAAAAGGAACGGGATCCAAGGAAACGAGATCAAGGCCTTGGCCTATCGGTCGGCCTCGGAAACTAACATCGTCTAAACCGACAAATCTCATCATTAGTCAACACAATTAATTAGCACTGTTGCTATTATTACTTAACCCACGTGGTTAGTTAACACGAATTAAATGACACTCTTGACATTTATTGAATCACCACGTATTTAATTTACTCGAATTAAATACATATAAAAGCAAACAACACATATAAATCTCAAATAAATAAATATCACCTTATTTATTTAATAGAACGTAAATAATTTAATTACATGAAAATTTAGGGCGTTACAAAAAGTCCGTTAAAAAGCTCTGTTAAATCATCCATGTGCACATCACATGATGGGTAGTATGGTAATTATCCACTCCTTCCTCATATTTAAATCCGAGTAAATTACATGGAAGGTCCCTGTGGTATACTACTTATTACAGCCTTAGTCCCTGAACTTCATTTATTACACCGGAAGTCCCTGGTGTACACACTTCAACCTTTATTGTCGCGCCACCAACCCCTGAAAAGTCAATCCGAACGGACACGAATGGGGCCTTGTTCGTGTTCGTTTGTTAAGGAAAAAATGTGTTCATAAATGGTTCACCAACACTTCTCGAACTGAATTTTGTGTTCGTGTTCGTTTGTTAAGAAAGTTTAGTGTTCACGAACGGTTCGTGAACGAGGGTAACAAACATAAACGAACATAAAAAAACACAAACAAGCATAAAGAAACACAAACGAACACGAAACAAACACAAACGAACGTAAACAAACTCAAACGAACACTAACAAACGAACGTAAACAAACGAACACGAACAGATGTTCACGAACGTAAACGAACGAACGGGCATTTGTTCGTGTTCGTTTGTTTAACTAAACGAACACAAAATCTTGTTTGTGTTCGTTTGTAGGCCTGTAAACGAACCGAACAAACACGAGTGGGGTCTTGTTCATGTTCGTTTGTTAAGGAAAAAATGTGTTCACGAACGGTTCGCGAACACTTATCGAACGGAATTTTGTGTTCGTGTTCGTTTGTTAAGAAAATTTTTCATTAACGGTTCGCGAACGAGGGTAACAAACATAAAGAAACACAAACGTACACGAAATAAACACAAACGAACACAAACATATACACCAGGGGCTTCCAGTGTAATAAATGAAGTTCAGGGACTAAGGCTGTAATAAGTAGTATACCACAGGGACCTTCCATGTAATTTACTCGGGTTTAAATATGAGGAAGGGGTGGACAATTATCATACTACCCATCATGTGTTGTGCACATGGATGATTTAACAGAGTTTTTTAACGGACGTTTGCTTCAGGGACTACGGGTGCAACAAAATGGCAACACCAGGGACTCCCAGTGTACTTAATGAAGTTTAGGGACTATGGCTGTAATAAGTGATAAACCATAGGGACCTTAATTGTAATTCGCTCTAAATATATATTAGGGGTAGTAATTTTGTGACCACATATATTACTTCACCCACCACACTATACAAGATTTAAAGCATATTGAATACATACTGTAAAACAGTGGTTATGATATTTAGAGTAATTTACGTGGTCTCAAAATCACTTCCCATATATTAGTATATGTTTTTTATTAACCCAAATAATATCAGTTATACTGTTTATAGAAGGAATAATAGCTGCATACAAATTTAGAATTTATATTTTTATCTTCAATCTGAAACTAAATGGGTTAAACATGTCAAACGAGTCAAACAAGTTGTTATCCTATAAATTTATAATAAAATACCAAAATATTAAAAATTTCTAAGTATCTATTTTAATATTTATGTAGATATTAGTTACGTTTGAACTAGTAAATACGGAGTATGAACTAAGTATAAATATGTATTCTTCTAAATATATATTGGTAATTAAACGGATTAACAAGTCGATCCATTTAAATTATTATCGATTCGAACCTAACCAATTTAATAAATAGGTCAGTTGAATCAACTAAAAAATATCCAAAACTTTCTTTAACTCAACCAAAACCTATTTATTTTCATGTCGATTTCAAGTTAAGTTTCTTATTGGATCATAAAATTACCACCCCTAATATAAACTACTTAAATAAACCTAACTAAGTTAAGCGATTTAAAACAGTTGTTTAACTATCAAAATTGTATATTACGCTTATTAATCGATAAACTATTCATATAATTAATCAATCTAAACATTTTACTAGGTTGTTATAGGAAGGTTCAGAAACAATCACATCAAAAGTACGTGATGTACATTATGCAAAAGAAAAAGTTGGCCATCTCAGGTAAGCGCAATTATAATCGGAATGCCCTTAAAAAACAACTTATATATAATAATAGCAAGGGTGTTTTGAGGATGTACAAATTAGTGAATTACAATAGGTGTAATCGCACAGGGGCCATGTTTTAGAGGGGGCCCAATTTTTTTTACCTTATATATATAATCTTAAATTTACGTGTTGGAATATGCTTCACGTTCATGACATATAGTTATATGGCTAGACGTATTTTAGCCTAAAGGGTCACACACTTATACACCAAACACCATTTAATATATATAATATAATTAGGGTAATTATATTATTTATATAAACTATGATTACTTGGCTAGTTATGTTTTAGTTAATTGTTAAGTTAAAACGTATTAGTGAGTAATCTAAAGAATCAGAAGTACATGGGGCAAAATGTCATATCTCCTAACTTGTAATTAGGAAATATATATTTAAATTAGGGAGCAAGAAAGATTAACCCTAATCTCTCCCTCCCTTGACACATGCGGCCAAAAACCAAAAACTAAATACGTGCGCCGCTCTTCAAAAATCTGGAGATACGGCAGACAACGTTGAGTCACATATGGATGTGAGATTCTTGGTTTTAGCACGTGAGAACATGAAGGGATGATATTCCCTTTTGTTTCATGCTTGATGCTTAAAACTTTGTTATGGACGTATGAACAGACAAGGGAAAAGACGTGGATGGGTTATTTAGTTCTTACTTTTGAGCAAGGGACTAGCATCCTATTTGGTGTTCTTGATATGGTGTAGTGTGGATACCATTAGAGGAATTGTACATTGAATTCTTGGAGTTATTTATCCTCATTCGTTGGTGCAATCAAAGGCTTCAAGGGTATGGATTCTACATGCTAATCTCTTTGATTTTCATGCTTAATTACTTTGTCAATATGTAGATCCTTGATTGGTGATTTATGTTATATTTCCGCTGCGTTTTACTTTGATTAAACCGTAAATCACTAACAGTGGTATCACGAGTCATCATATTGATGATTTAATTAGCAAGTTTTTTTGTAAAAAGTAGCAAATTTTTTTATATAAAATTGGGTTAAAAATTTGATTTTTTGGAACCTTACTTGCTACTTGTTACAAAAACAACATCAAAAAAAAAAAAATTAATCTAGTTATTGTATTTTTTTGATTATTTGGCTTGTAATTTAATTTTTTAATTTCGTTTTTTGATATGGCAAAACATGTATTTTTGCCATATCCCAAGCCAAAGCCTTGTCAATTATTGATTGTTTGTGTAAACCGATGAAAGCCTAGAGCGTTTGTGAATGAATGTGTTTTTTTGTTGGTTGTTTCGGGAAAAGCCGTATTTTTGGCTTAATTGTTGTAATTTGTTTAATTTTTTCTTTTAACTTTTGGTGCCATTTTTGGGGCAAATTTCAAATGTAAAAGTAATTAAAACAGTTGTATTTTGTTTCTTTTTATTTTGTAATTTGTTGACCAAAGTTGGAGAAAAGATGAGGACAAAACAACAATTTTCGGCACCTCCTGCGCAGCTGCACGAAAACAGACTTTCCCGGAGATTGGCTATTCCGATGGACCTGAAACCACCGCCAAAATTTCCGCAACTCAGAGACCTACAACTTTACAAAAGGCGGGGAAGACCACCAAAGACTCCGTCAGTGACTTTTCGGGCCTTGAAGTCAGATTGAATTTTCTGGCAGATTGCATTTTTTTCACAAATATTGGTTTCTACTTGCCCATGAATGTCATGAGGGCAAGTGGGAGCCCATTGGGTTTATGTAGTCCAGTTTGGGTTCATGTAGGCCCGTCCACTAGTTTGACCCTTCGGTCCGTCGTGATGACTCACGTGACTGAACCTAGGATTTCATCGGTCGAGGTTTGCACAAAATTTGTTGCATGTTTTATTTATGTTTGTGGCTGTTTTCTTTTCTATTAAATACAAGTAATAAAACAATTAAAATACGATTTTAGACACAAACATTAAAACATCCAAACTTTTGATCATCGATGATTACTTGTTAATCATTCATGATTAATCTTTAATCTAAAATTGTTTTGAGATTAAACTAAGTTTAAATATGATTTGAAACTTAACCCTTAATAATCATTAAATGTTTTTACCGTTTATTAAACGACTTATGAAGTGGTATGAATGAAGTACATGATTCATTCATACTTAATAAAATTTTATTTATTAAAATTTAACATACCTAAAATTTAAGTCACGCCGTCCAATCGGTTGTAAATCACCTGCTTCTATTTTTGAATTCACGTGAGACGTGGTTTGAATTTAGATCTGAGGTCCTTATTCTCTACGCGTGAGACCTAGAGCTATTTTGACATGATTTCACATTGGATGACTTAATCGAGTTAACGGTGAGACCTTGACTCGAGGCGAAGATGCGACAAACATGCCACTTGACCCTAGATGCTTGTTCACTAGGTGCCATGAAGTCCCATACCTCTAAGAGTTGCACTTGTAATGCAATTGTTGATCGTCACCTACCTATTGGATCTATCATCTCTAGCAGATCAACTGATGCGGTGATAGAAGCTCAATGTGATCTTAGCTTTTAAATAAAATTAATTGGGTAGTTAATTGATTAAAAGAAATTATTATTGAAAATACTATTTTTGAACTTTGTGTGTTATACAGATAACAACAAATCAAAACCTAAGTATCTCCACTCTAAAACCAGTTCTTGAAAACTGAAACTGACTAATATCAACTTTATCGACTGATATCGAACTCTAAGGATTGTCCTTAAAGATGAGAACAAGTTGATACACCTATAAGAGGCCTTACCCGAGGCACCTCTTGCAAATGCTTCTGTTGCTGTTCGTCAAGCCTTTATCGAAACGTTTTAACGAACACCAAGAAGTCGCTACTCTTATGCTTGTGAGCATGAACCCCGAGATTCGAAAGAACTACGAGGAACTCACAACATATGACATGATAAGCTAGTTGAAAATGATATTTCAACAACAAGCAGAACATGAACTGTTCAAAACAGTTAAAGCATTCCACGCTTACAAGCAGGCTAGGCCAATCAAATAGCACTTATATCGTGAATATTAAATGTTGTATTGATCAAATAGAGCGTCTTGGTTACCCATTGCCAAAAGTTCTTGGAATGAGCTTGATTCTTACCTCACTATCCAAGGACTATGACCAGTTTGAAAAGAGTTTTAAAAGTACATAGCATGGGGAAGACAATCGTTGATAACATGCTATGGTAAAACTAGTTGAGCAAAGGTTACCCAATTCTTTTCTAGGAATCAGGGAAGGTAAAACCGCAAGTAAAAGGCAAGAGTCTAGGTAAGGGTAAGCTAGTTTACCTTTCCAAACCTACGACTCCCCCACCTGCTAAAAAGGAGCACCCTGCAAAGGATATTTCTTGCCATCATTGCGATGAAACCGGCCATTGAATGAGGAATTGTCCTGCCTACTTGGCAGAGTTGATGAAGGACAAATGTGTTCTGGCTAGCACATTAGGTATCTTCATTATAGAACTCTAAACTTTCACTAATGAATCTCGAGTGTATGATACTAGTTGTGAAACTCACATTTACACAAATGTGCAAGATTAAAAGTGAAGTAGAAAGCTAAAAGAATGGAAGCTGTGATCTAATCCTTCCTAATGCATTAATTATTGTTTTGAACAATTGTCAATTATGCATTGTTTAGCTTTATCGTTTGTTGAATAATGATTTATTCAAACTATTATGGATTATGATATTATGTTTTATGAAAAATAACATGTTTTTATAACTATTCCTCGTAATAGTATATTTGAAATTGATATGCATGATTCATATTCAAACGATAGTTCTATATACAAATGTAGCACTCAAGAATCCAAAGCGGTTTGGATTCCATTTACCTAGAGCATTGAAAGATAACAAGAAAGCTTTTCTCCCATGTTGGCGAAAGAGCTGAAAATCTACTTGGACTCATACATTCTGATGTATGTGGCCCATTTAGAACTAAGACTAGGGAAGGTGCCACCTACTTTCACTGATGATATCATTCGATGTGGTTATGTTTACTTGATTAAACATCAACATGGAAACTTTAATGATATCAGTCGCTATGGTTATGTTTACTTGATTAAACATAAACATGAAATCTTTGAAACGTTCAAAGCTTTCTAAAGTAAAAGTAGAAAATCAACTCGGCAAGACCAAAAAGGCTTTCAGTCCTGATTGAGGATGAAAGTACATGAGTCAAGAGTTTCTACATCATCCAACACATCGTGAGATTGTCTCACAATTCACTCCTCCATACGCTCCACAAGATAATGGTGTGTCTGGAAGGAGATATCGGACCATGCGTGACATGGTTCGATCTATGATGAGTCCTACTACTCTTACATTATCCTTTTGAGGGGCATGCACTGAAGTTTGATGCTCGAATACTTAATATGATTCCGACCAATGGTTGAAAAGACACCATATGAGATATGGCATGGGAAAATCCCTAATATGTCTTACTTGAAGATCTGGGGTTGTGAGGATCTCGTGGAACGAGACATGCCGAACAAACTTGAGCCCATATCTATCAAGTATATATTCGTTACTATTTTACTTCCCACCCGGGAACAAATTGTTGTTGCTCGGTATGCTAAGTTACTTGAGAACAGTCTCTTTTCACAAAGCAAGTGGGAGCACTATAGACTTTGACAAGATTCAAAGTGAAGATGCACAACCTTCTGGTAACACTAGCGAACATCACACTGAGGCTGAACATACAGATGTTGGACCACATGATGATGTTGTTCCTATTCATAGATCCGCAAGGACACCTAATGCACCTGAACGATATAGATTTATGTTGATGCTGAGGAGCAAAGTTTAGGGGATCATGATGAAACCCCTAACTATCAAGTTGCATTATCGAATTTTGAATTTGAAAAGTGACTTGAAGCTATGAATGCGAAAATGTAATCCATGATAGACAACCAAGTTATGAACTTGGTTGATCTTTCTCAAAACAGTAAGACTGTTGACATGGATGAAAATATACACACCTATAAATCTCTTCTAGTAACAAAAGGTTACACTCAATCCTACTGGATTGACAATGATGAAACCTTCTCGCATGTTACTAAAGACATTAGGATTTTTATAGCCAAAGTAGTGTACTATGACTATGAGATTTGGTTAATGATGAAATCAAAACGTTTGTTTCACCTAAAACCCAAACTGAGCATGTGTATATATGAAAGCTAGTGGGAGCGTTGTCGTTTATCAACTCATACCTGTTGATGACATGTCACTCATGTGAAACAATATACCTATGCTACAAGATGAAAATCCTGGCTTGGAAAAAGTTTTGACATGAAGGATTGTAGGGATACGACATACATATTTGGAGTAAAGATCTATAATGATAGATCAAAGCGGTTAATTGGTTGAAGTCAAAGTGCTTACATTGACAAAATTCTAAATGGTTTAGAATGGTACTCCCAAACGAGGAAGTCCTCGTATGCCACACAATGTAAACTTGAGTGAGACTCAAGGACCTTCCACACCTGATGTGGTGAAGCGAATGAATGTAATCCCCTATGAATTGGCTATTCCATTCATCATGTACGCTGTAAGGAGCACTAGGCCAAATGTAACGTCCTTAGGGGACCTTACTAGAAAATACCAATAGAATCCACGAGAGAGTCACTGGATTGCTATTAAGAACACATCGAAATATGTTTGAAATATTGGATATATGTTCCTTGGTTATGGTGGAGATACCGAACTGAAACTAAGTATACTTGCTATACTTATGCTGGTTTTGAAATAGGTCGTGATGACGCTAGATCCTATTTACGAAGGTTCACTACATTCGAATGATTTATCGAGATATGTGAAATTCGTACTATTAAAGTTCAAACAGATAACTAACTAGCTGACACTTCATCGACCTCAATGTCTTGTACCAAACATATTGGATATGAATGGAACATTGGACTTCGACAAGCTAGTAGTTTCATGTAAATATGTTTTAGTATTTGGATAATGGAACTGTGAGCAGTTTATATTGGAATAAATTGATATATTTGATATGATCATTTTTATATGAATATCTACTGTGTTCTATATTTGCATGTTTATATCCTTGAATACTTACTGCGTTTTATATTCTAAATTGTCCATTGTCATATTAATAATATGGGAATATTATTAAGACAAATCTGAGGGCATTGATGACATCATCTTAGTATGACTAAGGATGATGAAGTCAAACTCACATGTTGTTCATTGTGATGCACAATTGGACTGACCCAACCTATGAGAAATCACTTCCTGAATTTATGTCACAAGTGAATCTCACAAAGGCTTTGTCACTTATCCTCTGACTTGAGATGCAAGCTGGTTTGTGTATGTGGAGTGCCTAACTTTGATATGGTTAAACGCTGACCTGAATAAGGCTGCTATAACAACCATCTTCGGGTTTGTCATTAAGCGTATATCAAACACGTGTAGTCAATAAAGAATTTGTTCCTCTACAAGTTTGGATTAGATACTACTGGGCCCCTCGATGATTTGAATAGATGCTTGTACGGCCGTACCCAAAGGTAATCAAGATGAATCTTGATTGGTTTGGTAATCTACTTCAATGTATAGATCGAGAAACAGAATTGTTGAAATTTTAGATTGACATTAATCCTTGTCTAAAATTCAACATGGTATCAGTAACAAAAGGATAACTGATTGAAAAACTTTGAACCTGGACTTTTCTGAAACTCACTCATGTACTTCTAGGGGCATTGGCGGGTTGTTAGACATTAACCTTTGCTTGTATAACTACATGATATTATGACGTGCGCAAGTGGGAGCTGTTGGAATATACTTCACGTTCATGACATATAGTTATATGGCTAGACGTATTTGAGCCTAAAGGGTCACACACTTATACACCAAACACCATTTAATATATATAATATAATTAGGGTAATTATATTATTTATATAAACTATGATTACTTGGCTAGTTATGTTTTAGTTAATTGTTAAGTTAAAACGTATTAGTGAGTAATCTAAAGAATCAGAAGTACATGGGGCAAAATGTCATATCTCCTAACTTGTAATTAGGAAATATATATTTAAATTAGGGAGCAAGAAAGATTAACCCTAATCTCTCCCTCCCTTGACACATGCGGCCAAAAACCAAAAACTAAATACGTGCGCCGCTCTTCAAAAATCTGGAGATACGGCAGACAACGTTGAGTCACATATGGATGTGAGATTCTTGGTTTTAGCACGTGAGAACATGAAGGGATGATATTCCCTTTTGTTTCATGCTTGATGCTTAAAACTTTGTTATGGACGTATGAACAGACAAGGGAAAAGACGTGGATGGGTTATTTAGTTCTTACTTTTGAGCAAGGGACTAGCATCCTATATGGTGTTCTTGATATGGTGTAGTGTGGATACCATTAGAGGAATTGTACATTGAATTCTTGGAGTTCTTTATCCTCATTCGTTGGTGCAATCAAAGGCTTCAAGGGTATGGATTCTACATGTTAATCTCTTTGATTTTCATGCTTAATTACTTTGTCAATATGTAGATCCTTGATTGGTGATTTATGTTATATTTCCGCTGCGTTTTATTTTGATTAAACCGTAAATCACTAACATTACGGCCGCTTAATAATTTAATACAAAAGAATAGAAAAGTCTAATTTTTCTTATATATATTTTGTATTTTGGGGAGCTCACTTTTATCTTTTCACACATACCCTTTAGAATCTTAAGTACACCCTGAATAATAGTTTTCTATAGACAACCAACTTTTATAGATAACGTTTTTTTTTTGTAATTATTTGTTTACTATTTTATTCTAGCACGTTGAGAATAAAGGTATAACACCCTCATGGTCTCCATTTCCATACAGCACCAATATACACAAAATTCAACAACTTTATGCTTTTGCACATTCAATGCACAATGGACGTGATTCGTAAATCTAAAGTTAAAAGTATATTATACTATATTCTATTTTACTGTTGTATAAAAAATAATTTATTTAATGTATTGATTATTTCACCTATTTAGTTTTCATCCCTGTTCTATAAAATACGACCGAGTAAAATTAAGATTTAAATATATAAATAGACTTTATATATTGAATACGTTAATTCTTTAATTAAAATGTATAAGAACTAATTATTGAACGATTTATATCATATTCAATACTTCACTATTAAAACTAATTTATAGGCTTCTATGTATAAAATTTCGTTTATACCAAATACGACAACTCTAAAACTTTTAAAAAAACAAAAAGGTTATTGGTTGAAATTAAAAGGTAATAACCACAATTCTAAATTCTAAGAGACGTTGTTAGCATATATATTAGAAATTATTTCAAAATTATTGTCTTAATGAGATGCATGTAAATAATATTAATATCTACTATATGTGTCTATTTCATGTTGATAGTCATCAAAAAATAATATGTGTAATCCACTAATTCTTTTCTTATATATACATCATTCATTGTTTTTAACATTTTTCTTGATCAAGTAAGTAGATACATAAGTAGACATAAATAATAGATACCAATATCGTTTCTTTTAAATTAATGATTGCACTAACTCGATCGTCTATCATAGTACGGTAGAGGATAACTGCCTGAGGGGTTTGATCATATGATTCATTATATTTTCCGACATGCTTAATATAATATTTCTTTATATTTCTTAAAAAAAAAAAAACTGATAATATGATAGAACCACAAATTCGAACACTCTTTGAAATAGTCGGCGGACTTAATTTTTTGAATTTTTTTGTCGGCTGCCTACAATCTTCTTAGGTCAATTGAAGTCATAAATGGTATGTTTATGACCATCTTCACTTAAAGGCAACCTAACACGGTAAATGCACGTTTTTAACACGTGAAAAAAAAAGATAAGCACGTAGATATGAGATGCAACTAGACATACTCACATACATCTACGACTATGTTACTTATCCGGACATACTATTTGGTAATATCTGAATGATTAATATCTAAATGATACATATGTTTGAATGATTCAGACTTCCCTTCATATCAGTTCGATTAGAAGACAAAACATATTTAGTTATTGATTAAGAGACTAATTAAGAGATCTTACCAAACGCTCTGAATCTATCTAATTAAAAAGTTGTACTCTTAATGGAATCATTAAGAGGCTTACCAAACAACATCTTAATCTTGAGTTTGTCAAAACCCTAGATGAATTTTTTATATCAAGCCCAATTTTAATCTTAGATTTCTGAATATAAATTGTGTATATTAAAAAAAATCTAACATTTTTTTCTTTCTTGAGTTTGTAATTTAAAAATATATTGTAATCTTGAGTCTGCTATCTTTCTTCTCAGGACCGGCCCTATGTCGAGGTGAAGATGAAAATAACTTATGGTCATTTTAGAAATCTATTGAAAGAAACGTGTGGTCCTTGTACGGAAAAGCCATTATGGTCCTTCTATACAAAACAGATTAATTACATCTTGAGACAAAGTCAAAAAAGATTTTGGGCTTGTTGACATTTAATTTGGAGTAGTAATTGTCATAATATGAAACCACGTGAGAAGATAGAATATAAATGAATACACAGAAAAAGCTCTAGCTAATCGGTTTGAGCTAACTATGCTATAAGAACATCTCAATTTTAAGTTATTACAATAACTTGTTGTATATTATTACAATAACTTGTTGTATATGATATATAGACTTTCCAATTAAAATTGATAATTAAGTTTTTAGAAAAGCTTCTGGTCCAATGCATATTAATCTACATAAAGCTTTTTTTATGTCTTGATAAAGACTTAGAGAATAATAAACGTTTGAAATAAAATCTTTTTACTAGAAGGTCATTTACTTTCAAATGACTTATACAAAAAGTAAAAAGTTTTAGAAAAAACTTGCATAGGAGATGCTTAGTAGCATATATGAATTCATTTTTTAAAGAATTTTTTTTATATTTTCTACTTAATCTTCTTAATTAATCATCGTATACTTATAAAACATTTAACATGTAAAATATATAAATTATATTTTTTAATTTTTATTGATCAAATTAATAGAAAAATAAGCAGTAAAATTTCAAAGGAAATATTATATATTTTTAATCTCTAAGAATATTAGATAAAATTAATATACATTATTTTTATTATGTATTACCTACTAAATTAATGGAACTAAAAATCCAGAATGAAGATTGAAGGGCGAGACATAAAAACCTTGTTTAAATCAAAAATATATATTTTACTAACTAAATCATGTTTATATTCGAATCATATCCAACCAACCCAATGTCTAATCAAATCCTGTTTTATATTAAGAAATTTACAAGAATAAAACAGAAATAAAAAATCACAACGGTCACGTGTAAGCACATGGTCTTAAAATTTTAAATATTAACAACGAATTCGAGTGTTAGAAGGTAGAAGCCACCAAAGGTTTATTGGCCTATCGGTATGTATTTGCCCATCCATAAGGTTAAAAATTTAAATTTCATAGTGGATATATATGATATTTAAGAGTAGATTAAGATTTGATGTTAGAAAAGAAAAAAAAAAAGTAGAAGCCACAAGTGGCTCTTATTTTCAGGAAATTGATTCGTACAATTGTAAAATTATTCATTCACTGTAACGTATCACAAATTCACAATATTGATATAATTGTTGTGGAATATGAAATAGTACGTCTTGTGTACTAATCAGTTTCAATTGGTATTTTAAATTATATTTGTCTTAATTTAGTTTATTTGTTAATAATTATCACATATATTATATGTAAAAATCAATTATTGGTATAAATATAGAAGTATAAAGATTATTATTCGTAAAACAACTTAATTTAATATCCCTTAGCTTCGGGTATGTTTATTAACGAATATATTATTTTTTAAATTAAGTCGCGTACATTACGGATAAATATATCAGCAACCCAGTAGAGCCGTTATAAACAATAATTATGTTTTAAGAATATGAAGAAAAGCTTCTACATCAATTATTAACTCGTTACAATCATACATGTTAATACGCATGCAACAAAAAGTTATACACTATCGGTTTTACTAGTTTATGTATAACAATATAACTTTTCGACAAATACCATAACCTTTTAATATTTTCAATTTTTGCATGTTCAAACTTCTATTAAAAATGTGAATTTATAAGAAAGTAACAATCATACATTGTATGTTGTTACATTAAAAAGGTTAACGTTTAAAGACATTAATGTAGGTTCAAAGGAAAATAGGCGAAATCGATAAGTTAAGATTGTGCATAATGATGACAACAAAGATGAATTGATTATCTCAATTATTGCAAATACGAAATTATTTCAAAACTAACTAATATGTTTAGCCAAAATAAGTAACATACATGATATCACGTGGAAATACTATCACCAACATAAAATGCTATATAAAATTACAAATCTTCCTAATTCATTTTCGAAGATCATGACATATGTCATTTTTTCTCTCTTGCCTCGTATACTCCGTTTCTTTTGCTAAGTGTAATTATCACATGAATACAAGGATTTGTAAACTTATAATTATTGTGTTACTGATATGATATCGCTAGTGCTTGAAGATTGTTCGTTAAAATTTAAAGACGCAATCTAGTGTTTTTAATAATTAACTCATTGTTGGTGATTTGTATCACCAATATTATTTAAGTGCAATGGGATAAACTTGTTGACCAAATGTAATCCTAATAAATATTGAACAAGTAAGGGTGGTGCGGAGTGCACGCTTGTTTAAATTTGTTATGATTAAAATACACTGACTTAACGGGGGTTCAGGGGCAGCGCCCCCGATAACGAGGTTCCAAGGGGCAGCGCCCTGGTCGGGATCCAAGGGGCAGAGCCCCTGGCTGGGGTCGAGCTGTATTCCTTTATAGAAAATGCATAGAAAATCCGAATTCTTGATTTGAACCGGTTTTTTGACCCGGACCCGACCTGGTTTTGGGCGGTTTTGGAGCAGTTTAAACTGCAATTAGGCAGTTTAAAGAAGTTATCGTCGGTTTTCTAGGAGTGGAATAATACTGGTTTTGGTCATCACTTTCTCTGGTACGAATTCTCAAAATCACACATATATTCTCTGTTCTTGATCACATTGTGATTTTATCCGATTAGAGATTTCGAGTGTACCCTCGAAATACTTTGATCTGATAGTGAAAACACGACTTCACAGTGATCCAAGTGATTCGAAATCTATAAAATATCTAACACTCATTAACTTATATTAACTTATTAGTTTTGTCATACAAATGCTACATTACTCTCTTTCTCATCCACAAGAAGCTAACAAGTTCATTAGACTACCCCCATTAGGATAAATAGGTTGGATTGGGTCACCAAAATAATATGAAGGTCACCAAAAATAGGTGACCTAGGTCATATGGAAGGACTAGGTCACCAGTTGGGGCCGCTCAATTTTATAGTTTTTAAAATATTTTAATATGATGTGAAATTTTTTTATTGATATTTTGATTGGGGTTGGCTTGAGTTGCTAATAGGGGTTATAGTTTATGTTGGATTGAGTTGTGTGAGTAGAATAGAGAAAAGTTATTTTTTAATGAAAAAAATCGGTTGAGTTGTCTTATGACAATATATTTTCCTTCTCTCATCAGTTTTGCTACTTTACATAAAATTTTAAAAATCTTACTTAATAAAAAATACAAATTGAATGATTAGAAAAGGAAAAAAAGGAAAAATATATTTTTTACTATTAATAATAAAAAGGAAAGAAAATTAAAATTAAAATTAAAAATAGAAAAATCACAAAATCAAACATTTTCGGTCATTCCTCATTAAACGTATTATTATAATAATAATTGAAATTATTTTTTAAAACAAGCTTTATTTTGCAATAAAACAAGCTTTATACAAAATTTTATTATTACATGTTGTCTATGAAGAAAAGCTAGTGGTTCACGATTATCATGTGCGATGTTGAGAAACAGAGATACCCCTTAATGACCGAAGATTATGTTTTTTATTCGTTATTAAAACTTTAACGGATCAAATTTACGTATGTTGATACGTCATAAAGTGACTTTATTAGTCACGTATGTCTATTATATATAGCAACAATTAAAATAAACGAGTGATGCTCTGATGCATAGTTGTCGACAGTGTAAAATAAAAAGTCAAAAATGCCTTTTTGTTCGAAAGTATATAAAATTCAAAAAGAAGGCATAAAAAGTTATTTGAAAAAGACGAGAAAAGAATCACCCTCCTTCCTTGATAGATACCTCCATTTTATAAATATAAAATAAGAATAAATTAGCATTTTTTAATTACTTTACGAGTCATTTGTTTGTCTGAAAATGACCGAGTTATTTTCCATAAAAATATAGTTGTCATTTTTCTAAAACAATCTAGAAAGTTTAGTTGTTACTTATTAAGATAATATTTGAAATAACTGATTTATGCTTCTGGCCGTCTGCTCCGTACTTGTCGGTTTCAACCGACGAGAGTCATTTGAGTGATACTATTAGCACGCCTTTGTCTCTTTGTCGTTTCCTTGCTTTCCTTCAGTTTACCGACAACATACAAGATAAGAGAGAAAGAGAGGTGTTGTGAGTGTCTGCACATTCTGTATAAAATATTGTATTTTGACAAAGTGATAAAGGAAGTGAAAAATATATTATTGCATGAGTATGACAGTTTATAAGTACTTATATGACGCTGATATGATAAAATTAACGAATGAAAAAAATGCAATTATTGGGAGGGAACTAATGAACTATATTAATTGGTAAATACGTGGAGTTAAAATTAGAGGTGCACAAATCGGATATTTCGAAAAACCGAACCGGTTTAAAAACCGGATCGGTTTTGGTCAACCCCGGTCAAAACTGGTTTTGACAAAACCGGTTCGGTTTTTAAACCGGTTTTACCCGAAAATACCGAAACCGGTCCAAACCGGATCGGATCGGTTTGAAACCGGATCGGATCGGATCAGTTTGGTCGGATCGGATCGGATCGGTTTGGTCGGATCGGATCGGATCGGTTTTCGGTTTAAAAACCGGTTTGAACCGGTTTTGACGGGTTTTCCATATTTTTTTTTATTTTTTTATTTTTTGTATTTTTTATGAACACAATATGTAAAAAGACAATAGAAATCGACTTTTAATTAAAGGAAACCATCCAAATACAAGAGTTCTAAATCCAAATACAAGAGTTTTAAACATAAATTTAAACATAAACATAATACAAACTAAACGATAAAACACCTAAGGGGTATTTATAGGTGTATTGGGGACCCTAAAAGACAAAAAAACAAGCAAAAAATCGATTTCAACGGCTATATAACGGTCAAAAACGGCTATTTTTTGTGCAGACTCGAAAACCGGTTTTAAAACCGGTTTTTTAACCAGTTTGGACAAATCCGATAAAAAAAACCGGTTCGGACAAATCCGGTAAAAAAACCGGTTAAAAAACCGGTTCTACAAAACCGGTTATAAAACCGATCCGCTCGCTAAAAGACCAAACCGGTTGGGAACCGCCAGTTTGTGTCTGATCCGGTATTTTCGACTAAAAAACCGGTTTTAAACCGGTTTTTAAACCGGTTCGGTTAAAAATCCGGTTTGGTTGTGCACCTCTAGTTAAAATGGATGATAATAACATAATTCACTTCTACTTGTAAATGATATAGCAGAAAACAAAAAATACCAAAATCTGATTTTGCTTTGTTTATTGGAGGAAATTAAATAACATAAAATGGACTAAATTGATTAAGAAATAACCTGTACATCGTGCCTAAACCCTAAGTTTTTAGTATCTTTATTAATTTAGCTATAAAATCTGGGTTTATGTAATTCATACTTACATATTAATAAAATGTATTTTTATCATAAAATATTTTTTTATATATTTGAAAAACTTTTTATATTGAGAAAATGCATTTATTACATATTAATAAAATCTACTTTAATGTATTTTTGAGAATAGTATATATTTTGTTTTACATTAAATAGAGAAACTCTTTTTATATCAAGAAACTATATTTATTACATATTAATAAAGTATATTTTTATGTTTATTTAATGGATTTTTTTAAAATAGTACAGTAAAATTTATCTTTTACATGAAATAATTTTTTTTCCTTACAAATTGAGAAAACATATTTATTACACACTAATAAAGTTTACCTTATATTTATTTAATATATTTTTGAGAATAGTAATATTTTGTTCATGGAATTATTTTATCTTAGAAAAAATAGATTAACTTATAAATAAAATGATTACATTAATTTTTTTATAATTTCATTATTTGATTTAAATGTTTGTATTAATTAAAAATAAGTAGTTGCAAACCATATTACTACTAAAATCTGCGCATATTTTTACGATTGGAGTTTTGGTTAAACTAGTGAGTAAGTGGAGATACAGCAAGGATCCATAAAAACACCGTCCAATTGAAAATGACAATCATTTACGTTCCCTGAATTTGCTGATTATGATTAGCAATATTCTCAAATTTAGTAAGAATCCAGTCTTTACAAAACCAGAAATTCAGTGTACAACTTACAAGTTTATATTCATCCACTTCATGATCTGAAATCAAAATCAGTTCCGTTTATCTGTTTCTCTAATTTACTCCGGCGCCGGCTCCGGCGAGGTGAACTGAGAGATTGTGAGCTGCTTTCCACTTACAAAAACATTAGGAAAACCCACAGAAAGTAGGTTTTTTGTATTCTTCTGTAATTGGGGGTTTTGGTTTTGATCAGATTTCAATTTTTTTTATAATAAAATCAGAAGTTAGAAATACACACTATCTCTCTCTGATCTTCTGTTTGTTTGTGAAGAAGAAAACAAAACAAAGTGAAGAGAGAGAGAGATTATTGTTCATGAAGATGAAGGTGTTGTTTGTCTTCATTTGCTAATTTCTGCTGCTGTTTCATTAGAAAACCCCCATCTGTAAGATTCATTGCCACATGGTGAAATGCTCTTGCCACGATTTGAATCTAACATACTATTAAATCAATCACTGTTTCATCTCCCTGATTCCAGTTCCTACTCCAATTTTAACTCATTCAACTTCAATTGATGATTCCTATGCTGACGATGAGTGATATTAGGGTTCTGGAGCTCACTGCAACTGTCTTCAATTTCACATTAGTGATTCTATCTCTACTGATTGTTTTCGGGAGGAAAATTAGGGTTTACGTTAGTCAAAATCAAGTCCGAAAAGACGACTCTGATGAAATTGCGACTACTAGGGTCAATGGAACTGCAATTGAAGCTCAATTTCTCAATGTTGAAATTGGTAAAGTTTACAAAGCATCAGTTTATTGTTGCTTTTATATTCTTCTTATACAAACTGTGGTTTTATGTTATGATAGTGTTTGTTTAATTACAAAATTTTCAAAAGGGGGCAAATCTGTGAATTTACAAACTTTGTTGTTACCTGCATCGCAGTTTTTCGCCTGGTTTATTTTGTGTTTTTCAGCACTTGATTGTAAGATCAAAACCCTAGAAAAATTCCCATTACTTGTAAGAATATGGTGGATTGGATCTTTTATGATCAGTTTATGTACACTTTATCTCAACGGGAAAGGATTCGCAATCTCAGGGCTAAAATCGTTAGAAAATTCCCATATTTTAGCTAATCTTTTAGCAACCCCTGTTCTCGGGTTTCTCTGTTTTATCGGGTTAAGGGGTATAACCGGAATTTACATAATTAAGGGTTCTGATCTTCAAGAACCATTGTTAGTTGAGGATGATGATGCAGGGTGTTTAAAAGTGACACCATATAGCAACGCTAATCTTTTCAGTTTAGCGACACTTTCGTGGCTAAGTCCTCTTCTTTCAATTGGTGTCAAAAGACCCCTTGAACTTAGAAATATCCCACTTTTAGCCCCTGAAGATCGTTCCAAATTCAATTACAAAATCCTTAACTCAAATTGGGAACGATTAAAATCCGAAAATCAAAATCAAGCTTCTTTAGGCTGGGCTTTAGCAAGATCATTTTGGAAAGAAGCTGCAAAAAACGCGGTTTTTGCAGGATCATATACACTCGTATCATACGTGGGCCCGTATATGATAACCGATTTTGTCGATTATTTAGGTGGAATCGAACGATATCCACACGAAGGATATGTTCTTGCGGGCGTGCTTTTTATAGCAAAATTACTTGAAACTTTAACTACCCGACAATGGTATTTAGGAGTTGACATTTTGGGCATGCATGTCCGGTCAGCATTGACCACCATGGTGTACCGAAAAGGTCTAAGATTATCGAGTTCCGCAAGACAAAGTCATACGAGTGGCGAAATTGTAAATTACATGGCGGTTGATGTCCAAAGAGTAGGTGATTATGCATGGTATTTACATGATATATGGATGTTACCAATGCAAATTATCCTCGCTTTAGCGATACTTTACAAAAGTGTCGGGATTGCTTGTATCGCGACATTAATCGCGACGATTTTGTCTATTGTTATCACGATCCCGTTAGCAAGAGTTCAAGAACTTTATCAAGATAAATTAATGGCGGCTAAAGACGATCGAATGAGAAAAACATCCGAATGTTTAAGAAATATGAGAATCTTGAAATCACAAGCATGGGAAGATAGATATAAAGTGAGATTAGAAGAAATGAGAAGTGTCGAATTTAAATGGCTAAAAAAGGCGTTATATTCGCAAGCGTTTATAACGTTCTTTTTTTGGAGTTCGCCGATTTTCGTTGCGGCGGTTACTTTTGGGACATCGATCTTGATTGGTGGTCAACTGACAGCTGGAGGGGTATTATCAGCATTAGCCACATTTAGGATTCTTCAAGAACCGTTGAGGAATTTTCCCGATTTGGTCTCGATGATGGCCCAAACTAAGGTTTCACTTGACCGAATTGCGGGATTTTTGCAAGAAGAAGAATTGCAAGAAGATGCAACCGTTGTGGTGCAACGGGGAATGTCGAATATTGCAATTGAGATTAAAGATGGTGAGTTTCAGTGGGACCCGAATTCGACCCGACCCACATTGTGTAATATTCATATGAAAGTTGAGAGAGGAATGCGTGTGGCGGTTTGTGGGAGCGTGGGGTCCGGGAAATCGAGCTTTTTGTCTTGTATTCTTGGTGAAATCCCGAAAGTTTCGGGTGAAGTAAGTCCCGATTTGCAAATTTTGTTTTTAATGTTTGGATAAATAGATTAATTCTAGAGTAAATTACAGAAATTGTCCCCGTGGTTTTACGAATTCTCCGATTTTGCCCCTAAACTTTTTTCTCTCGTGATGTTGCTCCTATGGTCTTCAAATTTCATCTTTTTTTGTCCATTTTGACCTAAATTGACCAAAGTACCCTTATTTTAATTTATTTGTTAAAAAGTTTTGAAATTGTTTTTTGGTATGGGTATGTTGGTCATTTTAGGTCAAAATGGACAAAAAAAGATGAGATTTGAAGACCATAGGGATAAAAATCACGAAAAAAAAGTTTAGGGATAAAATCAGAGAATTCGTAAACCACAGGGACAATTTATGTAAATTACTCTCAATTTTAATTTTAATTTTTTCGGGTTTTCTTAGGTTCGGATTTGCGGGTCAGCAGCATACGTATCCCAGTCAGCATGGATACAATCAGGAAACATTGAAGAAAATGTTTTATTCGGTAATCCAATGGATAAAACAAAATATAAAAGAATACTAAACGCGTGTTCTTTAAAAAAAGATTTAGAACTTTTTTCACATGGTGATCAAACGATTATTGGTGATCGGGGTATAAATTTAAGTGGTGGTCAGAAACAAAGAGTGCAATTAGCAAGAGCACTTTATCAAGATGCTGATATTTATCTTCTTGATGATCCGTTTAGTGCTGTGGATGCACACACCGGATCAGAGCTCTTTAAGGTGGAAATTCAGTTGTTTATATTTGGGAAAATGTTATTAAATAGCTATTTTTTTGCGGTGGTGGTCCGTTTTAGTAATGATAATTTTGAGTAAATTACAGGGCCCAACTCTCTGGGGTATTTCGGATTATGCATTTTTGTCCCTAAATTTTTATTTACTGGTTTTTTTGTCCATGTGGACTTGATTTTTCATTTATTTCGTCATTTTCCACATAAATTGACCAAAATACCCTTATTTATACTCAAATATCAGGAAAAGAAAAATAAATAACAAAAGACCCTGAAAAAAGCTTAGGGACAAAAATCGCAAAATCCAAATTACCCTAGGGACAATTTCTGTAATTTTATTGTCTGTTTTCGTAATTACAAGTTTTTAACCTGATTTTTTTGGTAATTAAAGTTTTTTCCCGTCCCTATATGGTAATTAAAAGATTTTTTCTTGCCCTATAATTACCAACACGGACCATCAATTAAAACATATTGCTATATATTGACATTTTCCCTTTATATTTTACTAGATTATTTTTGTTTTTAATTTATTTCTTTTTAACGATTGATATAACATAGTAAATTTGGTTTCCCCCCTTTCTTTCAGGAATACATATTGACAGCATTGGCTACCAAGACAGTAGTTTTTGTAACTCACCAAGTCGAATTTCTGCCAGCTGCTGACTTGATTTTGGTACAATTTTAATTTATTTATTTTGTCATTTCAAACAAAACAATAAAATATCATTAAATTTTTTTAACTAATATTGTTAGTTTTTCATATATTGACAGGTTCTTAAAGAAGGTCAAATAATTCAAGCAGGAAAATACGACGATTTGTTACAAGCGGGAACAGATTTCAACACATTAGTTTCAGCTCACCAAGAAGCAATCGATGCAATGGATATCTACAATCACTCAGATGATGAATCAGATGATAATAATAATAATGATAATTTAATAAAAAAATGCGATTCAATTGAAACAAGTTTAAACACGACAACCGCAAAAATCCCGACCGAAAAACCGTCAGTTTCTGATATTAAAATTAAAGAAAAAAAGAAATTAAAACGTTCAAGGAAAAAACAACTGGTGCAAGAAGAAGAAAGGGAAAGAGGGAAAATTAGCATGAAAATATACTTATCATATATGGCTGCAGCTTATAAAGGATTATTAATTCCATTAATTATTATTGCACAAATTTTATTTCAAGTTTTGCAAATTGCTAGTAATTGGTGGATGGCTTGGGCTAACCCGCAAACCGAAGGTGACACCGCACGTGTCAGCAATTTCGTCCTTATTGCGGTTTATATGGCACTTGCGTTTGGTAGCTCGTGGTTTATATTTGTTAGGGCGGTTTTGGTTGCTACTTTTGGGTTAGCAGCTGCACAGAAATTGTTTATGAAAATGCTTAATAATGTTTTTAGGGCACCAATGTCGTTTTTCGATTCTACTCCTGCAGGACGGATACTAAATCGGGTACGTTTATTTAGTTATTTTTATAAAAAAAATAAAAAATTTAGACGATTAACTGCATAAAAAGGTACTCAACTTTTCAAGATTTTTAAAAATGTGGTATTTTTATAGAAAATGTTTCTTTTCCAACCACAACGAGGACATTTTCACCACTTTTTGGAAGCTTTCGATTACATTTTGGTAAAAAAAAAAAAATCTTCATTTTGTTTATAAAAAACTTTAACTACTATCTTCAGGATGTAAAAACTAAAAAGGTTCTAACTTTTTATCACAAATAATAGTTTAGTGCCTCAGATGGAAAAGTTTCAGAAAGTTTAGTACCTTTTTACACAGTTTGCCCTTTTTCCAAGACTTTTATTTTTTTTTACATTTTTTGTATGTCCATAAATGTTTATTGGGATTTTTATAGGTATCGGTTGATCAAAGTGTTGTTGATCTTGATATTCCTTTTAGACTTGGTGGATTTGCTTCGACAACGATCCAACTTCTTGGTATTGTTGGTGTAATGACTCAAGTTACATGGCAAGTGTTGCTTCTTATTGTCCCAATGGCAATCACTTGCTTGTGGATGCAGGTGAGGTGGCGATTTTGACCCGTTTACTCATGAACGGGTTGATTCGGGTTATGTTTTTATCCGTAACAGGCATATAATTATGGGTGTTCAAAAATATCTGAAATATCCGAAATATCCGGAAAATATTAGTAAAATATCCAAATATAATGTTTTTTTCTGGATACCGGATATTCGGATTTTGGATATCCGAAATCTGGGATATCCGGATTTCGGATATCTGAATTTCGGATACAGGATTCGGATAGTAAAAATCACTATCTGAAAATCCAGATATCCGGGTTTGAACACCCATACATATAATATATTAGCTTAAAAAGAATCTTGTCAAATTGAAAGTTGCTCAAAGTGTAAATTTTTACCCATGAATGGGTCGGTCGGGTTATATAAAAATAAAAATCTATGTTCATTTGCATAAAATAATAAAATTAAAAATTAACTAATATTTGTTTTTGTTTTATGAATGCAGAAATACTACATGGCTTCATCAAGAGAATTAGTGCGAATTGTTAGCATTCAAAAATCTCCAATTATAAATCTTTTTGGAGAATCAATTGCAGGGGCAGCCACAATTAGAGGTTTCGGGCAGGAAAAAAGATTTATGAAAAGAAATCTTTATCTTCTTGATTGTTTTGCCCGCCCGTTTTTCTGTAGCATTGCAGCTATCGAATGGCTTTGTTTAAGAATGGAGTTAATTTCCACTTTTGTCTTTGCTTTTTGTCTCGTTATGTTGGTCACTTTTCCACGTAAAGCTATAGATCCAAGTAAGTATTCCTTTCCACTCACATTTTTATTATCATTTTCGTGGTTCTCATAGTTTTTATAAAACTTCAAAATTACAAATATACCAATTTTTCTATTAAACTAACATATATACCTGTAATTATCGCTTTTATTGAATATTATTCATAATATGACCATTAGCTCAATTTGTGGAGAAGTAGAAACGAAGGGTATTAATGTGCGATAAATAATTAAAAATATTAAAAACACAGGTATAATTGTTATTTTGATGTTTGGTTGGGGATGTATGCAATTCTCTCTAAAAGTAACCAACTCTAATTCATTTTATTTTGTTAATTTATATATTGAATAAAAAATATAATATGTGTGATATTTATGGTTTACTTTATATATTAGGTATGGCGGGATTAGCGGTAACTTATGGTTTGCAGTTAAATGCTCGTTTATCACGATGGATACTTAGTTTTTGCAAGCTTGAAAACAAGATTATATCAATAGAGAGAATTCATCAATATTGTCACATTCCAAGTGAAGCTCCACCAATTATTGAAGAAAATCGACCCCCGCCTTCATGGCCCGAGGAAGGAAAAATTGAAATTATTGATTTAAAGGTATTTATAAAATAGTATTCCAAAAGTACCATATATTTTGTGACATGTATAATGTCTTGATAAACTTCTATAATTTGGGAAACTGTATGAAAAGGTACTGAACTTTTTTTTTTCCACTACCAATTAAATATTTTTTGTGTGACCAAAATGACGACTTCTTTTTCTTTTTAAAAGTATTAAAGTTTTTTTTGAAACCAAAATGAGGATTTTTTTATTTTTTTTTTTGACTTAATGGTAACACTATCTTATAAAAATAGTAAAAAATTCTCATTTTTGTGGCAAATAAAATTTTGCTATATTTAATTGACAAAAAAAACTCAAATTGAAATTTTTGAAAAATTTAGTAACTTTTTATGCAGATTCGTCAAACAAACATAATTTCCCTAAAGTTAAAAGGAAAGACTACTCTCATCTAACTGAATGTTAGTTCATGAATTAATTAGAGCTAATTGCATAAAAAAGTAACCAATTTTTTTTTAAACTTCTATAACCTATTTATCATAGGCGCGACATCAACACAATCATTTTTTTACCAGATTTTTTAAAAGTTGGTTACCTTCAATTAAAATTTTGTAACATTGACTTTTCTGGCAAAAATAAAAATGTAACTTGACCAAATTATGTTACATTCTAATGCAATTAACCCAAATTTTTAGGTTCGTTACAAGGAAAATTTACCCGTGGTGCTCCGTGGTGTGACATGTGAATTCCCGGGAGGTCAAAAAATCGGGATTGTCGGGCGTACGGGAAGTGGTAAATCGACATTAATTCAAGTTTTATTTAGACTTCTTGAACCCGAAAGTGGTCGGATCATTATTGATAATATTGATATTTCAACTATCGGATTACATGATTTACGTTCTCGGCTTAGTATTATACCGCAAGATCCAACTTTATTTGAAGGGACTATTAGGGGTAATCTTGATCCCCTTGAAGAACACACGGATCAAGAAATTTGGGAGGTTAGTTAGTTAGTTAATTATTTTTGAGTTTTTCGATTTTTAAGGTATTGATGTTAACAACTTATTCAAATAAATGTTATCTTTATTTATGAATAGGCACTTGATAAATCTCAACTTGGAGATACGGTTCGCGAGAAGGAGCAAAAACTTGATGCACCGGGTATGTTTTACATGATAATTTATTAATTTGTACTCAAAATTGTCACTTTTTGAGCAAGAAATATAAAATAAATTATAGAAATTATCCATGTATTTCGGATCCTGAGTTTTTGTCCCTAAACTTTTTTTTCCCTTGTGGTCCTCGTTTTTCCTATATTTCGTCAATTTCCACCTAAATTGACCAAAATACTCTTATTTTTAACTTATTTCTTTTCTTTTTCCAGTCAAATTCTCTAGCGACCGGAAAAAATAAATTAAAATTAAAGCTATTTTGGTCAATTTAGGTTGAAATGGACAAAATAAAGGAAAAATGAGGATCACACGGACGAAAAAACGAGAAAAAAAAAGTTATGGGTCAAACGTAGAATCTGAAATACATACCACAGGTTCAATTTCTATAATTTAGTCAAAAATATAATGCATGAGACAAGTGCCATAAATTAGCAATATGGTTTGGTATTTTTAGTTATAACTTCTTAAGGTGCGTTTTAATAATTACAAGTGTTTGGGTGGCCTACTTCGGTAATTATAGTGTTAAAACACGTACAAAATAATAACCACATTGGTTCAAAAAAACATTTATAATTACCACATTGGGCCAAAAACCTGTAATTGCCACAAACTAGGTTGGGTGTAAAACTTGTAACTACGAAAATGTACCTTAAAAATATGATTACCAAATTTGACCACCCGCCTAAAGTATATTGCTATTTTATGAATTTTTTTACCCTAAATATAAAAGGTCAATCTTCCAAATTTGTGTTTGGTGGGCCATGTATTGATGGAATTTTGGTTATGAATTTATTGCAGTTTTAGAAAATGGTGATAATTGGAGTGTGGGCCAAAGACAACTTGTTTCACTGGGCCGGGCTTTGCTGAAACAGGCCCGAATCTTGGTGTTAGATGAAGCAACTGCTTCTGTTGACTCAGCAACCGATAACCTTATCCAAAAGATTATCCGTCAAGAATTTAAAGATTGTACTGTTTGTACTATTGCTCATCGTATTCCAACTGTCATCGATAGTGATCTGGTTCTTGTACTTAGTGATGGTACGTATTAAAATGGGCGGGTTGGGACTCGGGTCAAAACGGGCCGGGTTGGGTTGGTATATGTATTAAAGTTATTCTTTGGATGAATTTCGACCCGATTAAAAGCTCTAAAAATGTGTACTTTTTAGGCCAAAATGCAATTTAATACCCTTAGTTGGGCTGACTGGGTCTTCTACAATCCTGAACTATTAAAAGTATAACATGGTACACCGAACTTGACAAAATGGTCGATTTAGTATCCTGTCTCACTAATTTGATCTTGTTTTCTTACTTGACTTGCTTCCGTTGGAACTTTTGACGAACTAAAAATTGCACGTTCATCTCAAATACTGAGATTAGAAGCAAATCACGTGAGAAAACAAGACCAAATTAGTGAGTTAGAGTACTAAATCAATCATTTTGTAAAGTTAAGGGTATCACGCTGCACCTTTCATAGTCCAGGGTAGTAGACGACCCAGTAAGTCAAGTTTAGGGTACTAAGATGTATTTTGGCCTACTTTTTAGGACATGCCAACACTAGTTAAGATGACGGTTGACCTAGTCAACACTTTATTCGGTTCTTGTTTCTAATCTCGTAAACAATTCATTTTGAAGCTAAATAATTTTTTCATGTTTTTTGTAGGGCAAGTGGCGGAATTTGATTCTCCAACTCGACTATTAGAAGAAAAATCATCCATGTTCTATAAATTGGTAACCGAATACTCATCTAGATCAAATGGCATCCCAGATTTTTGATACAAATGGCACATGCCCGAAAATACCCCTCAACCAAGAAAGTGGACCCAGCCGTTTGCATTGACTAAATCAAACTCAAGACCACTTCTGTATTCTCGAGCTTTATGTTGACCAAAAGTCAAACTGATACCAAAGAAGTACATACATGTACGTGCGTGCCAAACAGGTACATGCTAGAGAGCAAAATCGTTTATGATGTTGTGAAATCCGCATGTTGTTGACATACTTGTAACATAAATAATCGAGATTAGTAAAAAAGACGGGATTTTTTATGATAATTAGTGAAAAGAAGTAACGGATAACAATCTTTATTTGATTATTTGACTTTGACTCTGACTATTTGACTTTGACTTTGATTTATAAGGGCGAGCCAACTTTGTTGACCTGGCGGGCAAACCTGCAGAAACAGGCAAACCATTAGCCCTTCACTAATTTGACTAGGGTTCATAACAGTGATTTGTCTAATCCTTTTTGATGATTTTGTTGACCTTTTGACTTTGACTCCACTTTTGACTTTTGAGACGTTTTCTCCAACCCAAGATTTGATTGAAGCCATATGCCTTCATGCTTAACTGTACTCGCCTTTAGGTCGTCGTTACAATTGGGTAGGTTTTGTTTGATAAACTAACAGTTGGAGTTTTTTTAATGCTACACGAGGTTCTACAAATGAAATAATATTTAACTTTTATATCATTATATGTTATCCTTAAATTATATGTTTATAGTTGACTTCAGTATGGTCAATGCTACTGATGGGGTGTTTGATTCTTGATTTTTTTTCTTTGACTATTACCATCTCTAAATCTTAGATAGTTTTTAGACCTTTCAAAAATTGGATTTTGAGTCAATGTGGCTGATAGGCATTTTTGTCATTCATTTTGTATTGTGAATCAATCTATTTTGAAATTTGAAGTCGAGTTGAGTTTGAGCTCGAGATATCGAGTAGGCTTTCGAGTTGAGTGTGAGTATTGAAATACCCGTTTCATAAGTCTTATTAAGCTTGTAACATTTTAAATTACACAAGTATTGTTCTATTTAAACTAGTCAAACCGAACCTAAAAGTATATGTTAAACAATTAAGCTCTTATTTAAGGCTTGATCGAGTTCAATCACCTAAACCCTCTATATGATTATATTTGCTTAAAGTATACATGTACTTCATATTATTGTACTCACGTATGATTATATCTGATGTGCATTTACTCAACGTAAAAGTTCGTACAAATAGCTTAATACACATTAATGAAACTAATTCTACCTATTATACAATTTTGATTCAAAAGTACTGTTCACTATACTGTGATTCCAGATAACCAGTGTTTGAAACAAAAGTACTTGGTTTATGACACTATGTATGAAAATAATTTTGATTCAAAAGTAGTGTTCACTATACTGTGATTGGTTCATAGATGATTACTTTATTATTATTTAATGGATACTTGGTTTATGACACTATGTATGAAAATAATCCATTTCCAGGTAAGATAAATAATATGCAAAAAAAATACGGTGGCATTAATTGAAAATATATATAAAAAAAAAACATTTATAATTCATCATAGTGTCCTTTTCTTTTTATCTCCAACTGCTGAATTTCTCCAGTTGAATTTCTTCGGGTAGTTAACAACAAGAGAAAGCATGCATTGTAGCACCAAAAGGAAGTATATCTTCATTAATTTCATTAATTATTTCTTGAAAAACTGAAAAATCCTCTGATCCCATCTATGGACTATGATAACTTATTTTTAACATTATACTATAATATAATTACCATTCATAAAGATGCGCTATGAACATTAAGATAGGAATATGCTATCTTGCGCCTATGTTTATCATATACTTCGTATATAACTTTGTATGCAGTGTGGATATAACAATAAAGCTTATAGATGAGTTGAGAAAGTTCTGTCACATGCATTCTACTATCCTATGTTCGAATATTTATTGCTTAAAATTAATACATACAAATATAAATTTGTAGTTTTCTTTTAATTATCTATATCTATAGTATTATAGTATAGATAGATAAGGATAGAATTATATATTTTTTTCATAAATACAAAATAATAAATAAGATTAATCGAATATAAATCTTAACGTAAAATATGTATATTTTAAACCCCGCAGCATCGCGCGGACACCATAATACTTGTTATTTACATTTTCAGAAGTTGTATTAAATGTATTTTGTAACGACAACGAAGAAATATAGCAAATAAATATAGCTATTGCGACTTAACTAACACGTCCATAGGTCATGACCTATAGCAAATAAATTATAAATGTATACTTATAGGTCGTGGGTTCAAGTCCCGTCGTGGATAAAATGGAGTAGGTTATGTGTTGTTAAAAATGATATTCGGTGTTGAATTATGATATTAGACATTTAATCGAATGCTCTAAATTAGTATAATGTTGAAAAATGAAGATTAGTGTAGAAAATTATATTAATGTTGAAAACTAGGTAGGTGACTCCGGTTTTGAATATGATACCGAACCGTTATTGACCAGAATCTGCTAAAATCAAAACCATTGGATTTGAAAACAGTAAAATACTAAAACCGAAATTAGCGGAACACTAGTACAAAAATGAGCAATGGTCACACTACAAAACTGTGACCATATGCCTTTAGTCACTAATTTTTTTTTCCACTAATAATGTGACCAAAGGTCGTGTCATTTTAGGCAATGTATGACTACATTTAAATATAGTGGTTGTAGTAACTAAAAAATAGTAGCCGTAGCCTAAAAGTGTGGCTATTGAAGAAGAAAATCTATTGTGATAATCATGCATTCTAACTTATAATGTGGCCATAAACTGTTTATAGACACACATTTTTTATTTTTTTTTGTGACTATTGTTCAACCAATGGTTACATGAATTTATTTTTATAGTGGCGCTTGCTATTCTTTAGTGACACAAATATATGTCTATTATGACTAATATATACCTTTTAGTTACTCAAACAATAGCTAAAAGTATAATAAGGACATACATTTACAAATCTTTAAAAATCGGTATAGACTGGTCAGTCTAACTGGTTAAACTGTGACTCGAACATTCAACCGGTTTGATTGCTTAAAATCACCGGCAAAAACTAGACCGGTTAAAGCCAACCAGTAATAGTCGAACTCTAGTAAACACTCGGGTTAAACCAAAGGTCTTAAGGATGTCAAGCTTTAATATTTTTAAAAGTGTTGAAGCCCCCTTGGTTTTATAAGGAAACTAATTCTCCCACTTTCTTACAAATACCAATGTGGGATAACATTTAGCCATATTTTAACCTATTAATATGACAATTGGTAATTTGCAGACACACATTCATAGTCAATTGAACTGTGACAATTGGTTATTTTTAGCCACATATGTTGTTATCACATGTGACCTTTTGATAATATTTAGTCATATTTAACATCATTAACGTGACAACAACAACGAATTCATGTGGCTAATAAACATATATGCTCAACTATACTTGTACTACCTTCTCCCTTACTAGTAGTTACACACATAAATTTAATCATGGCTATTGTTTTTGCTTTAGCCACATAATTCTTTATCACATGTGACATCTGATAACATTTAGCCATATTTAACATCATTAATGTGACAATTTATTACTTGTAGACACACACACATAGTTAATTAAAATCGTGGTTATAAGTTAGTTATAGGTACATACTTTTAATTTTACTATTTCCATTGCTATTGTTTATGTTATAGCCACATGTAATTTTAGATTTATCATGATTATGTTTTAGGGTGTGGCACAAATCCATCATATAGCCACACATGCACACAAAAATAAGTGGCTATTATTTGTCTTATAGCCACATGATACACAAAATAAAGATCGTGGCTATATACTACCTTTCAACAACAATGAATTCATGTGACTAATAAACACAACATTTGGACACACAAGCAATTGATTCATGTGACTAAATATGTGTCTCTCGTCTCACATAATAAATATCACAAAATAATGTCACAAACAACCATGACGGAAAGTGTGACATTTGGCCACACTACGTGACTGTGGCTAGCAATGGACACCTTTATTATGTTAAATTGTGGCTAAAGTGTTCGAATCTAATTTGAGATTGTTACAGTTTTGGAGTTAAATGTGGCTAAAATAAAATTTGAACATTATTTGTGACCTTTAGCCATACAAACAAGTTAAACTGTGGCAATGCTGTTTTAGAAAAACTGTGACCGTAGGCTATTTTTGTATCATTCGAATGAGTTTGTTTGAGCCTAAACTCACCCCTGCACGCCTTTACCTGAGATAGAGACACTTCTTCAAGAAAGACTCTTGTAAAATGAGTGATGAAAAAAGAAAAAGATGAAATAAAATGATAATAAATATAAAAAATTAAATATTCACTCATATAATGATTTTTTAAAATTTTAAAGCATTTTTCAAAGTTTTATAGGGTAACACACACTGGCGCAAGTTAGAACAGACCTCTGAAATTCATCGTATCACAAATCTCTCTCCCCTTTCGAGTATCTCTGGATTGAGAACGATGCAGACCATTTCGAGGAAATTAGCTCGTGAATCCTTAAGTTCTCAATCAGCGATTTACTCTCTGAAATCGCTTTACCCTATTTCGGATCAGCGTAATTCCCTTTTCTATTGGTTTATACATTTCTAGGGTTTTGATTTTGATTCAACTGAAATTTTCCGATATTGTTTTAATTTAATTAAAATTTTATTGAACTTGTGTAATGCAGATTATGGTGCGTATGATAGGCGTTATGCTTCTACTCTTGCCCCCAAAGGCATCGGGCATTTGGTCCGTAAGGGTACTGGTGGAAGATCATCTGTTAGGTATTCATGCTTATGATTTCATTTGTTAAATGTTTGATTTCTGTTAGTTTCTAGTTGTAGATTTGTTAATTCAGCAGCTTAATTTTGTTTTGTAGCCTATAATTGATTTAACAGTATGAAATGCTTGCAATTGTATCCATTCTAGTTAGTTCTTAATCGAGATTTGAAGGTGAAATATATTCCATTTGGCATTCAAGTCAAGTGTTTGCATTGAATCTTGTCTTAAGTTTTTAATTTTCAAGTTTTTTTAATTTTTCCTTATATAAATCATCATCAATGTCAGTTTTCACTCACCAGCTTATTTAATCTCTGCAAACTATAGACTTTGCTGCTTCGCATCTGAAATTATAAATTATACTTATTTTTTATATAATTTTTAAAGTCGTGTATAAATGTTAGTCTGTTAGTTTCTTACACTGAGGAATTATAAATGGAGAAAATGATTATTTTAATTCAGTTTGGTATTTTCTTGATTTGTAGTGGCATAGTTGCTACAGTATTTGGAGCAACTGGTTTTCTTGGGCGTTACTTGGTGCAAGAGCTTGGTTAGTGAACTATTAAACTTTAGTTATTCCTTTAGAAAAATACAGAAAATATTATATTAAAACTGAAATTTCTTATAAAATAAGGGAAAAAATCGTAATATGAAGTTTTAGTTTATGTTCAGTGATACTACTGATATAATACTGATTTTGTATTTATTTGCAGCTAAAATGGGTTCACAAGTTTTGGTACCTTTTAGAGGTTCTGAGGATGCACCCCGTCATCTCAAATTGATGGGTGATTTGGGGCAGGTAACTTTAAATATTGATTTTTTTAAAATGTATTTAATATTTGATGAGTTTTTGCTAGAATTTGTTAATTTTTTGCTTACACAGATTGTTCCTATGAAATATAATCCAAGAGATGAAAACTCAATTAAGGCGGTTATGGCTAAGGCAAATGTTGTTATCAACCTCATCGGTACATATTTAATTAACATCTTTTTTATTCTTTTTTTTTATCTTTCTCTTTTTTTTTAATATTGATTTTGGTGAAGTTTATTTCACATGTTAACCGTGTTCTTCAGGAAGAGAATATGACACTAGAAATTATAGTTTTGAGGAAGTCAACCATCATATGGCTGCACAACTTGCAAAGGTATTATCAACTTTATGCAAATATTTCTCTCTTTTTTAAGGGGGTATTTGGATGTTTGATTTGAAAATAATTATGTGATACTTTATAATCAGAATAAAATAATTAATGTAAGAAATTGAAACTGATTACAAATCATATGCAGATTTCAAAAGAACATGGTGGAATCATGAGATTTATACAACTTTCTTGCTTAGGGGCCTCAAAATCATCTCCTTCAAAAATGCTTCAAGCTAAAGCTGCTGCAGAAGAATCCATCTTAACTGAATTACCTGAGGTGATTTACATATCTGATTTATGTAATATTTTAATATTTTTATACCACATTTTAATATACTAACATTGATAAAAAAAAAAGTTTGAGGGTTAAACCAGCAAATAGGTGAACTTAATTCAATGAAACCATTGCCAAAAAAGTCAAAGGGTTAAAACACCAATTCAATGAAAGTTTGAGGATTAAAACATAAGTAACCTCTATTAATTAGTCTATAATCAGGTCTAGTATGCTTTTTGGGTCAGTTGAGCTTTAATTGCTTGTTTGTCCTTAGGTTTACTTCTTTGAGGGCAATTTTATTATTTTAACAAAGATTATTTATATTCTTTGATAATTAAAAACTATTTTTTTGTTTTTTTTGTTTTTGTTTTCAGGCAACAATACTGAGACCGGCAGTTATGGTTGGTACAGAAGATCGAATCTTGAATCCATGGGCTCAATTTGCTAAAAAATATAACTTTCTTCCCCTTGTTAGTGGTGGATCTACCAAGTATGACTTAATTTATATATTTTATTAAGTTTATTTATTTATTTTTGGATAGGTAATTTTGATATATATTTGCTGTTTACAGGATTCAACCTGTATATGTTGCTGATGTGGCTTCTGCAGTTGTTGCTGCTTTGAAAGATGATGGTAGCAGCATGGGGAAAATGTATGAACTTGGTGGGCCAGATGTCTATACACTGCATGAATTGGTAATTCTCAATATATATTTTATTTTTTATTTTCATTTTTTAGTTTGTTGAATATTATTTTTTCTTATATTTTTTTACTACGCAGGCTGAACTTATGTATGAAGTGATTCGAGAATGGCCTCATTATGTTAACATTCCTCTCCCTATTGCTAAGGTGTTTATTGTTTAAATAATAGTTAAATTTATTATATATATTTTATTATTATTATTATTATTATTATTTTTATATTTAAATGTGAATATATGACAGGCAATCTCAACTCCCCGAGACTTATTACTTAATAAAGTTCCATTCCCATTACCCTCACCAAGTATTTTCAATCTGGATATGATTAATGCACTTTCTTCAGATAAACTCGTTTCAGAAGACGGTTAGCATACCTTAATTAATTTCCTTTTTATTTATTTATTAATTTCTTGATTTTTATAATAAATAATAAATAATAATCCAAATGTTTTTGCAGCTCTAACATTCAATGATCTAGGAATTGTGCCACATAAGGTGAAAGGTTATCCAATTGAGTTCTTGATCCAGTATCGTAAAGGCGGGCCCAATTATGGTTCTACTGTCAGTGAAAGGGTCACTCCAGAAAATCCTTGATTTTACTTTAATTAAAATCGATTAAAAACTTTGGTGCATGATCCAAACGGAAGCTTCTAATAGAGGTATGTATTTCTTAACGATGTTTGACCCGAAACATAAGTTATTCGAGATGTTTGACCAAGGTCTTGTGTACACAAATGCCAATTACTTTTCGTTTGATATGGGCCAATATGGGTCGGGTCGGGTCGAGTGGGGTTGACCCACACACGCCTTTTTGGTGTTTTCTCTATTAATGTATTGCAACTATTATCTATGTTTAATTATGTATTAAATAAAATGATTTAGGAGGTTGATTGTGAGTAGTTCTACTGTTCAACTCATTTGACTAGTTTCATTTTTATCAATTATGTATAAGGAGCCTAACCATTAAACTTTTTTCATTAAAGCCAACTATTGAAACTACTTTATAGGCCACCCAAATATGTATCCAGTTTTATCAAAAGCATGCTAAAACACTGTAAATCAATGTTATTATTGGAACTAATCATTTTGGCATGTTAAAAATCAGGTTTTCCAGGTGGCATTTGTTTTCCCCAAGTCAAATTTAGGGAGGAATAAAAAGATTTCAAGTCTTTTTTTGCTGAAACCATTACTGCATGATTTGTATAATTCTGATTATTTTTTTTTTAAATCCTGTTGTTAAATTAAATTAGATAAAGCAATTGAATTTGTTTTGGCTTCTAAAATTGGAGAATAACATACATGTTCTTCATATACATGTGCAAACTGGACTGGGAACTGATGAGCTGGACCAGACTGAACTGAGCTGTACCTGTATGTAAAATCGGTTGTCGGTCTGGTTCGGTTATTGACATTAATATACTTGATCTATTTCCTGATTCCTGAATATTCGGTTTATTTAGACCCTTAAATTAAAACTTTTAAAGGGTTGGGCTTTGATTAAATTTACTTGGGCCACGTAATTAATAGATCGATCCATTGATCTAATAGATGGGGTCATGCTAAAAGAAAATGTTCATTATATTTTTGTAACACAAGGTCACAAGGATATAGTTTCATGATTTATTAGTTGAGAACACGTCATAATCAGGTGCATTTTTGTGCTAAAATTAGTTGGTGTCGGCACGTCATGAATCATGATACATTGCATTTGGAACTGAATTAACTAAATAATTTATGTTTTTTACACAAAACAAGACAAAAATATTATCTTAGTTTACACCCAAAAATATCCGATGTATATCAAAGCTTCTAAATATTTCCAAGATTTTCTTGATTTGCTGTTTTTTTTATTTTTAACTTTAATTTTTTGTAAAGAAATATAAACTATTTTATTATATGTATTCACAAATTTGATTCTCTATCTGGCACTATATTTGACATGTAAAATAAGCAATACAAGTTCATACTCTTCTTATTGTTGCTATCATTAATAATTTGGTTTCCTAGGCAAATAGATAACTTATAAAGTCGTCCATAACAATTTTTATAATGATAAATTGCGTAGAAAGTATACATATATAGAGACAATCTCAATTAATGATGTATACTTTATCTACAACTCTTCTAAATCTGGAAGTCATTAACTAATGACATTGATAAATATAACAGATGACAGTAAATATATAAAAGTGTGAGTTTTGTAAAGTTCATTTTAAAAATAAAATAATCGAAAATTATTTGAGGTATATTCTATAAATTAATTTTAGAAGAGATGTTTTCGATTCTAGAATCGGACAGAATTAGATTGAAACTGAAAAATCAAAAATCAAAATTGAATAAAAACAAATCGGACTGAACAATAATAGTTGCAGTTCGGTCCGTTTATTTTGGGTTTATAACCGGTAAGATTCGAAAACTATATAATCAACATAAACTACATATTGACTATCATGATTTCGAAAAGATATGTTAGATTTGAAATTGTCAAATTGCGATTCTAGAACCGAAAAAACAAAACTAGAAAAATCTAAAAACTGAAAAAGATAAAAAAGGACAAACAACTGTTGTTAAATTTTATATCCTGTAACAATGTTAGTATAATTAAATAATCAGAATGTACAAAAACCGAACCTAAAAGATGACTGGAAGAACATCAAACTGCACGGAATGAATTCCTGTACTTTAAGGTTTATACGCGCTGTATGCTGTAAGCTTTCAACGTATCACCCCAGGATTTGATGCAGCATAAACAGTGTGTTCCGACAGCAAAAGAACCACTGTGCAAAGTGCTCCTGTCCTTTAAGGTTTATACGCGCTGTATGCTGTAAGCTTTCAACGTATCACCCCAGGATTTGATGCAGCATAAACAGTGTGTTCCGACAGCAAAAGAACCACTGTGCAAAGTGCGCCTAAATCGCGTCATCGGTCTCGGCTCGACGCGCGTGTGGGTCTAGCCTTTTATCCTCCACTAAAGCCTTTGAAGACTTAAAGAATTAAATGTCTTATACACTCACAAAAAGTTCTTCCTCCTACCAATGTGGGAACTTGCCAACTTGCAAGTTATTAATTAATATTTCTATTAATTAATATTTCTAACAACAACCACTGTATATTAAGTAAAATCAGTTCTGATCCGATTCAATTTTACCGTCAAAAAACTCATCCCTACTTACCAGTTACCCTATGTAATAATGGTTTACAAATTCAGTAATTACTACGATTAAATTAATTTTTGTCAATTTAAGGAACCTTTATTACGTAATAATCTCCACCTGGCGTAGAGTTGTACGGCAACCGACACCTTTTAGGGAAATTGACGTGAAACATCCCTACGCTAACCTACACTAGTCACGCTAACGTACACAAAACAAGATAATTTACGCCACCTTTGCTCGTATCAGTTATTTGGACTTATTGTACACCGTCGCACTATCTTACGCTCACCTTGATAACTTACGCGCCATCACCTCTTCTTTGACTGATTTGCACAATTGACACCAAAATTCATAGTATAAAATGCAAATTCTTCATAGAATCATCATCACCTACACTTGAATCTCTCTCTCTCTACAATTGGATCCTCCAGTAAGTATCATCTCGTTTCATTGACCTCGATCTGTTTGATTTTGACCTGTTAATTTCAATCAAAATCAACTGCATTTGCTCGAGTTTCCACCCTAATTTTAGCATTGTTATAAATCTGATATTACTTCAGGTTCTTTCCGACCTTCAATTGCTGTTCCATCGAGCTTGAATTAGATTCATTCATTCATTTGATTCGTTAATTGTTTGTATTATGTCATTTTTGTGATCTGTTGACTTGAAATCTAATGAGACGCCGTTTACCGGCGAATCCTTCAACGGATCATATGGAAAAAGGAATTCACAGGTCTCAACAGTCTCGTGTTTGTGTATTAGGGTTACTTTGTGCCTTCTTTTGGGGGTTTTTATTGTACTTTCATTTTGTTGTTATTGGTGGTAGAACATTGCAAGTTACTTCCATTTCATCTGATTCAATTACCATTAGTCGTCCAAATCCCGTAGCTGTTATTGATCATGTCGAAAATTATGATAAATCAGACATTCGAGATTTGGATATAACTCAACTGAAAAACCCTAAATCAGAGCATGTAATTGAACAAAAATCCTACAATATTGACAAACCAGATGTTTTCCCCCAATCAGAGCCTGTAATTCAGCAGGAATCTGATGATGTTGACAAACAGGAAGTTTTAACTGAATCAGAGCCTGTAATTGAACAGAAAAATCATGATTTTGATAAACCGAAAGTTTTTCCTTTCATGAAGGCATTGAAGACAGTTGAAAACAAGAGTGATCCATGTGGTGGGAGATATGTTTATGTTCATGATCTTCCTCCTAGGTTTAATGAAGATATGCTTAAACAATGTAGGAGTTTAAGCAAATGGACAAACATGTGTAAATTCACTACAAATGCTGGATTAGGACCTCCATTAGAGAACACAGAAGGTGTGTTTTCAGATAATGGATGGTATGCAACAAATCAGTTTGCAGTTGATGTTATATTCAGTAACCGAATGAAACAATACGAGTGTTTAACCAAAGATTCTTCACTAGCTGCTGCCATTTTCGTCCCGTTTTATGCAGGTTTTGATATTGCAAGATATTTATGGGGATATAATATTTCCATGAGGGATTCTGCATCTCTAGATCTTGTAAATTGGTTACAAAACAGGCCTGAATGGGGAATTATGGGAGGAAAAGACCATTTTCTTGTTGCTGGTAGAATCACATGGGATTTTAGACGATTAAGTGAAGAAGAAACCGATTGGGGGAATAAACTTTTGTTCTTACCAGCTGCTAAAAACATGTCAATGCTTGTTGTTGAATCGAGCCCATGGAATGCAAATGATTTTGCAATTCCATATCCCACTTATTTCCATCCATCAAAAGATGCTGAGGTGTACGCCTGGCAAGATCGGATGATGAATTTGGATAGGAAATGGCTTTTTTGCTTTGCAGGAGCTCCAAGACCCGATAACCCTAAATCGATCAGATCTCAAATCATTGACCAATGCAAGAATTCGGATGTTGGGAAGCTTCTAGAATGTGATCTTGGTGAAAGTAAGTGTCATTCTCCTAGTAGTATTATGCAAATGTTTCAAAGCTCTGTTTTTTGCTTACAACCACAAGGCGATTCTTACACAAGAAGATCGGCTTTTGATTCGATGTTAGCTGGTTGTATTCCGGTTTTCTTTCATCCTGGTTCTGCTTACACACAGTACACCTTTCACCTACCAAAAAACTACACAAAATATTCAGTTTTCATCCCAGAAGACGATCTTCGTCAGAAAAATATCAGTATCGAAGAACGATTAAGTCAAATCCCGCAAGATCAGGTCAAGATGATGAGGGAAGAAGTTATAAATTTGATCCCGAGATTGATTTACGTGGATCCTAGGTCAAAATTGAATTCTCATAAAGATGCTTTTGATGTTTCTGTTCAAGCAATTATCAATAAAGTTACAAGATTGAGAAAAGATATTATTAATGGTTATAGAAATGATGACTTTATTGAGGAATTAAGTTGGAAATATGCTTTATTAGATGAAGGTGAGTATGTTGGTGTTCATGAGTGGGACCCGTTTTTCTCTAAACCGAAACCGAACAATGGCAACACCGATTCAGACAGTTCTTCAGCAGCAGAAGCAGCAAAAAATTCTTGGAAAAACGAGCAGAGAGATCATTCATAACAAATGTAACAGAGGTATGTTTGTTTTTATTTATAAAATTTAAATGTCAGTTAGTTTTAAGGTCTGCCCATTCAGTTGCTGAAACAGGAAGCAGAGAAACCCTAGTTTTGCCACTAATATATAGTTATTTAGCTTGTCAGATTGTTGATTCTTTGTAATGTTATCCATATATACACATGTTATTATATAATTTATATGAACACTCTTATTTCTCTTTCGTTAGCCCGTAAAAGAAGATGGCCCGAATGCCCGATTAAAAAGTTTACATCTCGGGTTGTCATTTATAACCACCATAAAGAGTTATGTGATTTATGATTTATGTGATTAAAGTTTGATGAAACAAGATGACCCAATTGAAAAGTTTACTCTAATTCTGTTTTTGCATATTCCCATTGCCAAATTCTTTAATTATCTTGATCCATAAATCAATGCTTTTGCGAGATATTTCGAATTGTAAAACAAATCCAACATGATTATAATTTGGTTTAGATTAGTTCGATTTTTGAGTTAGTTTAGACGGTTTGGTTTTAACTTTTGAGAATCAAAACTTAATTGATTTCATCTATGTGGTTCGAATAAAATCCATTTGATCTAAACGAACATCGTTACTAACTGTCCAGTATGAGCGTGCAGGGCACGTGCTAAGCAAACATCACTATTTAGCTAAACAACATTAGAAATTTAACGTTGGATGTTTGGCCGACCAAATTCATAAGTCTTAAGTTCACCACTATACACATACACGAATGTGTAAACTTAAAACACATGATGTGCAAGTCTAATCTAAAACATAAACCCACAACATCGTGGTTATACCACTACTCAAATACTAGACCAAATACATATTGATTAAAATTTTCACATAAACAGAAAAAAAAAACATGTGCAATTAATAAGTTGTTACTAAACGTCTTCCTTGTAAAAGACGGACATGAATCATAGTAGAGATTGAAATTTCTTGTTACATAACACATCTTCAATCACCCGAAGTAAACACAATTATTTTTTTTAACGGCAATTTATAACTAAAATTTAGCAAAACGCTAAATACTTACAAAGGTTTTATAAGCCAATCATCCCAAGAAATCTTAAGTTTACGATTTCTGTGATGAAGCCAAAAAAATGAATACAAAACAATATTATCAACTAAATCACTTTTCCGAATACTACCAAAATTTAACTTTGTCACCACTTACAACCTTATACCCAATACTATTATAGTCGATAATATTTTTGTCATGAAGCACATTACAAGCTTCAATAATTCTCGGCCATGTGCCTATTTTACATCTAAGATTACCTCGTTTTTTTATACCACCATCTTCACCATAAATGACCTTAATAACCATGCACCATAAAGCTTCATTTTCTTTAAAAATCCGTCATCTCCATTTCATCAAAAGAGCAAAAATTAAGAGCTTCCAAACTAACAATTTCAAGACCCCCTCTTTCTTTGGCCGGAATTACATTTTCCCATGCAATCCAAGCCATCTTCTTCTCGTGATCATTAGAGCCCCAAAAGAATTTAGCTCTCAACTTCTCCATTTTTGAAAGAATATTTGACGGCATTTTAAATAACGACATCCAATAAATTCCCATCAGTTTCGCCACATTACCATCTTCACTACTGACAAGAAACTGATAAATTCATATTAACAATCAACATCATCTCTTCCTTCCATCTTCAGTTTGGCTACATTAGCATCACATCATCATTATTGTAATTAAATATAAATCTTAATATATTAGTATTTAGAGAGGTGACAAGAACCGATGAGAAAACTGAAGCACTGTTGGCAAGCTAGTTTCTTTTTATTTATTTATTTATTATTTTTTTTTTATTTTGAACGGCAAGTTAGTAAGTTAGTGGTTCGACATATGCAGTGACATACAAGCGGGCAGTATGCATTCCTCGAACATATCTCCTTTTTTGGGGAATAAACCCCACCACATTTTTACTCCTTAAGAATACCCCCAACAAGTCTTGAACCCAAGACCTCTTAGAGACAAACTCCACGAGACAACCTTTAGTGTCTTAGGTAATTTGTGCTAAACAAAATTGTGCTGGGCAAAAACCTTGGAGCCTGATAAGAAATAAATGTAAGAAGAATAAATGATAGGAGCTCTTTTACCATAAATAACCTTATGACATTGTAACTCATCAACATTCCCAGACAATATCCTTTTACCCCAGATCAACTTATTGCTTTTTCCTTTTATAAAACACAATATACTTACTTTTTTTTAACGGCAACACAATATACTTACTATGATGAGAAAATGCTCAATGGTCCCTATTATTTGGACCTATAAATAGAAGTACTCAATTATGTGATGACTCATATTCAAAGTACTTAGAAAAATTCAAAGGTCGAAAAAAATAGGGTTAATTTCATATACATCCTTGCAAACTTCCTATATTACGTATATATCCTTGCAAACTTCATTATTACGTATATATCCTTCTAAAACATCAAAATTATCACATATATCCTTTTAGGTAATTTAGTCATACGTAAATCATTTAAAATTTAAAAAAAAAATAAATCCTAACCAAAATTAATGGTAAAATATTCTAAATACCCTTAAAGGTCAATGGTTTTTTATTTCGTTAAAGGTATTTTCTTGCCAAACTCGACAACTACATTTTCTTTCATCAAGGGTATTTACATTATTTTACCATTTATTAAGATTTGGATTTATGTTTATAAATTTTTAAAAGATTTAAATATGATTAAATTAGGTAAAAGGGTATATGTGAGAATTTTAATTTTTTGAAAGGATATATATGTAATAATAAAGTTTGCAATGATATATACATAATATTGCAAGTTAATATATGATGTCTAAAAATAAAACAAAAGAGTATTTAACATTTTCTTTCTTAAAATTCAAATTTGAAATTACTATTATCTCTTTAAAATTATAAGATCTACAACCCAAAACTTCTTTAACTCCACACCACCATTCTAAATTTTCTATTTTATTGGGATGTATTAAATGTCTGTTGCAATTTAATTGGAAACTTTAAGATAATTAAATAGGTTTATCAGGTGATCTAAGAGCATATATTAGAAAAACCCTTTTATAATATATATTAAATATGATTTTATGTTTAAATTAAAATTTTCTATTTTTTAGTTGCACAACTTAATGTTAGAAAGAAACCTTAAACTAAATAGAAAAATTAGAAAAGAAATTTAATGCAAATCAAAAACCAATTTGTCACTTGTTACATATAGCTCGATAAAAACTCGAGTCAATTATATATTTCGAGCTCGTTAAAAGACCAAACTAACCTTAATCTTTACCCAAATTTTGGTTCATGGTGTAATAAACCCAACCAAAAAACATCTCGTGAAAACAAAGCTCCCTCAAGACCCACCCCCCACCCAGCACACACACTGTAACAAAAGATCCTCGTGATGAAGAGCCCTTAATTTTCACGAGTTTTATACTTCTCTTTCAGACGCTTCAGACATTTGAATTCTTAATCCTCTACACATAAATACCCTCTGACCCCCCATGCACAATTCATTCACTACAATGGCATTCAAAACCTTCATTTTCTCAACCATTTTACTTTGCTTTTTCTCCACACAAATTCATTCTCATCAACCCCTTAAAACCTACATTATTCAACTCCATCCCGAATCAATCTCGCCCTCCGTTTTCCCTTCAAAACACCATTGGCACCTCTCGTTTCTTGAAAACACGGTCGAAAACGACCCGTATTCGCGTCTTTTGTACTCATACGAGTCAACTATGGAAGGTTTTGCAGCCCAACTCACCGAGCCCGAGCTTGATTTGATCCAAAAACTACCACATGTTGTAGCCGTGAGACCGGACCGGGTCCATAAACTACACACCACTTACTCCTATAAGTTCTTAGGGTTAAGCCCGGTAGCCGAAAATGGTGCGTGGGTCAAGTCCGGATTCGGTCATGGTTCGATCATTGGGTTACTCGACACCGGGGTATGGCCCGAAAGCCCGAGTTTTGATGATCGAGAAATGCCACCGGTTCCAACGAAATGGCGAGGGGTTTGCCAACAAGGCGAAGATTTTAACCAATCAAATTGTAACAAGAAACTCATAGGTGCGCGGTTTTTTAGCAAAGGACACCGTGTGGCTTCGGTGTCTCCTTCTGAAGATGAAGTGTCAGAGTATCTGTCACCCCGGGATTCACACGGGCACGGGACCCACACGGCGTCAACCGCCGCGGGGGCCGCGGTTCGGGCCGCCGGTGTGCTCGGGAATGCAGCCGGGGTGGCCCGAGGTATGGCCCCCGGTGCCCACATTGCGATTTATAAAGTTTGTTGGTTTAGTGGTTGTTACAGCTCGGATATTTTGGCGGGAATGGATGCGGGAATTCGGGACGGGGTTGATATCCTTTCGTTATCTCTTGGCGGGTTCCCAATTCCGCTTTATGATGATAGTATTGCAATTGGTAGTTTTCGGGCTATGGAGCATAAGATATCGGTTATTTGTGCTGCGGGGAATAACGGGCCGATTGCAAACTCTGTTGCAAACGTGGCTCCATGGGTTGCAACCGTGGGTGCTAGCTCACTTGATCGGCGGTTCCCTGCGGTGGTTCACACGGGGGACGTGAAGATTCTTTATGGGGAATCAATGTACCCCGGGAATTTCAGCCCGGGAGCCGAAAAACGGTTAGAAATCGTTTATTTGACTGGTGGAGAAAGAGGAAGTAATTATTGCTTCAAGGGCTCTCTTCCTAGAGAAAAAGTAGAAGGGAAAATGGTGGTTTGTGACCGTGGTGTAAACGGGCGGGCCGAAAAGGGCCAGGTTGTAAAAGAGTCCGGTGGTGCCGCCATGATTCTAGCAAACACAGAGATTAATGAGGAAGAAGATTCAATCGATGCACACGTTTTACCCGCAACATTAATCGGGTACTCAGAATCGATGCAATTAAAGACTTACATCAATTCAACAACCCGACCCACGGGCCGAATCATATTCAGTGGGACCGTAATCGGGAAATCTAGAGCCCCATCCGTAGCCCAGTTTTCATCACGGGGCCCGAATTTCATGGACCCCGTGATACCGAAACCGGACATTATCGCTCCCGGTGTCAACATAATAGCGGCTTGGCCCCAAAACTTGGGGCCCTCGGGCCTTCCGGAAGATTCTAGAAGAGTAAACTTTACAGTTATGTCGGGCACGTCTATGTCATGTCCGCATGTCGGCGGGCTTGCCGCCTTGATCCGGTCAGCCCACCCAAAATGGAGCCCGGCCGCCATCAAGTCCGCCTTGATGACGACCGCTGATGTCAGCGATCATTATGGGAAACCGATTATGGACGGGAATAAACCGGCTACAATTTTGGCTATGGGAGCTGGACACGTGAATCCCGAAAGAGCTATAGAACCGGGATTGATTTACGATATTACCCCAAATGATTACATTTTTCATTTATGTACAATCGGGTATACAAATTCGGAAATTTTCACTATAACTCATCGGAACGTGAGTTGTCACGATATCATGAAGAAAAACAAGGGTTTTACATTAAACTACCCTTCGATTTCGGTTGTTTTTAAGTCCGGAATGACAAGTAAGATGATAAAAAGGCGTGTGACGAATGTGGGAGAATCTAAGTCTGTTTATACGGTTAAAGTGGTTGCACCAGAAGGAGTCAAAGTACAGGTCAAACCAACAAGACTATCGTTTTCACGGTCAAACCAAAGTTTGACTTACCGAGTTTGGTTTGTATCGAGAAAATCGTCAGGGTCGAAACGGGGTTCGTTTGGTCAAGGTGAGTTGACTTGGATGAACTTGAAGGATAGTAAGATCAAGATTCGAAGCCCGATTCTAGTGTCTAACAAGAATCATATGTAGGAGTTTAAGGTTATTTGTATTTCAAAGTATTGTTGGATTCTTTATCGTTTGATAAAGACTTATAAGATTTGATATTAAAAATGTATCATTTAATTTATGTTGTTCATGATGACATAAATGACAATATATTCAATTCTATTATTGTTATTTGATAAAACCAAATCCCTTTGACCTAACAACATACGTAGATCAACCAGTAACACTTTCAAAATCAAAGAGATTATAGCCTAGTAATATAAGATGTTAGAAAATATTACTTATTGAATTGTTCAAGTCAAGTCTTGTACTTCATTCGTTTCAAAATAAGTGATACAAATTAGCTTTCACGTTTTTTAAGGCAAAAAATTATAATGAATGTTAAATTAGATTAAATTTGATAGTTAGTGAGTGATGAGTCACACATATTATGATTAAAGTGAGTTTAATGATGTTTAAAAGTAAAAGTAATGGTACATGTGTAATTTCATTTTATTAAAGGAGATAGTTAGTGGGTATGGGTCCCACTATATTTAACCAAATAATGAAAGTTTTAAAGTGTATCAGTTATTTTGAAACACCCCAAAATGGAAAGTGTATCACTTATTTGGAAACGGAGGAAGTATAAAATAATATGGATTTAAAAGTAATTTTAAAAGTATGTATTATACTGTTAAAAAAACACTTTAAGATATAAAAAGACCTTAAGTTGAAATCATAAATTGACAAATTCACAAAATTGAATTTTCGTGTCTCACATACACAAATCTATAGATACAAGGATGCATAATTTCATAGATATACATATTCGACATACATACAGAAATTTAAAAAGTATGATTTGTTGAGTTTTAAGCTTATACATTTCAATAGGAATATAAAAGTGTAAACTCTTGTACTTCCTCCGTATCAAAATAAGTGACACACTTTCTATTTTGGGGTGTATCAAAATAAGTGACACACTTTTAAAACTTTCCTTATTTAGTAAAAATAGTGGGACCCAAACTCACTAACTATCTACTTTAATAAAATGAAATTACCCTTATACCCTTACTTTTACTTTTAAAACTCATTAATTTCACTTTATTCAAGAAAAGTGGGACTCATTCTCCACTAACTATGTACTTTAATGTATTTTAACTACTACTTTAATCTTTTACCTCAAAAAAACGTGTAAGTTAATTTGTGTCACTTATTTTGATACGGAGGAAGTATAAGATTCAAAATTAAAAATCTAAAGAATCTTAAAAAATTTAAGGCCGTTTTTAATCGCACCCCTGGAACATAAATCAAGAATGAAATGAAAGTCATGAACTGGTAATAAATCACGGATGACTTATAAAAAATTTCTTATATATTCCTTTTTAACTTTTGACGAACTGCAACCCGTTAACGTTTGCATATCGTTCCATAAACCTCATAAACCGGTCCCAATCTTTTGGGGTCCGCATGACATATTTTGCTTCAATTCCCGCAGGTTTTCCGTTAACAAACTTTGCACTAACATCAACCGATTGCAACGTTCCTTCATCATCAATCATAAAAAAACCAGTAATATCGCCAACTTCACCCGATGAGTCAAAGACCGACGGTTGGTCAAACTTGAAAATCGCCATACCGTTAGTACCATCTCTTGATTTTGTTAGTTTAACATCTGGAATTGTTTGTTCATCTCTACCTGGTATGAATTGAATCGACGGTTTGACCATTTTTATAGTTGGTGTAAATGTTCGAGCGGTTTTTAGTGTTCGGGTTTGACTTGAAACTGGAATGGTCAACGGTTGACCGTTGAATGTGGAACAAGATCTATGACATATAACAACTCCTGATGTCATCCCTGTGCACAAACAGTTAACTATGCATCAAATACAAGTTATACAAGATATTATCATACTATAAGATTGTGGTCTATCAATACTTTTTGGTTAATAGAAAGACAAAGGTCACACAATGGCAATATACACTTTAGAGAATCGTATTTTTGGTAATTATAACTGCTTTTGTACAAGATCTACTTCGGCAATTAAAGTTTTTTTACACAAAAACCGAACCGGGACCGGTTAAACCCTTTTTACCCCGGCTGGTTCTTCGTTCTCCTTTTTTTTCTTTTCAGTTTTCGGTTTTTTTGGTTCCGCTTTGGTTCGTACTTTTTTGGTTATGGAATCAGAATTTAACAATTTCGAGTCTAACGTATCTTTTCAAAATCATGATAGTCAAGATGTATTTAATTTTAATGATACAATTTTCGGTTGTAACCGTTTCTAAACTAGAAATAATCGGCGGATCGAACGATCCAAAACCATTATTTCGGTATGGTTCTCGATTCTTGTTTTTATTCGGTTTCGGTTTCAGTTCATGTCCAGTTTCGAAACCGAACACATCCCTAAAACATATAATGATAAAAATAAAAAAACTAAGTAAATTAGTTACATACAATGTTAAATAAAAATTGAAAGTACATTACTCCCTTCGTCCAAAATTATAGTCCACCGGACATAAATACCTAATTTAAGAAAAATATATTAATTATATGCCACCAATCAAATTATGTTTTTACCACTTAAAAGTTTCCTGATTGATTGAAATGTAGAATTGAGCAATTATTTTAGGACAAACAAAATGAATAGAGAAATGAACAATAAAATTGGGATGAAGGGAGTACTTTTTTCTTATATACGATGATGACAAAAAGGTAAAAGTAAGTTAGTAGATCTAGTTTTCTAGGAATGCATAACATAAATCGAGCATGTTACAACATTTTCAAGCTACGGCTCTTCGAATTTAGCATAATTGTGTTAACCTAATTTCAGTAATTAAGGTAAAAATCAAAGCACTACGAACAGGAATGAGCTAAATTGAAGTTAAATACCTGACAGAAAACGAGGTTTCTGACAAGAATGAGATAGTGGCGAGTATTGCTTCATGTCAGAAGTTGATTTACTTGAACCTCCGGAATAACCAACTCACCGGAGAAATTCCAGAACCGATTTCAATGATGGGAACCCTAGCTGTTCTCGATTTGTCAAACAATTCATTAACCGGAGGTATCCCGGAAAACTTCGGGAATACTCCGGCATTGGAGTCACTAAATCTATCCTACAACAAACTTCAAGGTCCGGTACCGGAAAACGGGATGCTCAGAACGATAAACCCTAGTGATATCGTCGGAAACATTGGTTTATGGTTGTAATTTCTCCTTTAAAACTATGTTTTTAACACATACTTTATGGAACACAATTCTATTTTATTATAGTAACAGTTAAGTTTAACCATATCTAACACATTATTCATAAAATTAAAAAAAAAAAGAAGCAAAAACGTGTTTCCACTTTATGGGTTTATCGACCCGACCCCTTTTAACCCGTATTAAAAATATATTTAGATAACAGAAACTTTATTTTTTTCATTGAGCATATAAGCATAATTACACAATCAACGAAATCAAAATACCTCTAAAACCAACTATTTTAACCCGAGTTCATACACAAAAACAGCCTCAATATGGAATATACATAATATAAAATGTCATCGATTCTTTTGTGTTATGTTTTTTTCTTGACACATTGGTGTTGCAACCGTACGTTTATTATTAGCAAATTTGTTAGATTCGGAATTTCTCATGATCCGTAGCCGCTTCACCGAGCTTAAAAACATCCTGAAAATAGATAATGTTACTATGACTTGATTTAATAAATGAAAAAGAAATTATATTAAAAGATAAATTAAATTGGGTTTTGCTAATGTTGTCCATACTTATACGATAACGAACGTTTAATAAATCAAAATTTCTTCAATTAGAGTAAAAAAAATATTAACTAGTCATTAATATTTTTGTGTTATATTGATTTTACTCTTACCATAATTGAAAAAGAATGTTTTTTATGCATTAAGTGCAGGAACATATGCCAATGATGGCCAGCCTAGCTGGTCTGAGGCACTGGGTTTATACTCATGTGGGCTGCAGGTCGTGAGTTCGAATCCCTTTGGGAGCGTTGCATTAGCGTAATTTAACTCATACCTCACACGGACACATATGGGAATTTTCCTTGGAAATCCCTTTGGGGGCTGGGTTTGCCCGCCTTATGCGGAGCTCGAACTCGGGGTGCTCGCTGAAAAATTGCGAGTAGGCTTCCGTTATTTCATTTGCCGTTTCCAAAAAAGTGCAGAAACATACAAAAAATATATAGCATTTACTATGATGTGCTCCTAAAACACATATTAAAAAACTCTGATTAAATTTTGTTTGATAAATATTGAACGATAAATGACGAAAAACGCACTGCCAAGGGACATCGCCTACAAGCATACAATCTCCGTCTTTGTCTTCGTAAGTTAGCACAAACTCCGATGTTGCATCTAACAGGTTTAACGGGACTGTGGTTTTTATGTTCGAACCTAAAGACCATAAAAACCGTAAATTTAGCATATTAAGGATGTGTTTTTAGAAAAAGAAAAAGCAAAATAATTAAAAAAATATTATAAACATTAACTCACGTTTTTGACAAAACATATATTCCAAAGTTTGAGCCAATGTTACATACGAATTATGAGCATTGAGATCAACTTTCCTTCCAATATAAGTTCCATCCATATTCACCTTCACGGGTAAATAACCGTTGCTAAATACCCCTTTTCTCGTCGCTAAACAAAGCTCGTTTTTTATGGATAGTTCATCTTGAATCTTGGTTTGGTTAGCTAACATGTGACCTTTGCGTATTGGAGGCCATCCAACCATACTACAAAAATAAAAATTAAATACCCGAATTAACTGTCAGGAGCTTAGGTGTAGCTATGAGTATTTTTTAGGAAAAATTACACTTTAGCCCTCAAAGATTTTAAATTTACAGAACTGCCCCTCTGTTTTGCGTTCCTCAATTTCCCATAAAATAAACCCAAACATTTTCTTTGATCACAGTTATCTTTAATTAGGGAATTTCAACAATTTAGGTACAGTTTTATTTTCGATTAGAAATAAAAATACAAATTATCCCAAAATCTTGAAAAAATGTAAAAATAAAATACAAATTCAAAAGCACATATAGGCAAGATATTAAAAATTGGGTTGTTAATTACCTGGAAGGAGAAACAGAATCAGAAATTATTTTGGCGCCAAAATTGGATAAATTAGGGTTCTTGGCAGAAAAAGATGATGAACAAGGGGATAAATCCTTAGCAGTCAAGATTCTAGCATACTGACCCGATGAAAGAACTGATCTTTTTGATTTCAGACCACCGGAGCCGCCGCCGCCGCCACCTATACTCAATCCAAGCCCTAATTCAAGATTTTGATCATGATCAACAAGTGGGAATGGTGAAGAAACCTCAGCTGACAAAACCATGTCTTGATTGTTCTTGCTGGTCAAAATTGACCCAGCGGTGGTTGACCCATCGGACGGCACTCCACCACCACCACCATCGCCGCCGGAAAGACTACTCAATAACCCAAGATTATCACCCATTAACATAAAGATTGAATTTTTTTTAGTAAAGATTGAAACTTTCCAAGAAATAAAATGGAAAATGAAACAGGGTGTGTGAATTTGGTTAGAAAAATTAAGAAATTAAGATGAAATTGGGTGGGGGTGGGGGTGGGGATGGGGTGATGGTGGTGAACTGGTGATGGGCGGTGGGACCAAGATGTCTGCTTTAAATTTCATCATTTTCTTTCTACTGATTTGTCCCCGAATGAAGACACATTTCGATGCTGTACCAATGCATACTAAATTTGTACATTGTGTATTACTTGTTGTACCTTACTAAACTTAGCGACACTAAAAGCATCACAAAAAGTTTTCTGGATAACCATCATATTGTTTCTTGAGTAAATTACAGTTTTGTCCCAGTGGTTTGCCAGATTCTGCGTTATTATCCCTTTACTTTTTTTTTTCTTTTTTTTTTGTCCCTGAGGTATGCAAAATTCCGTTTTTTGTCCTTCTGTCCAAAATCCACCGTTAAGTGCCGTTAAATCATCTCACATGCCAAGCTTGTGACGGCACTTTAGTCTTTTTTCTAGTTCCCTTGTACCATATGTTTTAAGAGTTGTACTTTCTGTATTCACTCCATCTCTCTCTTCTGTACTCCCTCCCTCTCTCTCTTCTCTACAAAACGTATCCAGTTACCTCCATTGACCTTCCTTATTGAGCTGCGATGATGAAGAAACAAAAGCAAATAAAATTAGAAAAGGAGAATCATTTCTTAATCAACTCATTTAGACGGTTTCTTCGGATCCGGCGAACCCAGCCTCGGATCTGAACTTGCAACGACGGTGGTGGTGCGACAATGGTGGTGGAGGTGCAACGGTGGTGGTGGTGCGACAGTGGTGATGGCAGTGCCGGTTAGGTTGGTGGTGCGACAGTGGTGATGGCATATTGTTAACATTCCCATCCTCTGCAGTGAATAAAGGCATATTGTTAACATTCAAAACAATAATACTTCCTCCGTATCAAAATAAGTGACACACTTTCCATTTTGGGGTGTATCAAAATAAGTGACACACTTTGAAAACTTTCCTTATTTGGTAAAAATAGTGGGACCCATACCCACTAAATATCCACTTTAATAAAGTGAAATTACCCTTATACCCTTACTTTTACCTTTAAAACTTATTAATATCACTTTATTCAAGAAAAGTGTGACTCATTCTCCACTAACTATGTATTTTAATCTATTTTACCATCTACTTTAATCTTTTACCTCAAAAAACGTGTAAGCCAATTTGTGTCACTTATTTTGATACGGAGGAAGTATAAAAATTCTTATACAAAATTTGTCATTTTTCAATTAGCTTAATTATCATAAAATTAGTACCTTGAACTTTCTTGTTAATCCAGATGTCAGTCAACATCCCAGCTCCAATTCCACCAACAATACATGATCCATAAATTGCAGTATTAGCAAGCATAGATCTACGGGGAAGAAAATAGTAATCTGGAATGTGTCTCATTTTCTTTGGATCATTTTTACCAGAATCACCGATGGTTTTCCAGTCCAGTGAGTCCTTAGGGCCTTCTGTCCCCATGTGCTGCATTAAGTTAAAAGAATTAAGAATATAACAGCTTAATATAGAATCAAATCAAGAGAAATTTTGATGGTTCTAGATCTTAACTATAAATCGCTTAATTATTTCAGATTCGCTTCACAATAAGAAGAAACTCACAGGTCACAGGTTTCACAATAAGAAGAAACTCATAGGTCACAGGTTTCACTGGCGGTGACTGTTATTGTTGCAGAAATCAGATTGTTAGGGCTAAAATAACAAATCTTCAGATCTAGACCTGCAACTGAAACCAAAATCAAAGATCTAGACATATTGTTCTTCATCTTGAAACCAGATCTGGAGGGTCGGATTTCGTTTTGTGTGGAGGGGTTTGAATGTTTGAATGTGTGAGTTTGAATGTTCGTTTTTCAGATCTGGCCTTCTCGTTCGTTTTGAGGAAAACGGATTTCGTTTTGGGGATTTCGAGTGATTTTAATTTTGATTTTGAATTTTATGTTTGTTTGAATGTTCATAGCCTGGTAAGAAGAAGAAGAAGAAGATGATGATGATGATGATGATGAAGAGGGAAAAAAGTGGAAAAAAAAAAGAAAATGGAAAAAGACCAAAGTACCCTCACTTTTTCAGCACGTGAGGGGTTTAACGGCTTAAAAGAAACGGAGGGTGGATGGAAGGACAAAAAAATGGAATTTTGCATACCTCGTGGACAAAAAAACAGAAAAAAAAATAAATGGGCAAAAACACAGAATCAGGCAAACCACACGGACAAAAACTGTAATTTACTCTTGTTTCTTTTTCAAGACGAAAGAGTACAACACAACTCTGCAAACTTTTGTTGGTTTCATTTGGTACAATGAATTCTATTTTAGGATTATTTTCTAGGGTCTCTTTTTTGATTTGTTAAGTTGGAAGTCAATTTGAAGTTTAATTGAAAAGTCGTTTGTTAGTTGTTAATTAAGTTAGTTGTTGACTGAGTCAGAACTTCTGACTTAATTAGTTATTTTTTCCATTTGGATCGGAGCAACAAAATAGTTTGGATTGAGTCCGATATGTGGACCAAATTAAACGAAAGTGAGGAAATCAAGTGTGCCGACTTGGACCGAGTCCGAAACAAATCAAACACTCCGGAGTCTTGTTGATACAAAGAATGAGATCCAATTGAACTCTTTTTGAGAGTTCTAAGGCCTCTCCCAACAGTGGTGTGTCACTAAACCCGTCAGTAGCGCCACGTCATCACATCCTTACTGACACGCTACTGACACGGTCGTGCCAACCCTACCCATCACTAACCCATCACTAAACTCTTCCTTTCCATATCATCATTTTTAATTAAACATAAATATAATATATTATTAAAATAAAAATAAACATTTATAATATTTTTATAAAATAGAAAAAAAACAAAGAAAAAAAAGATTTTTTTATATAAAAATACAAATTGTACAAATTTTTAAGCATAAAGTACAAGTTCCCAACCCCCCACCCCTCCCCCTTCCTCTTCCTCCACTCCTCTTCCGCCTGAAAATACTCCACGACGCAAACTCCTTCACGTCCTCCCGGAGACGCCCAAAAACGACGCGGGCCACCGACGTGGCGGTGCTAACGCCGTCGTGGCTGACGGGTTCAAAATCACCCACGACAGGTTTAGGGACGGAGCGTTGGCAGATGTCTAAATAGCTTAATTAAGAGTATTTGTACTCGATTCATCAAATATGCTCGATAAGACAAGTTTGACCCCAAAAATTGACCACAATTACATCCAATATATATGTATATAGTTTTTGAAAATCTATATAAAATCAGTTGAGTTCATATAAATTTTTACTAGGTTTGTATATGTTTTGAGCTAGTATTTGTACCTTGAGCTCGAAATGTGATCAACAAGGTTTATTCCTTTCCTTTTTAAAGGGTATTCCTGTTTATAACGGACTCCCATGTAATATTCGAGATTTACTCATAATATACGTGCCCTAACTATCATCGTGATCATTTTCGAACTTTATCATAACCTTTTATGTGACTTTTACTAGACCATTTTAGACATACTTACTAATATCTTTTGTAACATATCTATAAGTTTAGCTATTAAGAATATGTAAGGAATTTTGTCCACCAAAACAAATAAAAGTAAGAATATGTCCTCAAAATACGGGGTCAAATTCTAGGTCGAACAAGGGACAAGTCCTTTTTTTCAACTTTGGATAGCTTAGAATATCCAAAAGAGGGAGGAATTACAAGAAAGATGACACAATATAATGATATATAGAAAATATATTAATTTACGCATGTCTCAATGGTAAAATTTGATACGGATTTTGTCTTAAATTTGAAGTCGTAAGTAAAACCTATTTCAACACTTGGGCCCTAAAATAGATGTCATTTTACTGATAAAAGGACTCAAGTCGACTCACAATGTATATTTACACAACATAATCAACTTAACTTGTAACAATAAGAAAAACCTACGAGTATATGACATACTGAATAAAGAGATTAACCAAAGAAATTAAAAGGAAACATATAACGGAGAAAGGTTCGGAAACAATCGGTGATAGTCTAGTGATAAAGACAACTGAAATGATCTCTTGAATATCACAGCTTTAATCTTTTCCCTATGTAAAATGTACCAGTTTATCAGGATAAAGCTTGGAAACGGTCATGATAATGGTTAGGTCGCATTATATCTTGAGCAAAGCTCGGTAACTCTGAGAGGTCGTCATAAATGGACCTTTTATGAGAAGATATAACAGGGCAAGGTTAGACATGTTTCTAAAGTAAAGGGGTGACGTGGTAAAATTCTCTAAAGATCACGGAGAGAATAGGGTCATAGAGTCCAAAGGTCAAACACAAAACATGTGGAGCCCAATAAAGTAACCCGCACGGCTCAATGTTTTTTTCTCTTAAAGTTTTACCTTCTTTTATAGAGTTTTTTAATCAAAAAATATTTTATTAATTGACCTTTATTCAACATTAACACTACTAGATATGAGTATTATTAGTCACACCATTTTTTCCGTCACACCACTTGCCACATCATTTTTTGACACATCATTTACCACCTCATCTTTGTTTTCTTCTGCACAACTCTAACCCACATGACCGTTTCGAAAAGCAATCGAAATCACTAGCTCTGTAGTAGTTCATTTTGGCCGTGGCCACAATGTCTTCACGGAGCCCCCCAAACAGCAGAGATAGGGTGGTGTTCAGGTCTTCACCACGGCGTAGAGGGCGTGCCATCAAGGATCCCACAACGTGATTCAATACTCATATCAGGTAGCCTAAATGCCTAATAATTGTCTATACCCGAAGAATATAATCTTAGATTTTCAAACCCATTTTCTCCCATTAAAAATAATAATAAAATATAGTATTATATCTTTCCTTTTCAAAATCATCGTTAAGTTTAACCCTCAATTGGAGAGTGTGTATTTATTGTTAAAAAAATGCTACATAATTGCATAAACCTTCAAGTATAGGTCATGTATGTAAAAACTTAACCAAGAACAGACCAGAACCGCAGAACCGGGAAAATCCCGAAAGAAGTCGAAGAAAATGAGAAAAACGCAAGAAAATCAAAGAAACTTTCTCGATCCAGTTCTGAGCGTCATTATATCGGTTCCATGCAGTTCGGTTTTTGAAGCGTGCACCATTTGGTCATGTACGATTTGTTCGGGCAGAATTCCGTTTGATTATTAGGCTTAGATATATGACAATACAAAACATTAGTCTACGTTGAAATGAACATTAACAAAAAAAACACTAATCTCTTAAATTGAAAGTTAAATAACAATATCAAGAGATAGATACCGCTTGTGCGACATCAAAAACAGGACAATAATTCTCTAACATGCATCAAATATGTTTTAACAAGATTACGCAACACAAAATCACAACCCAAACATTTGTTTTTAGAAACCAAAACCATTATCACAAAAAAAACAAACCCTCCAAGAACACGGGAACACATTGTTCTAGTGATTAACGGAAGCCGTTGCCTCTAGCATAAGAACCGCCACCATAACCCCGCCCTCTAGGTGCATCACCCCGCCCTCTGCCGCCACCTCGACCTCCTGCTCATATAACCAAAAAAATATATCAATAAATTTTAAAAAAGTGACATAAATATATTATTACTTAACTGATAAGTAATTAACTTAAATAAATAAATAAATAAACAAAATTAGGCACATACTTCCTCCTCGAGTACTAGCACTGCTGTTTGTTCGCCTCTCTTCAATGAAAACTTGCCTTCCAGCTAACTGAATTGGTGATGCCTAAAAAACAAAACCAAAAAACTTAATATTCTAATAAATGCTATTATTATTATTATTATATATACACACACACTGACACATACCTCGATTGCCTTTTGAACACCCTCAAAGTCCTCAAACTCGACAAATGCAAAGCAAACACCAACATCCTGTACATAACTCAAAATTATTTTCTTTAATAATCCGACAAAAAAAAATTAAATACAAAAAAGAAAGGACAAAAACCTTGCGATTCTTCAAGAAGACGCCGTCTTGCTTGATTTTCCCAAAATTCTTGAACTCTTGAAAAATTTCAAGACTAGTAACAGTAGTCGGCAAGTTCCTCACATAAACAGACTTTGAATCACCTAAAATTATTTAAAAGTATATATATATATATATATATATATATATATATATATATATATTAAAGATTTCATTTATAGGGTTTAACAAAAAAATAAAATAATTACCTTCTTCACTAGTGAAAGATTCTTGCGGTACTTGAGTAGTGGGTTCAGGCACAGGTGGCGGTTGAGCAACAGGTTCGGGATTCTGATGCCATTCTGTGACAGGTGTCACATTCTTAGTGACAGCTGGCTGAGTGGGACCCATTGGTGCAGGTTTGCTTTTTGATCGCAGCTTTTGAAATATAACACACAAAAGTGAATATGAAAATATTAATACCAAATCTCACTCAATAACTAGATTGTAAAGGAAATAAAATAGCTTTTTCAATCATATTTGGCACATTTTATACAGGCCAAAATGCATTTTACTACCCTGAACTATTAAATATGCAACATGGTACCCTGAACTTGACAAAATGGTCGATTTAGTAACATCGTTCACTAATTTGGTCTTGTTTTCTCACATGATTTGCTTCAGGTATCAATAAATTGAGATGAAAGTATATTTTTTAGTCTGTCAAAAGCTCCAACAAATGTAAGTCAAGTAAGAAAACAAGACTAAATTAGTGAGCTAAGGTACTAAATCGACCATTTTGTCAAGTTCAGGGTACCATGTTGCACCTTTAATAATTCAGGGTAGTAGAAGACCTAATCAGCCAAGTTCAAGGTATTAAAATGTATTTTGGCCTTTTATATATAAAGATTGTAAAACTTCAGGACAAATAGTGTTTTAGGTCGGCCCGAATGCCCGTTTGACCACCTCCTAAAGTCAATCAAATAAAGTTATAAACAGTGAATGGTATAAGTATACATACAATAGATGCGTATGTAAACTTGACAGGCTCTGCAACAGGTTCTTCAACAACAGAAACTGGTTCTTGAACATATTCAACTGTATTGTGATGCACGGGCTCTTGTACATATTCTTCAACTGTATTTTGATAAACAGATTCTTGTTGTACATATTCATCAGATGTGTTGTTGTTTGATTCTTCAAATTGTGGTTGTTGTTCATCCTCATATTCTTCACTCTCATAGTCTTCTTCATCTTCATGTTGTTGTTGTTGATGTTGTGTTTCTTGTGAGTTGTTGTAGTAATCAGCTTCATTGTTTTCTTCTAATTGTACTGAATTGAAGTTTTCTCTTGTTTCAACTTCCAATGCATCTTCATTAACTATGGATTATAATTTGTAAACATAAATTCACAAATTTACAGGAATAATGTGTATCTATGAAGAATTATGCATATATAGAAGGCCAAAATGGTCGATTTACTACCCTGAACTACTCAAGGTGTAGAATGCTACCATGAACTTGACAAAATAGTCGATTTACTACCCTGACTCGTTAATTTGATCAGGTTTTCTTACTTGACTTACTTTCGGTTGACCTTTAGATGGACTAAAAAATATACGTTCATCTCAATATATTGATATTAGAACCAAATCACGTGAGAAAACAAGACCGAATTAGTGAGTCATGGTACTAAATCGATCATTTTGTCAAGTTCAGGGTACCATGTTACACCTTTAACAGCTCAGGGTAGTAGAAGACCTAATCAGCCAAGTTAAGGGTGCTAAAATGCATTTTGGCCTATATAAAACATAATTTTGGTGGCATATGCCCAACGTAGAAGGTAATTTCGGCCCGTTTGCCTAAAATACAGTCGATTTGGGTTTACAATTCATCTCCAACGGGTCAAATTATGTATTAAATTGGAAATATGTATTACCTAGTAGCTCAGGAGGAGTAGGACTAATGGGCTGAGGATCAACTTTAGTCTCGTGGGCCACAGTTGGTGGATGATGATGTGTCACCTCATCACTTACAAAGTGAAAGATGTCATTCATGACAAAATAACCCTTTTCTTGTGGAGCAAGGAAAAATGTTTGAACAAATTTCCTCCAACCAGTAAATAACTTGGATCTCACAGAACCAGAAACCACCACAATGATTCCCTGACTCCATGATTCAAGTGAATTTATAGTCTTGATTTCAATCCCACTAAAATGTAGTGATTGGATAAGTGAATGGATTTGCTGCAAGAGAAAAAGTATAATACTCCAAACATTAGTATTTGCATGGTCACAAACAATCAGCATAAAAAAATAAAATAAAATAAAATAATTAAACAGCTTTAAAGAAGCAAAATCAGAGATTTAGAAAATCAATAATATCCCAATAAACAAAAGCAAATAAAAAAACAGATTAACTTCAAATCCCTAAATAGATAAGTATTAAAGCATGAGATAAAGAGAAAATTTTACATTTTCTTTTATAATAGATAATAAAAAATCAGAATCATAGTCACCCAAAAACTCAGACTACAAACTGAATATTGGTTTATGATTATTGATACAGCTTAAGCACACATCCAAACACCCCTAAGGAAGTTTCTACAACCTTGAACAATAAACTCAAATAAAAAAAAAATTATTTAGCTTTACACAAATTCTAATTACTAAATATATGTCACTCAAACTCAAATCAAAGGAGAATGAGCTGAAAATAAACTTACAAATATAGCAGATGCATTTTCAGTAGATTCACCATCAACTCGAACCATAGTACTTGAATCAGCATAAAACTGGTGAACATATTCAGGTTGCTGTTGAAGCACCTGATAGTATTGCTGAACAAAATACGAGCCTACCTACACAAATCAATAATAAAACAATTTTAATCGATAGTATCAAATATATCACTTGGATATTTTTCGAATCGGATAAACAAAAATCGACACCTGAGAGGCAGTAACGGAAGAAGAATACGAATTCTCCATTAGTACAAATCGAACAAAAACCAAGCTTTTTTTTATTAAACCCCTAAAACCTCACAATTAACTAGGGTTTCAGTGTGAACACATAGAAGTGAGTTTGATTGATGAATTAGGGTTTCAGAAAGTGTAAATTGGATTGGGGATTAGTAAACGGAAGTGGTACGGATGGCGATTGCGATGGTGGCCGTGAGAGTTGCAGAGTTTATGAGAGGGAAGGGAAGATGAGATCTGTGTTGAAAAAGTAGTGATTTAGGAATTAAATCACAGCCGTTGGATTGAAGAGTGAGTCATTAATATGGACGCTTGAGATTGATTTGAAGTTATGGTGCTGATGGTGGTGATTTTTTTAGATGACCTGCTTTTATTTAGAGTAAATTGCATAATGGTCCCTGAAAGGTTTTTCAAACTACAGTTTTGGCCGTTGATTAGCAAAATTTAAGCTTCAAGTATATATGTATTCACATCTATACCAAATGCATCCGTAAGCATTTAGGAATTGACAAATACCCTTCAACGTTTCGATAAATTGACTTTTTTCCTTTTTACAAATAGAATAGCATAAAATAAAATAAAATACAAAAACGTATTTAGTTGAGTTTATTATAGATATGTAAGCGGTTTAATGAATAAACATTTAAACTTTGTATTATTCAAATGAAGGGGTTTTTGCATATGAATTATCTATAAATATATATTAGTAGTTTAAATTTTACAGACTATATCCTCTATCATTTTTAACTATTAAAGTTACAATATGATACTTTGAACTTAAAAAAATAGTCAATTTAATATACTTACTTACTAATTTGGTCTTCTTTTTCTCACTTTATTGCTTCTAGTTTCAATTTATTGAGATGAATCTAAATTTTGTAGTCCATTTGAAGCTTAATGGAACTAATTTATGTAAATAAAAAAACACGACCAGATTAATCAGCCATGTACTAAATTAAACAATTTTTCTAGTTTATGATATCATATTGTATATATCTTTTATGGATTTTGATAATAACAGCCATTGGGGCTATCAATAAGAAAGAATATTCCTAGGTATATTCAATTATCTTGCAACTATTAATCGATATTTATCTTTATTAGTCAACTTTCTTTCATATTTCCAAGAATATTCAACTACAAATGTAAAAATTCAACTAAAAAAACTTTTTCAAAACTGAATATTCTTCCTTAGGGTTGTCATTATCAAAACACATCTTTTATATAGTTCAGAGTAGTAAAAATGTAAAACACATAGTCAGCAAAGTTTGAAAGTACTATAACACATTTTCAAACTCAAATGATTGAAGAAACGTTCTCCATCATTCTCATATACAAATTCTTTACTATGTCTTTCTGATTTTGAGGACTTGATCCTTAGGATACAAATCCTTTAATATCTCTTTCTGATTCCGGTATTGTCATATTGGATCAAAAAATTCGAAAAAAGCACTCATATTTCAGGTCGAGAATTTTTCTTAAGTTATGAATAAACCCTTGTTATAGCCTGATAATTTTCGATTTTAGGGTAAAACTAAAACCAAACCAAAATTTTCAGTTTTTGGGAAACCAAAACCAGTCAGATTTTCAGTTTTCAATTTTATGTTCAGCTTTGGTTCAATTTTCCTTTTTTTCAGATTGCTGGTTTTTTAGCTTAGATCACTTGTCTATTTGGATTTTGGGCCTGCTACATAAAGTGAGTCCTGTAAAACGTTATGAAAAGCCTGAAATGAAATTTGTTTTGGTTTATGTACATGATTAGATGCACAAAACCGTGTTACACTACATTAAAAAAAAAGCTAAAATCACATAAAATAAAATAAAGATGTAACTGAAAAGCAAGCAAGCATATTCAGTTAGAAATAGCAAGATAATCAACGTCTCATATTGATTTAAAAAAAAAAAAAAAAAAAAACTGCTAAGTAATCTATTTGGACAAATTACGCCTCTATTTATGTCTTGTAATACGAATAGATAGAATCATAAAGTGGATTTGTATTTTACAGACACAATGGATAAAATAATAATATAAAACCAAAATGCCATTGTAAAATACGGTTGATGGTTTGTTTAATAGTAGGTGGTGCCATAGTAAGACTGAGGAGCAACTGCTGCAGGTTGCTGAGCTGGCACTGCTGCTGTTGTGGCTGCTGCACCAGCCTGCTAAGATAACAATTATTAAAAAGTGAAAAAGTAATTTCTATTGTACATATATGAAATAATAATATTGTAATATATAATGTTTATATATAGAAATAAAAAATACCTGAACTGGATATGCAGCATAAGCACCAGCAGTAGAAGTAGCAGCTTGTGGAACAGATGTTGGAGCTTGTGGTTGGGCATAACTGCTTCCATAAGCAGCAGCATTGTATGTGCCATAAGCAGCACCCTAAAATTACAACAAAATAATATTATTACTCATTAAATAACTGTTAGTCAGTTATTTTGGCCGGGGCCTACTTCTGTAATTATACCCAGAGAAACATAATTTCATATAAATAAATAAACACACAAGGCCAAAAAAACTGTAAAATGTGCCCTAGCAGGTTATAATTACCAAATCAGACATCCACCTAAAGTATATTACTAATACTATTTTATTACATTTGTCATTTTGGTAATTATAACTTTTTATGGTCCCTAAGTAGTAATTAAAAAATCTTTCATCTCCCAAAGTGGATATTATTTATCAAGTTTTAAACGCTACAATTACCGAAATAGACCGGCTAAAAACTTATAACTACCAAAACGGACCTAAAAAGGCTACGATTTCCACAACAATCAGTTAAAGTATATTGCTAAAATTAATATATTCCATTGATTAGTAAAGTAATTTACCTGTTGTGTATAAGTTGCAGGCCATTGTTGTCCTTGAGCTTGTGGCCAAGATTGAGGCTGACCACCATAACCTGCAGGCCACTGGTTCTGTTGGTAGGCTTGTGGAGCAGCAGGTGAAACAGCACCCGTTTTAGCAAGTTTTGCTCTGTCTGAAGCTAAATAACCATCCATCTGACGTTTCTTGGACTCCAAGTTACTTTTATGATGTAAGAAAAGCTTTGCATGTCTGTTGTCTGCCTTCTTGATGGTTTTCATGTCCCCAAACAAATCTAAAAACTGTAGAATTAAAGTGTCATGGGGTCTGCATAACTTGTTCTGCAAGTAATATGATTCTTACGGGTAGCAAGACGGGCCAACTTATTAACCCATTTGAGATGTAACACAACCCGAATCGACACATTCATTGGTAAACGGGTTGAAACTGCCACCTTTTATGATTTTTATAATAATAAAAAAATGGCAAAATACATTTTAGTACCCTAAACTTGGCTGACTAGGTCTTTTACTGTCCGGAACTATTAAATGTGCAGCATGATACCCTGAACTTGACAAAATGGTCGATTTAGTATCCCGACTAAATCGACCATTTTGTCAAGTTCAGGGTACCATGTTGCACATTTAATAGTACAGGGTAGTAGAAGACCTAGTTAGCCAAGTTGAAGGTACTAAAATGTATTTTGGCCTTAAAAAAAGCAACAATTTTACCTCCAAGAAAATGCTAGATATATCTTCCCTCTCAAGATAACTTGCAGGGTTCGAGTTATCAGGACCAGGATTTATAAATTTCTCAACCAGTGAGTCTAGACGATCAATTTGTTTTGGAAGTGATTGGATTGATTCCATATGGATCAAAGCCTGCATGCAACATCACAAAACAAATAAATGCAACTGGTTATTAAAAAATAAAGAATAAGGACAAATGTAAAGCATATTTGCATGACAGGTGGCAGAGATATAAACCTCTAAAAGTGGTTTCGAGAGTTGATTACTCTCAAAGGCTTCATTTAAAACCTCTCTTGATTTTTCAACCTTTCCCAAAACCTGCCAACATAATTTAATAATTAGAAAATGACAATAGTAATAATAATAATAAAGTGGTTAAAATACAGATTTAGAGATAAAAAATAACCATGTACAAAAATCGAGAGTATTGTGCAAGCAAGAGTGGCAAGGTTTGTGATTGTTCTTTTCCCTTTTCAATTGCAATCGTCTGCTCATACAAAGCACAAGCATCTTCCGGATTTCCCTAATTATATAAAAATAAAAATAAAAAACAGTTAATACATGCAAAAATGAGATCAATTGGGTCGAATGTTGTCGATAACGGGTTGAAGGAATTTAAAGGGTCAAGCAGATTAAACAAGTTGAAAGTCACCTAAAAAGTTATCCAAACATTATCAAACAAACTAGATATTAAGTACGGAGTAGTATAGTTTTCATGAATATATTTAATTTTAAAAAATTTTCATTAGTTAAACTAAAAGGACAAAAAATGTTGGCTTACCAGCCGATGTTCCATGTTAGCATGCTTGATAATTGCTTCTAGAAGATCAGGTGAAATTTCAGTCTGCACAAGCTGATAAGATGCACGAGCAGCTGCAATATCTCCACCATGCTCTTTAAAACGGGCCGCAAATAGGTGAATCTCTGGTTGCTTCTGTAAAAATCATATAAAAATGGGCCGATTCAGGTTACAGGGAACGGGTCAAAAGTTATCAAAAGTGTAGTTTTAATGCAGAAAACCTCTAATAAAAAAACTATATTAATATTTGAGTAAATTACAAAAGTGGTCCCGGTTAATAGCGGTTTTGGTCCCTCTTCTATACTTTTTGCCATTATGGTCCCTGACGTTGCTATTATCTTCCAATGTTGCCCCCCTCGTCTACCTGAAATGACCAAAGTACCCTCCACCCTTTATTTTTTTCATTTTCATTTTTACTTATTTTATATTACTATTAAATGTTTATAAAAAACATTTAATTAATAAAGAATAAAGGCCAAGTTGGTCATTTTAGGTGAACACGGGACCAAAATTAAAAGAAAAAAGCAACGTCAGGGACCATAATAGCAAAAAGTATCGAAGAGGGACCAAAACCGCAACTCTAAGCATACCACAGGGACCATTTTTGTAATTTAGTTTAGTTAATCTTATTATTATTGAAATTGTGTACCTTTACAAAGACTTGTGTAGCACGAGCAAGTGCATTTTCAGCAAGATCCATACTCCCACTAGCTTCCATACACAAAATATATCGAATCCAGTACTCAGGATAATTAGCACACGCAATTAAACATCTTTCATATAACTTCACAACCTGATTCAAAACAAAAAGCTTCATGTAACCAAATATCATGATATTTTTGTAAAAAAAGATATATAATATATCAAAAATATTCAAAAATAGACGAAAGATATACTCGAGGCCCCTCAAAAACCAAAAGACAGATGATTTTTAGTAAGAACACACCTGCATACATTAAATTGCAACTTTCAACAACTATTTTATTATATTACCAGACACATGATGAACCCAGAATCTCTAATCACAAAATAAAATATGTAGATTACTAACCAATGCTTTATTCCAATTTCACCCCGTCAATCCACAGGTTTAGCCGATAAATCATTACTTAACTGTAAGTCAATATATAACATGGGACAACTAAACGCACAAACTAAAAAAACAAAATTTGATAATTAGAACATTTAATTAATTACCTTATTAAAATCATCACATCCTTCAATGAAATCAAGATAATTATGCCAATTTTCAAGCTCGGTGACATTTAGTGGACGGATATGAAAGTAAGGTCTTCTGATTGCTGTTTCAAAATCGATGATTTTGGAATCGAATTCTTTGGATTTTTTGTATAGTTCTTCTCTAATGTTGATATAAGTTTCTAGTTCTTCAGCTTCAGTTAGGTTTGCAGTTGCAGATTTGGAGGATTCTTCTGTTGAATTTGGATTGATTTCTCCTTCAGTTTCTTGATTATCGGCTTCCACTTTGGCAGTTGGTGCAGCTGCAAGTTCTTCAGGAGTTTTTAGTTCTGATAAAGGACGGCTAGCTACTAATTCCCTGAAGCTGTAATGTAGAGAGAGGGAAAAAAAAAAAAAAAAAGACTAAAATTAAACAAATTATTATATATGATATAAGATATTACATATCGTGTCATTTTGTTATATTGTGAAAAAATAGGTTGGAAAACTAAACTCAATCTTGGGTTCATTTTGATCATAATGACGAAGAATTAATAATAAAATAAGTGTTTTAAAGTAATATAATATAATTTGTTACATATTCAATAAATGCACAAGACTATAGAAAATGTTAAGTATGTGAATGACAACTAAAAATAGAATTGGGTGGAAACTGAAAAATATATATTAAATACGGTATACTAGTATAGTTTAAAGGATATAAATGTAACTTTTTGGATCAAAAACGGAATGTATGTTAAATGTTTCTCATAAAATGACATCATCAGTTGATAAATGATTCCACTGGTAATTTTATTGAATGACACCTCATCAATGTGTGTGTGTATATACATCAGTGTGTATATATGTATATGTATAAAGTATAATAAGTATATCACCTGTTAAAATATCGGTCCAACTGCTGATTAGGATGCTCCAATATCCGTGTGTATATCATGGCAAGATTGGACCACTGTTGCTGCTGAAACTCGTATTCAATATATTTATCCCATAAAGGAAATGACAGGTAATCGGTTCCAACATAAGCTAATCCACGTTCAAATAACCTGGATCAAATAATCACAAATAATAAGTATTTGTTATTTCTTGACACACATGAAAAGTATTTTATTACCATAACCAAATAATAAAATGTTAGTTAAAAAAACAAGCAGTTATTACCTCCTAACTGTATCAGGATCTCCATATGTGTTTATGGCAAAAACACAGTAATGCAACCACATATCAACAGAATATGTTACTCCATGCACTGCACGTTCATAAACCTCAACAACTTTGTCCATAAACCCTAGGCGTGCTTCATGATCAGCATACTTTTTCCAATAACCATAACACAAAGGAAATTCAGCTAAAAAGGTATCATACACTTTTCGGATCTTCAAAATATTATCCTGTTAAGAAAAGAAAAAATATATAATTAATATGTAATGGCATAATTCATACAGAAATTAATAGAAAATAAATTAATACAAATTTGAGGGACTAAAAGTGTAAGTATTTAAAGGGAATTTGGTCAACTTTCAAAATTTAATAGCACATTTAACGAACGAGGAACCAAGATTTAAAGAAAAAAGCAACGATATGGACCATAACAGCAAAAAGTATTAAGAGGGACCAGAACCATTATTTTGAGCAAACTACAGGGACCAATTTTGTAATTTGCTCTTGAACTTATAACAACAAACTTTTGCCTACCTCGGCTGTTTTCTCAGTCTCTTCTATTAAGGAAGTCCAGGCATTAAAATCCAACGAATTAGCATTAACCATGCTCCATAATCGCTCTTCTTCAGGAGATAATGCAGCAACTGCCAAAAAAATATAAAATAAAAATCATAAGATAAAGCATCCTCATTTTCACAGATCAGTAGACAGAATTAATTTCAAGAAAAATCTAGAAGTGACAAAAAGATACCAGAACCATCTTGCGGTTGGTTTGCAGATGCAGAATCATGTTCACCGTATGAACTAACACCATTCTCAGTTGCGCCAATTGGCATAGTTTTTCCATCACTGGTATCATTCCCATTTACATCTGTAACCTCGGATTTTCCAGCAGCATTTGAGTCTACATCCATGGTGTTAATAGCAGTAGAAGTTGCCACATCAGCATACTCTGAAGCATCTGATGTTTGAGCAACAACTGGTTCACCATCTCCCATAGTCATAGATTGATGATCTATCTTAAACCTGTACACAAGATAAATAATAATGAGTAAACAACATTTAAGCCATATGATCTTGTATAGGTATGCTCATTGTGTTATTTGGGGATTAGAATGCTAAGTTACAGGAGTTAAACGACAAATTATTCTATAATATACTTATATCTGTGTTTGTTTGAATACTAACTGCAACATTATCACTGACAGTGATCAATTCATCAGGCATGAAATCTCTATTCTCTAATCATTTAATCAGTTCTTAGCTCAATATGCCTCAAGCAATATAAAGCCCCATGAACACATACGCATTGAATAGTGAATGATAAATCTTCCCGTTAATGGAGTGTTCATACGACAAATCACACATTACAAACTATGGAAGGATCATTTGCAACGGCACAAACGAATTGCTAGTGTTACTGTTAGTATTAAATGAATCCTCTATTGACGTCAAATAAACGACTAAAATCAAACGAATAAGAAAATCCTCGATGTCTAAACCTCAATTATAAGAAAAACAAAAGCAGATACAAAATTAAGAGCTACTCGTAACGAAAACCCTAAATTTAAACATACAAACAACAAGTTAGAAGATTACTCGGTGTAGTGATGAAGGCAGAGTTCGGCCACTAGCAATGGACACGGAGTGAACTCCGGAGGAGAGTGTTAGGTGTTAGACGGCGGTGAGTCGGTACGGATAAGGTGGCGGCCGGAAAATGGACGCAGGTACGTAACCGGAGATGGGTGAAAGTGACGACGAGCGGCTGTCGGATGGGTGTGTGATTTTATGCCCTAACCATATATACCCGTTTCTCCTCTCTTTTTCTATATTTTGTTTGTTTTTTTTTTTTTTTTGAAACGGGCTAGTTAGTAAGTTAGTGGTTCGAGACTAGACAGTGACATCCACAAGGGGTAGTATGTCTTCCCTCGAACCTTTCACATTTTTTGTCCACGACGGGACTTGAACGGTCATGGGCAACACCTTAAATCCTCCTGGATACCACTAGGCTATAAGCCTCGGGTATATTTTGTTTGTTGAGATGAAGGAGTTTAGGAGTGTTGTGAATTACATAAATGCCCTTGTTCTATGAGTAAGATATACAAAATGTCATACCTCTATTGTGAACTAGAACTTCCAGTAAAAATATGTGGTGAACAAAATTGTTAATTTTTATCATATGTGATATACTGATATTAACAACACTTGTGATTTACCCAAAATCACCTCCTATAATATGTTATCCTAACATAAAACCATGAACACTTGGTATTGATATACCATATTTCCTTATGATGATAGAGTTTTGTTATCTTAATAAAAGAACGAGATTGAATTATTTATCATTTATTTATGCGTTGGTATGGATACTTAAGGTATAACCAAAGGATGGTATTGCTAATCTAGCATGACTAGGAACATTTATTTACCATGTGGCGGAAGTTATCATGTTTTGTAATACGATTGAACTCAGCTGAACCGTAACACTTAATGTAAATACTATGAACATTATATGTGTACACATATATTTACAAGTTTGATATAAACTCGAGTTTGGCTCGAAAAATTCAAACATATATATAAACATTATTACATGTGTGCATGTATATTTATAAGACTCGGAAAACTCGACAGAAACTCAAGTCGTGTAATCAAAAGTTTGTTAAAATTTTCAAGTTCGTTGTTTGAGCTGAAAATCAAACTTTGGCTCAAAGTCAATAAAACTCAATTCGATCAAGCTAAACTCAAGTTGCTCTGTAAAAGATCGGCTCATTTGCACACTAAATTGTTACTTTATAGAAAAAAGACAAATACACTTAACATACGAGGTCGTAGCTAATGTCTATTGTTGCCTCTTTATAAGGGTTGTTTTAACGTTTATAATTCGACTCTATAATTATGAAATGTTTTTATATATAGTTACGAGTTATTAAGTGTTACTTTTACTAATAGGCTATCTATTAAATAAATTATGAAGATTTGAAGACCAAACAAGTTAGAATGAAAAGTAAAAGTATTTAAGAAAAACAAAATCCAAGCTTACATGTTGAATGGGCTGGGCCAGGCCCAAAACTGACAAAACCCTAGACAAACAATTCCAAGCAACGATATAAAACCTTAGAAACCTTATTTTCTTCCGCCGAAGGAGCAATTGAGCACGCCGATCAACCATGTCGAAGCGAGGTACTCGATTTTGAATCTAAACGAAGCTGATTCCATGTAATTTGATCGATCTTCACTAATTATGGCCTAATTTCAATTTATAATTGTTGTTTTTCAGGTCGCGGAGGTTCCGCCGGGAACAAATTTAGGATGTCACTTGGTTTGCCGGTGGCTGCAACGGTGAACTGTGCCGATAACACTGGTGCTAAGAATCTGTACATCATTTCAGTGAAAGGAATCAAAGGAAGGCTTAACCGTCTTCCATCTGCTTGTGCTGGTGATATGGTTATGGCTACTGTGAAGAAAGGTAAACCAGATCTCAGGAAGAAGGTTATGCCAGCTGTCATCGTTCGTCAGCGCAAGCCATGGCGCCGAAAGGATGGTGTTTTCATGTACTTTGAAGGTTAGTCTCGTCAATTCTATTTTGATTGTATGTTTATAGTTGTTACATGTTCATTGATTTTGATGTTGTTACAAATTACAATAAACCATACAGGAAGTTTAATCTATCCTGATTTGTAATCGATCATTTAAATTAGTTTGTTATACATACTAGAGTATATAAGCTAGTTTATATTTCAAATTCTGTTGTTAGGTCTGCCTACAGATACTGATCGATTACTAATCACATGTTTTAAGCTTGCATTTGTCGTTTTTTTGTACTAAATTAGTCAATTATGTCATTATAGCAGTTTAATTTTGTTCAATACATAGGCCATAAGTCAGTTGTTAAGCATGCAAAATTGATGATTTTTATGGTATTAATACGTTAGATTGTAATTCATATTAGATGTTTAAGATGCGACTTTCATCTGACTAGTGTTGATTCGGTGATTATTATTTCATTAGACCTTCCTTTTGTTGATCCTTGTTTATATATATACAGATAATGCTGGAGTTATCGTGAATCCTAAGGGAGAAATGAAAGGTAATGCAGTAATAGTTAATTACTTTTAACTTTGAAAGATTATACAATAATGAAATTAGACAGAAAATTATGTTCTAGTATTGTTTTTACTTTTATTGAAGTTCAATTTATATGTTTTGTTGGATATAGGATCTGCAATTACTGGGCCAATTGCGAAGGAATGTGCTGATTTATGGCCAAGGATTGCTAGTGCTGCAAATGCCATTGTGTAGGAACAACATTTTGATTCAAGATATTGTTTCTTTTTCACTAAATGGTAGTTATGTTAGTTGGTTTTGTTTTAGCAAGAACCGTTCAAATGTTTTTTTGAGGATTTTATGTCGCCTAAATCTTTTTCTCTTAAACTGCAGACAAGGATTATCAATGGTTTTGATGTTTTTTTGCTAGTTTCCTTTTTAACTGTGTCAAGTATACGTTTATAATTTTTTCATAATAGCATATATTTTATAATTTACAAATAATACATACACTCATAACTCAAACTCATGTTTTTAGACATTATTTTAGAAGATTTAAACTTTTGACAAGTTAATTATGGCTCGAGAGATATGAAAATGACATTTCAATATCAACCATAAATCGATTCCAGTTTTCCAACACATGTAAATGTAATGATGGCCGAATTCTATGCCACTTTTGAGTTATTATACTTAAAATGAGATGTGATAATATATTGAACGGTGAACTTAAAGAAACTGATGTGGAACCAGAGGAAGAAGATCCATTGTAACCACCACGAACCGCCATGGTTATGATCCTCAAAGCTATTCTCAAAACTTTGATGATGGTTTTTTGTTTGATCATATCTCACATTCACCTCCTTGATATGTTTGATAGATTCGTCTTTGTTGTGGTTGTCTTAAAAAAGAACGTGAAAACTACGTATAGTGATCAAATATGCATGTTGATTTAGTTGCTTTGTCTAAGAAATATCCGTTTATAGTTCTCTCAAGTGGTTCAAATTTGTTTGAAACAATATCAAAATTGCTAGTTTTTATGGTCTACTTGTTGGATTACTAAGGGTGTATTTGTTTGATGGGTTTGGAATGGGAGAATGGGTTTAAAAGTGATTAAAAGAGTTTGTTTGATGGAGTTAGAAATGGAAAATGGATATGAAGCCTATTGATTCAAACCCATAAAATTGTAGGGTGAGCAAAAAGTATTAATATCTTAACAATTTATAATTTGTGTTTAGTAATTTAACTAAAACTGAATTAAGTGCAACTTCCAGGCGTTCACTACTTTTTTGGCATTATGTTCTTTGTTTCTGACCTAACTAAACAACAAACCAATGCCCATCCCACCTGAGGAGAAAAAACACATTTTTTTTAAACATTACTATGTTGTGATTATTATCTTTATTTAAATATAAAGAGCATTAAAAGACATTAGATTAGAAATATTATATCATCAACAGTTCATTAAATGATCATAATGACAATTGTTAATGATATATTGAACTATAATTGTACGATTTGTGACTTGCTCAGAATGTTTCTTACAATCACCCACTTGAACTTGGTCATAAAAGATTATTTCTTAATGACACTTTAACAATATGCTTTATTTAGTTTTTTTTTTAAACAGAAATTACTAGTCTAATCTTAAATATTAGTTATGTACAATGTGGAATTTGAACTAAGAACCAAAATGCCCATACGTTTATTTAGTTAACATTTGGTTAGTTAACTCAAAGTTCACAAAAATAAAGTGTAGTTTTTACTCTTTCAAGATATATATTCTACTATTATACAAATATTCAGCCAGATTGGATGGTCTGGCACTTTCCCTTCAAGCCGTGTTCGAGCCTTACTTTGTGTTCCTTTTGGCTCGTGCCAATGGCACGTCATGGAACTCGTCATGGGGCTCATACTCTCGTTAAATACATTTCTTAATATTAGTAATAAAATTAATTATTAAAAGGAGTTGAATATGTGCTCTGTTTAGAGGTGCTCAAATTGGATTAAAAAGAAACCTGAATTAAATTCAAAATCGAATCATATTCGATCAAAATTAGTCAAAACCAGATTAAGTCAAAATTAGATTGGATTAGAACCGGATTCAGATTGAAAACTTAAAATCTGATAGAAACCACATCCGAACAAATCATAACCATATTAATACCTAACTTGATTGGTGCCATGTCAACACCTATACGAATTTTTTGTATTTAAATTGATTAGGTATTTAAATAAATGAAAGGAATGTGTCGACGTATTAACCAAAAAAAGAAACATGTAAGATTAAGCAAACACTTGATTATTGGCTAATTAAAATATCAAAGTCAATCAATTTGTAACTATTCGTTTAAGCATAACATAAAATTAGGTGTTCAAGTTATATATAACAACTGTTAATGTCATTACAAAAGACAAAACTTACAATCACTATCGTGTAAAATTTACTAACAAAGAGATAAGAGATGTGCTTTTGATGTAACCTTGCATCGTTTAATCAAAACAACTCAATTTAATATTTATGGAGTAGTTTACAATTTTAGAATTATATGGTGATAGTTTAGTCTGTAAGGACAGATGAAGTGACCTCATAGAGGTCACATGTTTAATTTCTTTTCTAATTAAATATTTACCAGATGGTCAATGAAATGTTTGAAAATGGTATCAACAGTGTCCTAAAACTCAAGCACCCGAGTCCGTTTTAAATGAGAATATCTTTAAAAAAAGTTATGTTTACCATCATTTTTAGTCCTATTTAGATTTTATTATATAAACTAATTATTACAAGTGTTAAAAATCTAATACTTTCATTGCACATTTTTTCCTTCTATTAGCCTAAGTTACATAAATAATACTCCACCTTAATTGATAAATAGTAATTATATTTTAATGTCACCTAGTTATTTATCTATAAATATATAATTTTACGTCTCATTACAATACGCAGTCATATAAACATTAATTTATAACAAAACTATAAATATGATATTAGAAAATCATTTAATTAAGCATTTTAAAACTTGAAAGAAAGGACAAAGGGATCAAAGTGGTCCAATTTGCCTCTTTGTGCAAATGAAGGAGCATTCCAACATATATTGTAACATCACCTTATTAAACTATTATAATTCAAAAAGGTTTTGATTTTCCATTCCATTTTTGACGCGCTTGCCCATTCCATGTATCACACTGCTAAACCAATGTCTTTTGGAGATGATTTGCGAACCATGAAAATGACACAAATATATTACCTAAAAACGGATAAAAAGATAGTAGTTATCTCTATTGATGTTATCTGGGAAAATTTGAGTTTTTTATCCTGACATACTCATCTTAACCGGTATTCCTGTAATCGTTTTTCCCCTAGTCATCATAAAATGTCGTTATTTAGGTTTGAACTCCGATCTTTTATAAGACAAAAAGTCTCATGTATATTTATAAAATGATTTACATATTTATAGTGTACATATCATTTTTTTTTTTCTTATGATGCATACATGATACACCATCTCTCATCATAATTAGGCATGTCATATTTTCAGGTTAATCAACGAGTAGACTAAATGAATAAATTCTACAAAACTTTATAAAATAAACTAGTTATATTATTGGGCTTGGGATTAAGTAAAGCTACTAAAAAAGTTAATTTGGTAAATGTAAGTATGTAACATATTAAGCCACTGATTTGACAGTTCTTAGAATTCTTAATACGACTTGGTTAGTGGTTTATATTCAAGGCCTAGGCAACTCAAAAGCTTTGAACAACTAATCCTAATCTTTTATTAGAAGATAATTAAAATAATTGGAATGTGATTCAAAACCTTTATTCTTAAAATAAGCACTGCGAGCTAATAGTTAAATTAAATTAGATACTAATACTACTTATTTTATAAGTGAAGCTTAAAAAAATAATGTTAAATAAAATAGTTTAAATATTGTGAAAATTACATATAATACAAAGAAATATATATGAATAATGCGTAAATGAATATTTACAAAATTTAATTTTAACTATTTTTAATGAGAATAAAGTGTAACAATTTATTATGCTATGCTATCTAGTAAATTAAATTATAAAGGCATATTCTACGTAGATATAAGACACGCGCAACCGTGTGCGCGTGGGACTTTCAACGATCCCTTTCCGCCCAGAAAGTAGAGGCCAAATTGCACAAGAAGGCGATTACTTGTTATCGTTCAGTTTTGATGTTTACTAACGAGACGCCGGTCCAAAACGACATCCGTACCTGCGTTTTACAGAACACTCGGCGTTAGATCTCGTAACTTTGCATGATTTGAGGTTAGCGTTTATGCTGTTTAATTTTGAAATTGATTGTATTTTATGTTGTAAACTTTAGTAGCTGCATGGATTAAATTGTTTTAAAAACGTGTATTGGGATCTTATGGATGCTTTCTGAATTAACGTGTTTGATGTTAATTGGAAGTTTTTTTTCTTAATTTATACATTAAACATGATTCAACTAATCGATTTTAATGATTTATTCTTTGTAGTTTGTATGATTTTGTCGTTAATTGAACTAAGAACAGGAAGAATTTACTGAAATTCGAACAAATAGTGCAAGAGGTTAAGGTGATATACTGTTAGTTGAATGTTAATTGTTATGATTAGGGCAAAAAGCTTTTGCTAATTCATCTTTAAAATATAAAATTGCATCTAATTATAGTTTAATTTATGTTGCATTAGGTGCAAGACGATTTAATAACCATGGATGCACAACCTGCATTATCCTTTCAAAGATCAGGTGCAGGACACCTTAATAACCATGGAACTGCAAGCACACGATCCACCCCTTCGTCTCAACAAAATTTCACAAACGGAGCGATTGGACACATGTTTTCTTCATCTTCAGGGATATCTTCAGATCTTCATTACTCAACAATTACTTCTCATGAAAAACATTCAGAAAAAACACCATTTGTATCATATCAATCTTCAGGAATTCTTCAATCTACAGCATCAAGCCAATATATGAAACAAAATAACAATAGTTCATGGTGTACAGATTCACAAAATGATTTTTTTCATTATCCCCAAAATACCCCTATACAATCTAGTAATTTAGAACAGAGTATTATTATGCCGAATGAGGATATTGGTAAACAAAATGATTGGCAAGATTGGGCTGATCAACTTCTTACTGAAGACGATGCTATGACTCCTGATTGGAATGAGATTTTGATTGATACTAATATCGTTGATCCTGAACCTAAGGTATGTTGAATTTTTGTTATTATGTGTTTAATATATTAATTATTAATTTATTAATTTATTATGATATTATGGGAAAAGGGACACGAGAAATCGAATATATATTAACAAGAGTGAAAGTAAATAGATTTTGAAATTTCCTATTCAAATTCGACCCGTTTATTTACGAATGGTCGGTTCGGGTCATGCATTATCTCTAACGGGTAAATATATAATAATTAGCTTTAACAAGAAACTTCATTTTTTTCTTCTTTTTCTCAAAGCTTTCTTTTTTGCATGTTAATATAATTATAGGTGAGGTTAGCTAAATATAATTAATTACTAGAAATAGAAAAATTAGCCTAAAGTTGGTTACTTTTTATGAAATTGAAGACTTATTCAAATTTATGTCATTTTATTAACAATATCATAACTATTTTATTATTTCAGATGGCATATCAAGTGGGGGGATCCTCTACAACCTCAATGCAAATACAAACCCAAATTCCCCAAGCATCTGGAGAAGTGGGCCCCAATCCAATGACCCCATCACCTTCTGGAAGTGGGGCCCACTCCAAACAACGGATGCGTTGGACTCCAGAACTTCATGAAGCCTTTGTGGAAGCAGTTAACAAGTTGGGTGGAAGTGAAAGTAATCTTTTCTATGTTTTATGAGTTTTTCTTGATATTATTTGATATTTTTGTATAATTATTACTTAAGGTGGTGAAATTTGCGGTTTGAGAATGTTGGGTAACGGGCCAAAAATGGTAATCTTGGTGCGGGTCGGGTTGACCCGGAACCGTATTTGTCCAAAAATGACCCATTGATTAGTAAACGGGCTGAAATTGGTTTTTGCAGGAGCTACCCCAAAGGGAGTACTAAAACAAATGAAAGTTGAAGGCTTAACAATCTATCATGTAAAGAGTCATCTACAGGTGCATTTAGGGTACTTCTCAATGGATGCAAGCTACAAAACTTTTAAAAAAATTGTTTTTTTCATTTAGTGCAATATTTATTTTGTTTTGCAGAAATATAGGACAGCTAGATATAGACCTGAGCCATCATTAGAAGGTAAAAAAAATCTTGCTTTTTAAAAAAAAAAATAATTTATTTTTCTTGTGAAAATTTACTTAAATTGTTTATTTAGGTATTGCAGGACCTTCAGAGAAAAAAACTACTTCCGTTGAAGATTTCTCGTCTTTGGAGTTGAAAACGTAAGTCAGATTGATTATAATGTTACCATTTGCATGAAAACGGGTCAATCCGGGTTGTATTTGTTTGACCAACCCGACCCGCACATAAAATCACCTCTTTTGACCTGCTTATCAACCTGCCTATTTTGTATGAATATATTATGATGATTAGTTAGTTGTTGATTATTAGTTTTGCATTTTAACAGGGGTTTGGAGATTACTGAAGCATTACGGTTACAAATGGAAGTTCAAAAGAGGTTACATGAACAACTTGAGGTATGATCTACTCTACATGGCCTCCCAAAACGGGTGGGCGGGTTGGGTAACAGATCAAAATGGGACCGGGTCAAAACTAGTTGGGTTGACCCGCAAACATTATATGTCTTTTTTAAACCGAAATATTTTTTGTTTATAAAAAAATTAAAGAGTAAATTACAGAAATTGTCTCTGTGGTCTTCCAAATTCTACGATTGTTTCCTTATACTTTTAATTTCGCTGTTTTTGTCCTTATACTTTTTAGGGTTTTGTAAGGGTTGTCTCTAACGTGCATAAAATGTTTGTACATTCATTGATGGAGTAGTGATCCTAAAATTCAGGGGGCGGTTTTTACATTGTTTTTGCCTTACAGCCCTTAGGGCTGTCATTATCATTTTCCTACTTTTTAATTTCATGATTTTTGTCCAAATGGTCTTCAAATTTCATTTTTTCATCAATTTTAATTTAAAATGACCAAAATACCTTTATTTTCATTTTATTTCCCTTTTCGAAATACCATAGGGATAATATCTGTAATTTACTCAAAATTAAATTTACAAAAATGATTAATACTTCCATTTAACATCTTTATATTCAGATCCAAAGAAACCTACAGCTGAGAATAGAAGAACAAGGCAGGTATCTTCAAATGATATTTGAGAAACAATGCAAATCAGGAACCGAAAAATTCAAGATTCCATCATCAACCGTTGATTTAAGCGACCCGGTTGTGGGCCCATCTGACTCACAACCCACTAAGCGTGCAAAAGTCAACGAGTCAAACATTATATAATCTGTAATCTCATTTTGAGTATTATGATGACAAGAGATTTCAAGTGTTGGAAGTTTTTGATTTTATAACCCTTTTTTTATATAGAATTTAGGTAATAAGAACCCTATATCAGAAGGTCTGATAGAAAGAGAGTTAGTTATAGGAGTATTAGGGTTTCAATGTTTTATCCTTTGGAAAAGAGGAAAAATTGTATGTTATTTACCGAAGATGCACCTATACTTGGTCCGGAGTGCATTGTTTGGTTGTACTGTACATATGTATTTTTATCATGTACTCAATCAACTTATGAATTTATGAAATCATGAACAAGAATTTGGTAGCATTTAGCTTGCAAAGTGTTCCATAAAATGTTTGAAAAATATTGTTGGAATTAATCATGGTGTTTGAAGATTTTTATTAATCGTATAATAAAATGTTTGAGTTTTGACAAATTCTAATTATTTAATATAAACTAATATATAAAATGATTAAAAAACATTCTAAGTTGTGAGAGATTTTGTACAACAAAAGCATAATCTCACATCATGAACAAACTTACTTGAGTACTTTGCCAAATTCCAAATATCTAAACTTTTCCAACAAAAATACAAAAAATCCACAAAACAATATATAATAATATAGAAATCTACTTTTGAAATTGGGGCATTTCTGCCAACTTACCTTCTTACCCTCTGCCAAAGATCTAAACTTTTTTACAAAAGATGCATAAAATCCAGTAAAAATGGTAAAATTTCAATCCAAAAATCTACCTTTGACCTTTTAAGTGGTTCTTATCTCACACTCAGTGTTGTAGTTGACATAAACCAATTCGATAAGCTTGTGTCTGCTGCTGTTTCTTGATTCACATTCTCGAATTCGGGTGAATTCTCATTTTTCCCATTAAAAGTCAACGGATTTCGTGTTGACCCTTTTGATTTCAAAGCTTTCCATTGACTAAGATTCTCTACAGGATTCAACACAGAAATAACCATTCCATCATCATCATGATCATCATCATCATCCAAATCATAATCATCTTCATCGAATTCATACTCTTCATGATCAAAATCTTCAATTTCATCGTCACTTTCAAGGCAATTTCCGTACCTATAATTTGTTGTGCTTAAAGCAACTGAATCATCTTCGGATTTGGGAAAAGTTTCACCTTTTTCATTTTTTTGCAATAAAGATTCCGTACTGTCGTAAATATGTTCGTAGGTTGTGACGTTTGTATCAAATGTTTTTTCGTTTCTTTAAGCTCAATTGTGGTACCTCAGTCTTTGCTCTACATCGAAAATCAGAATCAAAATCAGAATCAAGAACAGAACACGGAAACATGAAGTGATAAAACAAAATCAAGAACAGAATTACACCATGAATTACCTTGATTCTGTAAATGCAGTTGATGGGTTTTCGTTGATGATTTGTTCGAAAGATGCATCAGCTTTCAAAATGTCTAAAATTTTAGGTTTCTGCAATAAAAAGTGACAAATTAAAGACTTTTTTTTTTGTTATTTTATCGTAATTTTATAAATAATTTATGCATAAAAAAGTGTTGAAAAGAACTTACTTGATCTCGAGGAATAACCTTGTATCTGAGTTTTTTACGTTTTTGATTCTTGGAAGAACCAAAACACCCAACAAAACAACCCATTACAGATCGATTTTCAACTCTCTCTGTTCTTGATTTGCAGAGATTTTGTGTTTGTTGTAATGGGTATTTGATGAATTAAATTCTTAAAGTGTCTTCATAAAAGCAAATAAACGGTCAAGTTTATGGTTTTTTTGGTTTTGGGGTTAAAGAAATAAGGGTTAAATTAGGGTTTATATTTTCAAAAGGGTTTAGTGACCGTTGGCTGGTAGCATTTATCATGGACAAATATTTACTTTTAATCGCATAAAAAATAAATATGTGATAAAAGATTAAAAGCCTATTCTTCAGCAACTAAATTGTTTAAATATATAAAAAGATATACTTCCTCCGTATCAAAATAAGTGACACACTTTCCATTTTGGGGTGTATCAAAATAAGTGACACACTTTGAAAACTTTCCTTATTTGGTAAAAATAGTGGGATCCATACCCACTAACTATCCACTTTAATAAATTGAAATTACCCTTATACCCTTACTTTTACTTTTAAAACTCATTAATATCACTTTATTCAAGAAAAGTGGGACCCATTCTCCACTAACTATGTACTTTAATCTATTTTAACCTCTACTTTAATCTTTTACCTCAAAAAATGTGTAAGCCAATTTGTGTCACTTATTTTGATACGGAGGAAGTAAATGATATTGATTTCTACATTTTTGTGTTTATTTATGTGTCTACCCACTTGATAAGATAACATGTGTAATTTACTAATTATTTCTCATAATATTATTATTCGATTTTGACAAATGTCTTGATCAAGTGGATAAGCACATAAGTATGCACAAAATGTAGGCATCAATATCATTATTCATATAAAAATGTTTTGTTAACGAGCTTGTGATGGTTTCCTTTTGTTTATGATGAAGAAAACTTACAACAAAAGTTGCAAAAGAGGTGGCGAAGTCTTTCCAACAATTGACAAGCTCGTTGTCGGTGTCAATACTAGCCACCGTATCGGCTAAGTTATCCAAAGCTTGTTCAAGGCGGGTTGACATTGGAGGCATGAGACGTTTGAATGAAAGCACCATTGATAGAGACCGGTTCGAGATGGTCAATCTCCCAAGAATAAAGTCAATTCGAGATGGCTAATCTCTTAAGAATTTAAGAAAGAAACTAAAGACTTTTTAACAAACTTTTTTCTTCTCTAACTTCATTAATCAAAACACAATTACAATTTATAATGCATCTTAAATGACCAATTAACCTACTCACTAACCATGATCTAAGTCATGGGAATAAAGTCATAAACACATGCATGAAATGTAAAACTACCCACTAAATGATAAAACTACTTTTTAACTAGTCAAATAAAAAGGAAACTAAATTAAGTAAAACAAAACAAAATATTAATTCTTCAAAGTTAGGGACTTAGATGCAAATTGACATATTTAGATATGGTTATGCACATATCATGTACCCTAGTGGTACATTGTGTAAGGTGTAAGATGTTGCTAATAGCTTATTGGTCATAGGTTCAAGTCCAATTATGGACGTATTGGAGCAGTTTAATTGTCGTTAAAAAAAACGAGCTATCACTGAAAGGTAATATTATATTATTATTATTATTATTATTGTCAGTGTTTATAAATATCGGCCGACTGAGTGAGAAATTACACACGTGATTAATCGGAAGAGTTCAACTAAAATCAAATTTGATTAAATAGTTTTTTAAATATATTTAGAGAGAGTCTTTTTGCCTTTAGTTCATGAATGCAAGAGAATATTAGAAAAGAGCCTTTTTGCTTGTGTTCTTTCATTCATTCATGATGTTTTTTCATTCTCAATTTTAATTAGTACAAGTTCAAAACACAACTTATGATATATCTTTAAAGATCATTAAAAGAGTTTGGTGACAATATTACTCAGAACCTCGTCCGCGACAATCTTATACATTTTGTCTGAAGGATGAGCTGCGTCCCAAAATAAATATCTCTCTCGATCATCACATATATCCAATCCTTTACAAGTAATGCCATATTCAAAAGTTCCCGTACCACAACACCCCTTCGAAGTCTCTACAAACCCTAAAATTAACACGGTAAAAATGTCATTCACAATTTGAACGACCAAATAAATAGTTTTTTACAAAATGTATGTCGTTAATTAGTTCTTGGAATAGAGTATTTACCGTATTTTGTAGGGTTCTGAATTGCACTTTGAAAGAGACCGTAAATGTCCACGAAAACAGCTTTCGTTTCTAAAGATGTTTTATATGTAATCAGTGCCTTTTTGATCTTGAGATTGAAAGAAAGAGCCACATTGTTGTAATCATCGTCACATTTGGTTGTACGCTTCAATGTCTTGACCAAAGGCATGCATCCGAAAGGAAGAAGACCAACAACCACCAATCTTCTTGCTCCTAGAGAGTGCATTTTCTACATATATCCATAATAACCAAATTTATGTTTTAGTTCAAGGGAAGATATTGATGTATGACTGTAAACGAATCGAACGTTCAACAAATTATCCGTGAACAGTTTGGTGGGAAGATCATGTTAACGTTCGTTTAGTTGTTAAACGAATGAACATAAACAAGATTATATATTCGTTCAGTTAAATAAACGAACACGAACGTAGGACCCGTTCGTTCATTTACGTTTGTGAACGTTAAGTAACATGTTTGTTAAGGTTCTTTTATATAACGCTAACTAATTTTTGTTCGATAACTATATATACTTTTTTCGATTCAAAATAAGTGATACATTTTCCGTTTATGGTAGTTTCAAAATAAGTGACACCATTAGATAAATTACCTTATTTGTTAAAAGGTAGTGAGACTCATACCCACTGATTACCTTCTTTAATATTGTGAAATGACCCTCTTACCATTACTTTTACTTAAAACATCATTTTTTTTAAACGGCCAATGGTATGAACTGAAGTCTACTCGCAATTTTCCAGCGAGCACCACGGGTTCGAGCTCCTTTACAGGGCAAACTCAGCCCCCATAGGGATTTCCAGGGAAAAATCCCCCATATTTGGCACCACAAGAGGTGTTTACGGGATTCGAACTCCAGACTTCACGTCTCATATGGGAGTAAAACTCATGCATCAATCCAGTTGAGCTAGACATCATTTACACTTAAAACATCATTTGATTCTAAAACTGTGAGAGGTTTCCCCTTAACAATCAATGTATGTATATATTTTGAATTAGAGAAAGTATTAAGTTAGTTGTATTTATACGAATACGCACGATTGTAATCGTATACAAAAATGATTATATATAAATCCTTTTGTATTAGTTCATGTATATTCATTTATTTACCTCGCTTTTTAATCAAGTATTCGTAAACAAACTAACTTTCATAACGAACAAACACGAACATAAAATTTAGTTCGATTTAGGTGTTCGTATATTTTATTGTTTGATTAAACTTAAACAAACGAACAAGAACATCATAAGTCATGTTCGTTCAGTTCGTTAACAAGTCTAGACAGATGCTAATGTTTAGTTTTTTATGTATGAAAGAGATGGAGGGAACCTTGATGTAACCGAGAAAAAGAGAGACCAAGTAATCTTGGTATTGGGCGATGGTGTATTGGGCATGTCGTATTGGCTCCGCATAATAGTTTTGTAAAAAATCGTTCACTCCCATGCTTAATATAAACACTGCATTCCCGATAGATTCATCGGACTTTTTTGCTCCTATTTTTAAGGTAAGGTGTCGTTTGTATTGCGCAAAGTACTTCAACTGGTCCCACATCGACAACACATTCTTCACATCATTAATAAATAAGATTAATTAAAGTTCGGTCGTAATAGTTAATTATCACAAATCACATCGAAAAGTGTAATAACTTTAACTATGGATAAGTTTTTGGCCAAAACAGCGAATTCGGACCAGTAAGAACTGGTCGGTTTTCGTGCTAGTTCTTGGTTCTCTTTTTTTTTCTTTTCTTTTACAGTTTTCCGTTTTCGGTTTTTCTGTTCCTGTCCGGTTCGCTTCTGGTTTTTTGGTTATAGAAACGAGATCTGACAATTTCGAGTCCAATGTATTTTCTCAAAATCATGGTAGTCAAGGTTGACGATTTAAATAGTTTTCTGTTGTAACTAGGGATGTTCAAAACCGGGTATCCGGATTTTCGGATACCGAAATTCGGGTACCCGGATATTCGGATAGTGATTTTTGCTACCCGCATTTGGTATCCGGATTTCGGGTACCCAAAATATCGGGTATCCGGTATCCGAAAAAAACAAAATATTCAAATATTTTTCGAATATTTCGAGTATTTTTTCGGATATTTCGGGTATTTTTCAGATATTTCGGGTACTTTTCAAATATTTTGGGTATTTTTAGATATTTTGGGTATTTTCTCAAATATTTTGGGTGTATTTTTTGTATATTTTTTTGTATATTTTTCGTATTTTTTTTCCGGGTATCGGGTATCCGAAAATCTTGAAAAACACTACCCGTATTTGGTACCCGAAATTTGGATACCCGGATATTCGGATACCCGGATTTTCGGATACCCGGATTTCGGATATCGGGTAATTTTTCGGATACCCGGTTTTGCGGATATATTTGAACACCCCTAGTTGTAACGTGTTCTAAACTCGAAATAACTGGAACCGAACCGGAAAACCATTATTTCGGTTCGGTTCTCAATTCTTGTTTTTATTCAAATTCTGTTTTTCAGTTTTTTTGGCTCCGGTCCAGTTCTGAACAAGAACCGGAACCATTATTTAGGTCCGGTTATCAGTTTTTGTTTGAATATTTTATTCAAACTCAATTTTCAATTTTTTAGGTTTCGGTCCGGTTCACATCCCGACTTTAAACAAGTGCTTATAAAACATGTCTATAACGGATATTTATAACTTTAGCAACATGGTCAACTTTATATACGGTTATAAGTTTTAGAACAAGGAGATGTACCGAAATTTGACTAGTTAAGTTATCAAAGCCCGATCCACCAGAAGCAAAACTAACACCATGATAAAGACTGAAGGGCCTTGGTAATCCTGGCTGGAGATATGGTCGAATTTCTTTTGTATGACCCAAAGTCACAGCTATTAAAACAACCCCGCAAAATTAGATGTCAATAATATCGATTTAATTTAATATAAATAATATTAGATGTTCTTTGGTAACATCTGAATAATTAATTAATATAATACAAAGTTACGAATGATTCAAATATCCCTTTAGATATGTCCAATTAATAGAAAAAAGAGGTTTAATTTTGTAAGTAATATTATTATTTTGAAATTTAACAATGAAAATGTATAGACACTAACTTTTACCTATGAAATCAGTGACAAGTCTCCCGTTAGTAAACCTCCCTGTGGGTTGACCGTTATAGAAGTCAACCCCATAAGGCAGAAAGTTACTCTTGTCGACCGTTTGAAGACCGTTGTTATTCCCAGGATCCACACTTGAATCACCAAATACAAATAAACCGGTTACATTATTCTTGGCTGCAATTCGTCTTATTTGAGCAACCGAAAGGCTTTCGGATGGTTGAATTCCGGTCATTGCTAGTAACATCAACACCACCATGGGTAACCTCATTGTTATCATATGGAAACTATGCATAATTTATTTATTTTTTTGTAGTTTTTACAATATATGTAAAGTAAACCGATTATGATCTTAGATGATGAAAATGAGCAAGGCCCATATGCAATATATATAGAGTTATAGACCATTAACTCTGGGGCACTAATTATTAATGTTTGGTTCGGTTTATTAAGACCATTTTGTTTCTTTTTTCTTTTTTTTTTTCATCCCTCATTCGATATATATTTACTAGATGGTCAGATGAATGTTCGGAAACAGCCACAACAATATTTATTTCGCATACATCACGATTTACGAGCAAAGCTCGACCACCCCAGAAAACCCATAAAACAAGAATACCTTTTAAATTTTCCTGTTGTAGAAATCGTCATAAACATTATTTGAATCCCACATTGCGACCACATTCAAGCCGGTGTAGACAACTACGCCACCATGCACCATTATTAAAAAAAGTTAGCTTAATTTTACAAAACTTGTATAATGTCTATTCAATAGGCTCTATGCACCAAAAATAGGTTGAACTACTTTCCGGCCATTTAATGTTAAGCTAAGTTTTTTAAAACCTAATGGACTCATTGACAAGAAAATGAACTAAAATCAACACCCAATTGCAACGAAATAATTTTTTTTGACCACTTACCCACTTAGTCGCGTTTTCCCGTTTTTATCAAATTACATAACACAAATATCCCGTTAACCATCTAACGGCGTCCCACCTTGAGAGGACACGAGTTCTTCAAGATGATACAACGTAAGTTAGGTACAAAATGTTATAAAAGAACTTACATATTCGACCCTCTAAGTTTCTTGTATAAGCATAACTGATCCTCTATTTACACTTTGCTAACAAGTAACTACTCAAATCATTTTACTGTTTACTTAGATTGATTATTTTGTTCATATAAATTAAAAATAAGAATAAAATAAAAAAGAGAATGATATTTAGTCATATTCATAGTTCTACCCACTTGATAGCATTACATGTATAATCTACTAATTCTCTCTCCTAATGAGTAAGACTATGAATAGGACTAAATGGTAGGACTCAATATCAATACTCAATAAAAAATATAATATATGACAAAAGATGTAACATTTTTTTTTATCAAGTTAAATGTTAATATAATATTTATAGAGAGCTTTTTTACAATGTTTTTAAAAATCGGTTTAGCATTAAACTGGCTAATGTCCAACATTCGGTCAGATCGTTCAGATCGGCTTAGCCGTCTAGTTGTACCGGATGACAATACAGTTGAGTATTTATGATGTAGGAACTATGTAAATGATGTACATATATCAAAAAACTAGAAAATACAAAATAGATACTATAAAATTGAAAAATATCAAAACCTATTTTTCAACGAAGTTTATCATATTTGAGTTGCAAAACATGTACTTCCTCCGATTCAAAATAAGTGATACACTTTCCTTTTTGAGGTGATTCAAAATAAGTGATACACTTTGAAAAGTTTCCTTATTTGGCAAATAAAATGGGACCCACACCCACTAACTATCTACTTTAACACAGTGAAATGGCCCCTTTACCCTTACTTTTTACTTTTAAACATCATTAACCTTACTTTATTCAAAATGTGTGGGACTCATTCCCCACTAACCATCCAATTAATCTAATTTAACCATCATTATAATATTTTGCCTCAAAAACCGTGAAACCCCAAGTGTAGCACTTATTTTGAATCGGAGGAAGTATAAAAATTTAAAGTTTTTTTATTTATAAACCTTATTAGAAAACCGGTTTTCCGGTTCAACTGGGTTTTTACGTCCAACCACCCATTTCCGACCAAGCTATAACTATCGATCTAACAAGCCATTTACAACAAAACTATAACTGTCGATCTAACCGGCTCATTCCAAATGGCTATCTTTCCATTTTCCGACTCAACCATCCGTTTGAACCAAGTTTTTAAAACATTGCCTTTTTACCTTTAGTTCATGAATGCATAGTTCATGAATGCAAGAGGATGCCCTATAAACAACACCGGCTACAATAGAGTAAGTCCAGGTTTTAAAAAAGTCACCGAGACACGACTTTATCGTTACGAAATAGCTCATGACGATGGTGTTAGATAAAGCGTGATAAATCAGCATAAGACGCTTTTTCGCTAGTTTTTTGGAGACGTGTTATGAAATATGGATTTTTTTTAAATGATGACATGTGTAATTATAAATTTAGATGTAACATTTTTTGTGAACTTTATATATGAATTATCATATAAATCAAGAGTTCTACAATTATTTTGTGTCAATTGATATACACACATCTATAAATTATACTCCCTCCATACCACAAAAAAATTCTCATTTCACCCTAAATTTTTATCTCACAAAAAACTTCTCATATCTTATATTTAATGGACTCCACATAATAAAATATTATTATTACTAAGGACCTACCACTAACTATCTACTAACTATCTTTCTCTCTCTAAACCAATTTTATATTTTAATCAAAATATTACCAATGAATCCAGCACTAACTATCACATTAAAACTTGTGTCAAAGTGAAATGAGAAGTTTTTTGTGGGACGGATGGAGTATAAAAGAAATTGTCACCTTACGTCACACATTGAAAAACAACATTGCTCGTCATGAGTAAAAGTTCTAAACACAACTTCAGATATATTTTTAAAGAACGTTAAAAAAATTAGAGAATAAGATTTAGAACGTCATCCCCTATTTAAACCACCAAATACAACAACGATACTTAATCTCTTCAAAAGACTAGTATGCAAAACGTAAAATGTAGACAGTCATACCCCTACACGTAGGTAGAGACTGCTTCCACAAATTTCATTTGCAAGAGAAGAATTGCTTCTTCTCATCCAATTACACAACACAAACATTTCTTTAAATAAAACAACAATATATAATATAAATATAAATATAACTCATATCAACAATAAAAACAATTAATTATCTAAAAGCCTCAATTGGTTCAGTTTCCTCAAGAACACTAGCAGCCTCAAAGCAATTAGCAGCTTCTCTAACAAACATCAAACCATCATCCTTATAAAATAATCCAAGATTAAACCAAGCCGTCGAATTCAATCTGTCTAACCTTAAAGCTTCTGTCAAGAAACTTTTGGCGGCTGCAGCCGATTTCCCGCCCGATTGTGATCGGATGATCACAGCCATTGAAACAAGACTAGGTACGTGAGTGGGGTCCACATCTAATGCATTTTCATAAGCTTTTTGAGCTTCTTTTTTAAGACCCTTTGATTCATAGAGTAAACCTGCAACAATTGGAAAGATAATGACTTAATTAGTAAATGAGTAAATTACAACACCTTAAATTTCACGTATGGTCCTTTAGTTTAAAAAATTACATTGGTGGTCCTTCTTTTAGAACCCTTTTGCACCTACAGTCATTTAGCCTAACATCCGTTAAATATTTTAACAGAGAAAAGACCATCGGTCCGTTAAATATTAGAGAAAAGACCATCGGTGTAATTTTGAAGGATAACTGGTGTAATTTTTTAACAGGAAAATTTGACGAACGTTAGGCTAAAGGACTATAGGTGCAAGAGGTTCCTAAAAGAAGGATTGTCGATGTAATTTTTTTAAGCTAAAGGATTATATGTGCAATTTAGGGTAAACTTTAGGGACCATCCATGTAATTTACTCTTATAGTAAATAATTAGTAAAAACATACCAGTAATATGCAATCGAGAAGCAGAGTAATAATCGATATTCTCGGATTTTAAAAGACAAGCCTCGGCATCACGCCATTGTGATAACTTTATATAAATCATAGCTAAATCATGCCATGTTTCCATTTCCAAAATTTTTAGATGTTTTCCACTAATCTACCATACAAAGTTTACAAAAGAATTAAAAAAATATTAGAATTAAAATCATCAGAATCAGACTCAACTAAAATAAGGGCAAACGGCACAAAACATACTCAAAATTTGAAATTTTCCACTTGAGGTACTAAACAATTTTTTGTTAAACACACAAATTTCAATAAATTAACCACCTTTTTGTGCAGTTTCTTAAACACAAATTTCAATAAATTAACCATTTTGCAGTTTGTTAAACACACAAATTTTAGTAAATTAACCACCTTTTTGTGCAGTTTGTTAACACACAAATTTCAATAAATTAACCCCCTTTTTGTGCAGTTTCTTAAACACAAATTTTAATAAATTAACCACCTTTTTGTGCAGTTTCTTAAACACAAATTTTAATAAACTAACCACCTTTTTGTGCAGTTTGTTAAGCAGACAAATTTCAGTAAATTAACCACCTTTTTGTGCAGTTTGTCCTAAAAAAAAATTTGCAAAAAAAAAATAAAAATTACCTCGTGATTCTTTTTTTGAGACCGAAAACTTTTACTCTGAACTTGAAGAACCGCAAGAATTTGTGTATATGTTTGAATTGCATTCTTTATTTGACCTTGTGCAACTTGCAGTCTTGCTTTTGTTCTCAACAACTCACCTTGATCCCATTTGCCCGTTTGTTCAATAGCTGCATTAATTACCGTTTCGCCCTCCAAAAACCGTTTTTGACCCGATAATATCCTCGCCAACAAAACCCACCCTTTTACACTCGACCCGCCTTCCAATTTAACCAACCGTTTTGCATAACCAAAAGCAACATCTAACTTCCTCTGTTCTGCATTTTCCAAACTCAAATTATAAACAATTCTTGAATCTTTCAAACCCGTAAATTTTTCCGCCATTTCTAAACACTCGATGGCTTCCGATTGCTTCTCGATTCTTTCAAGATCACTAATTGCAAATTTAGAACTAACCGAAAGTGAAATCCCTAACAAATAATAACTGACACCAACTAACTCATCACATCTCGTCCCCAAATCAAGAACGGCCCGTTTAGCATTTGTCACACCTTCTTCTAAAAAAACCGAATTTTCCCCACAAATTTTTGAGCCCATTAGTAAAGCGGGCCCGCAATTCGAATTTTCGTGTTTATATATATTTCTTAATAACTGTAAAGCGGTTAAATCATCACCTTGACCATGATAACATAAAGCTAAAAGAAAATACCGTTCTTGATTATCGATAATCCCTTGCGGCAATTCCTCTAATTGTGTAATTAAAGCTCCTAATCCATTAGATATAGATAACGCATAAGAAAGATGATCCAAAATCATCGGGTCCCACTTAATCATATTTAACGAAACTTTTCTTAGTAAAATCATTAATAATAAAATCGCCTCTTCAATATTATTTTTGGGTACAAATGAAGTATCCATTTGGGACCTTAAATTTGGTGGGACCGCTTCTTCCCCTCCATTATAAAGAAGAAAAAAGGCGAAATCTTTTTGAATTTTGGCGGTCGCTTCGGCGGTTAGGTTTTGGTGATGCAGTAGGGCCCGCCTGAATGACAAGACAGCTTCTTGAGGCGAGCCCGCAAGTTTCCATAACTCGGGCAGTAATTCCACCGCGTGGTTTAGGGTTTCTTGTAGTTTCCGGTCAGCACCGAGGTTATCGGGCAGGCCTTCGGGCAACGAGGTCTCGATTATGTCTAGAATGATTTTGCATGATTGGGCGGCTTCTTTGTACCTTTGAAGAATTTGTAAAGATTTTGATTTTAAATAAATTGATTCTACGAGTAAACCGGCTGCGTGCATCGATAATGGCGGGTCGTTGTAATTTTGTGAATTTTTTTTACGGGTTTCAGGTTTTTGTAAAAGAGTTAATTTTATTTTTGGAGTGATGGTTGGTATATCTATTCCTTCAAATACATGTAGAGCAGCTTCTATGTTGCCTTTTTGATATTCATATCTCCCTAATAATGCTCGTGCTTCCTATTATTTATATAATAAAATATGATTAATATTTAATAAATAAAATAATAAACGAAAATTTTGCATCTTGGGGTAACATACTATATTTTTTCTCTATTTCAGGACTATGTAAACTATCAATTAAGGTAACATTCACAGGGAAAAATCCAAAATTATCGATTTTAACCAGTTATGTGTCCATGTGGTTGTTTAATGTTTACTCAATAGCTCATCTTTCACATGTACACATTATTTATCAAAAATAATGAAATTATTTATCTTTCAAAATTATCGATTTTAACTGGTTAAAAATATGTTTTTAACCAAAAGAATGATTAAATTTTCGAGCTTTATTAGCTATTTAATTTTACAAAAGTTGTAAATTGGCATTTAAGCATTTAAAGTGACTATTACGCCTTGCATAATCAAAATTAGATAATCAGATAATTATCTGATAAATGATTAGAGTAGTTAGATAATGAGCCCATATTTTAGGATTAAAAGGCTATGGATTTACAGAAACAACCTCATAATTTAAAGAACCGTTTTCCCGAAGAGATGATTCTGCTTCTTCAATATTACCCGTATCTATCCTTTTATCATTTTCACTTGTGCTTTGAGTAGAATAAACATCTGAAGAAAAATCATTAACTGCAAGTGATTCTGATGAACGCATTATCTCGTTTGCTAGCTTCATGTTACTGATTTTCTGCAATTGATTTGAGGAAAATACGAATATAATCAGGTCAATAAATTAGATCTTGCATGAATTTTTTTTTTTTTTTGCAAATTACCAGAGTTTCTAATATATAGAGAGAGATATAAAAGAGGGATCGGATCACACATAAAATGCAGTTTTTTAAACATAATTATCTGAATTAAGGTATTTAACATCATCTTAACACAAAATTCAGTAGCTAATTGTTGGAAAAGACTGCAAATTTTGGTCAAATTCAAACCCTAGAAACCAAAAACATACCCAATTTCAACTAAATCCGCCCAATTTCAAACCCTAAAACCCAAAACCCTTGATCAATCATATAATTGACGAACGAATCGCCAAAACCCACATTTCAATCCAGACACCCGATATGAATTCAATCACAAAAACAAAGAAATTAATCACCTTTCTTTATAACGAACTGAAATTGAGGAAAAGCATCAAAACCCACCTTCCTATTTCAGTCAAAAAGTGTTTGATCGAAACAGAATCAAGTAAAGTTTGAAGCTTTTAGCGACTTTATCGAAGAACAGCAAGTACTTGGTTTCGTGAATCCGAAATTGCAGTTGTACATAAATTGGGTATTTTAGAATTATGTTTTCCCATGTGTATGAGATGGCGTCATAAAGAAAATAAATTAAGAAATTAAAGCAAAAGAAGTTAAATAGATGGAGCCGTATAAACATTACAAGGATTACCTGTCACATAGATGTTAGATGTTGAATAGGTGTCCCTCGTTTGTAATTGCCATCAATTTTGATATAATAATTTGGAGTACAAGCAAACCGAATTTGACTTGTTACACATATTTGGAATTTGTACCCTAAAATAAATATATTAATTTAAAAATTAACCTCTAAAGTAGGAGTTTTAATGAATCGAGTCAAGTTGAGTATCGAGAAATTTATGTTTAGCCCATTTAACAAATAATCCCATTCGAGCTCAAATAACTTTTACAACCTCTTTTCCAGTTTTCTGACTTCAAACTCGGATACTTCATCATTCTTTAAGATGAAGCTTATTGCTCATTTAGTTGTTTTCTAACTTTTTGATGAACTAATTTTTAAGATTGAGTACCTCGTTTACGAGGTTGAGCTTGATGTTTGTTTGTATGTGTGATGTATTGAATTAGTGATGTGTATATAGTGCCCGATTCAGCGCAGAACCGTTTAAAGATACAGAACCGCAAACCATTCTAACATCCAATGTTTTCTATGTTATACATAAGGTGTACATTATGTTTCCAATTTTTTATACAAATAATATATAAATATATTTATATATTATGTGTATAAAAAATTGGAAACATTGAATGTATAAATGTGTTACAACATGTATGAAAATGTACACCTTATGTATAACATAGAAAACATTGTATGTTAGGATGGTTCTGCACCTTTAAACGGTTTTGCGCTGAATCGGACCCTGTGTATATATATATATATCCATAATTTGATATTGTTAACAAAATGAAGTAGTAGCTTGAATATTGTAAACCTTGTGTCTTTCATCTGATTAAGAGTTTAAAACATGTGAGTAACATGAGAATTGAAGCTCACTCGACCTTTCAGACGAGTTGAACATTAGATTTTTAAAACTCGGGCCATGAGTTTAATCAAGCAATTTTTTGTGTTTGTGATTGACTCAAACTCAAGAATTATAGAACTCGTGCTCGAGTTAAATGAGCCCGAACAACAAAGTTCACTCGCTCGGTCCATAATAATCCTTGAGAATGAACGCTAATGCATCATCTTAAGTCTTCTAAGAATCAACAAGTTCTAGGGGAACACCGAACACCACCTTGGCGTGAATGGATTCATGATTATATTTACATGTTCCAACCATTTTATTGGCCATATGGACAACTTGTACTAATGAACCTAGAAATACCATCATATCTTACTAGGGGTGAGCATAACAAGGTACCCGCCGGTTCCGACTGGAACCGGAACCAGAACCGGAACCGCAGGTTCCTGAGATATAGGAACTGGAACCGGAACCTTGAAGACAGGTTCCTAAATTTTCGGAACCGGAACCACCGGTTCCAGGGCAGGTTCCGGTTACCCTGTATCTAAATTCAAAAAAATTTAACATTACTTACGGAATAAACAAGACAAACAAATCACACAAACTAACGATTACAAATATCGTTTAACGATTTAATATATATTTCAACGATAACGAATATTGTTCAAAATATAAATAAGTGAATAAGAATGGAAAAAAGATAGTAAATGTGTGACATGTAAAAGTCAGTCACAAAGATACGACCTCACGACGAGTGAATGTCTCACTATCACCCAATTTCTGAATCAATTATAACGAGTAAGGTCAATTTATATTTTTATTTGGACTAGTATTTTACATTTAGATAAATCAAAAATCTATTTAATTTAATCATGTGTAATATATTATATAATATATTTTAATAAAAATATACCGTGTAACCGCCGGATCCAGGGTATCCATAAGTTCCAGGTTCCTTAATTTTGAGAACCGGAACCTCTTAAGGCGGTTCCATGATTTTGAGAACCGGAACCGGAACCTCTTAGCAGGTTCCGGGTCCGGAACCTCCGGTTCCGAGACGGTTCCGAATCCGGTTACCCTTTTTTTCTGCTCACCCATATCTCTTACATAAAATCTAGTAAAAACACCAACATACCCTTGGAATTTTACCTTTACATGGCATTAAGTAAAATGTTTTCTAGTCTTTCTTATAATTGCTTGCCACAAAATGAGATTCTTGCCTCCACTTTTTATTGTTACCATTTTCATTAATAAGTGGCATGGAGAAACAGCCACTTACATCAATATCACCTAAATATTCCACATTTTCATATTCACTCCATAAATATTTTTTATTCATAACTCAAGTTATTATCTCCTTTATAAGACCCACTAAAATACCACTTCACTCACATGACCACAAACTCAATACCACCCAAAATACCCTTCTCTCATGTGCCATCCGTTTCACTTTCCTTTTGGCGCATATATATGTTGGTGGAGCTAAGTGAAGATGCCACGTAGGAATGGCGTGGGCTCGTCGTTACCATACCCGACACTCTAATTTTTTTTTGAAAGAAAACTAATCTACTTTAATTTATTTACAACAAACTTTAACTCATGACTTCAACACCTTACATTAATTTGATTATATATATGGGAATTGATATTACGGTCTAAATTCTAAAAGAAAAGAAAGAAAGCAAGAAAAAACTATTACAAGTCTTTGTAGGTTCTTTTTGTATAAGTTTGAGACTGGAGGGCTTTATATGGTAAAGAGGCTCAAGTATGGGGAAGGGTGATAATCAATGTCATAAATCTGGGTGGGACTGAAAATCAGAATGCATGTGCGGGTTAACTGTGAAACTAATTGGTCAGAGATGATTGACCCTGTTGTGAACCGGTTTATTTATTTTTCATTTCTTTTAATCTTAAACTTTTTTTATTAAGGTCGAAATTTGGTATTATTTTTTATTGATCCTGAGTTTTATTTTATTTTATATGTTTTTAGTAATTGGTAATATGGGTTCTCACTTGCATTTACAAGCCGACTTAATTATTGGGTGACTCGCTTTATTGGGTGACTCGCTTTGCAGGTAGCCGGAAGTTAGCTCGGATAAATCTCCATGGCATTTATGTCTTTTTTTTTTATTTTATTTTATTTATGTTTGTGTATTAATTATGTTTATGTTAAATATTTGTTTTGTATTTCTTATGTTTTTGTATTTATGTAGATTTTACATAATTAATTAATGTATCATAAATACTCAATAATATTATAGTTCAGTTCAATCAATGTGATTGATATTAGTTCATCTAATTTAAAATTTGGGTTTTAAAAACATTAGAGATAATTAACAAAATATAATTTAATCTTTAGCTCGCCAATTTTTCACTGTCACATTTAAATAAAAAATAAATAAATCTGTGTTAATATGTGAAGTTTTGAACAATATATGGTCGTTCAAACCATTTATTAACACAAATGTCGCATTTTATATAAAGATACATTCTCTCAAGTGGACTTTTAAAATTTGTAACTTATGTATGTACTTCAATTTTATTTTATTAAATCTTAAATTTCAAATAATACTATACATTTTTCACTCCATTATCAGATAGATATATAATATATTTGAGCTGTAAAGAAATTGTAACCATAGACATGTTTCGTGATAAAAATTCTAAATTGTTCAGTCACCGAAAGAAATAAAACGTTAGATTGACATAACGTACACCAAACGATAATAAAAATCTTTATTAAATTTTGAGAAACAACCATTTGCTTTGTACCACTTACCTAACATACATTCATATCAAACTCGTTGCACACGAAACAACTAAAAAAAATGAAACCCGAATATAACAAGCGTCAGACATGATACATCATATAATATCACATGATAAAACAAATCAAATGCAGATACACCATAACTGACATATGTACATCAAATAATGAATAATTTGCGGTGTACGTACTCTTGTAGTCATCATAACTCAGTTATTTTCCGTACCCGACTTCTTATTTTAAACAATTTGAATCTTTTGTACATCTTCCAATCCAAATGAAATCGACCGAAGTTGTTTTATCAGTGGAATCATCGATTCTAGAAGGTAACATACTTTGAATGTTTTACAGTTCCTATTAAAAACTTTAGCTTCTAATTCATAGTTTTCAGCTTCTAACTTCTAGCTACTTTTATCAAACATACTCTTTATATAATCAAAATAAGGTGTTTGTGTTTTTAAATAGCCCCTCAGACAATACTCTTATTATTTAAAAACAACTATCTTAGGTGCTGTTTGGTTCACTGGAATGTAATGGAATCTGAGTGAATTGGAATCCAATTCCATCAGATTCCAGTGTTTGGTTCAAAAAAATGGATGGAATTGGATTCATAAATGATGGAAACATTCCACCATATGAAGGAATCTCAATTCCATCCAAATGTTGATGGAATTGAATTCCAAATTTTGATGGAATGTTCTTTTACCTTTATACCCACCACCACCACCGCCGCCACCACCACCCGCCGTCTCCACCACCACAACCACCACCGCCACCGCCACCGCCACCACTCACCACCGCCGCCACCACCAACCGCCATCGCCACCACCGTCACCCACCGCCACCGCCACCACTACCTACCGCCATCGCCACCGCCACCACCACCACACCCACTGTCACCACCACCCATCGCCACCAACAAACCACTACTAGTAATAAGGGTAAATTCGTCATTTTAGATAATTCCAATGCCAATTATGTCAACCAAACAAAATATTGAATTGGATTCCAATTCCCTTCCATGCCAACCAAACAGACTATGGAATTGGATTCCAATTCCTGACGGATTCCAATTCATTCCTAGATTCCAATTCCATCAGAAACATTCTGCGAACCAAACAGCACCTTAATATCTAGTAATGGATTTTGATTTTTTGAATAATAGATATATAACTTGATATTCATCCTTAAAAATGGTCTATGGTAAAATCTAGAGGGGATATATAAAAGGAATCAGGTTGCCTATTTCTATTATGTATAAAGTATCTATAGATTTGTTTTAATAACTTAAATTTAAGTAAGTTTGATTTTATAATTTTGCATTTTAAGACTGTTGCCAACTATGGCTTCGGTTGGGCTTCACTCCTCATTGGTTTGGAAACACACCGCTCTAACAGTTGGTGGTTGTAGGCAGGGGCGGTATACAATTTTTAAAGATGAGCAAATTTTTAGATTGGAAGCTATGTTTTTTAGTGATGTTTTTTTAAGGTCAAATCGTAAACAAAATCAAATCAATTTTAGTTTGAAGAAAGTTTAATCATAAACTAAATCAGTCAAAATTAAAATTCACTTGTTAATTAATTCAAGAATAAAATTTTTAAAACTTAGCAATATAAAAAGGAAAATGATAATGACAGCCCTTAGGGCTGTCAATAACAAGGCAAAACTAATATAAAACCGCCCCCTGAATTTTAGGAACACAACTCTATAAATGAATGTACAATCATTTTATGCATGTTAGAGACAGCCCTAAGGGCTGTCATTAACAAAACTCATATAAAAAATAGAATATAATTTTTTATAATGGACAAAATTTGTATTGTTAATCCATATTCGTATTTAATTCTGTTATAACAATGAAGTAAATTCTTTAAAGTGTTTATATATGTCACTAGTTAAAATACAGGTATAATCAAATAAATTGCAAACATAACATTTTTATACTAAGAAAAATAAGGAGGAAATTAGTCAAAAGAAAAGAAAATTTTAATGATAAATAGAGCAAAAGAAACATTATAAAAGAAGGAATTTGCAATAAGATGGATAAGGAAAAAATTAATTTAAAAAAAAGATGCATATGAAAAAAACTTGGAATGAATGTTATATGTTTTAAGATTAATGAGTTAACCACTAAGCTAACATACGACGTGAATTAGTTGTCGCTAATACATTATATATATTTTGATGAGCAGAAGCTAAAAATAAACTGACATATAAAAAATTTATACTAATCGGAAAAATTTTAGGGTGGGCAGATGCCCACCTTGCCCACCCTCTAGAACCGCCACTGGTTGTAGGGTGGTGCTTCAATTTACAGAAGGAATAAGAGAAGGGAAATGTGAGTCCATATGAATAAATTGATTATTTTATATGAAAATTAGTATTTTGTATGTGTATTTTGACATATATAGAGCTTAAAAATATTTAGTGAAAATGTATTATTGGCATAAGTGTTAATTAGAGTGTCGATTAATGGGGCAAAAAAAAGTGTTAGAGTGATCTAACATTATTAATTTAATTGAATATAAATATGTTGCTTATTTTAATTTGCTTATTTTAGTGTATGCCATTTAGAATTAAGTTGCATCAATTAACATAGTTTAATGTGCTATGCATACTAACGTTATGATATTTAAATCTATAAAATTTATTTTCAAAAGAATTAGTTTTAAAATTCAGAAAGCGCCAATTACGTTGTTTGTTACCCGTTTGTCTTCTTCTTGTAAAAAAATCTTTTATTAATGAATGAATTATAATTGTAGATTGCTTTGACACGGAGTAATCTATATAATAATAAAACAAGCTTTTGAAGTGACCACGTGGCCCCCCTTAGAAGCAAGTATGACACGTGGCAAGCTTTGGTAATTTTCAATTTTTTTAAATCCCGATATTTAATTCTTAATACCCTTTAATTTCGGTATTAAATCACCCTATAATTTAAAATTACAGCATATATAACCGAAAATTCATCTTTAAAACATGGAAATAAATAACTCCTTCCTTATTTTCCGGATGTGATAAATAAAAAAAAAATCTGTTTAAAAAAATATGTTTAAAAAAATCTTTAACTCTGTTTAAAAAAAATTTAATTGATACGTGTACATACACATTGACTTATAATTTTCTATGATGTATATGTTTTCCAACTTTTTAAAAATACATAATATAAAATTCTTTAACTATGTTTAAAAAAATCTGCACCATTGATTACTGTTTGACATAGTTACTATGTTTAAAAAAATCTGGAAAACTTAATTGATACGAATGATGACTCATACGAAATACAAAATAAATATTCCAAATTATATGTTGTATATGTTTTCCTACTTTTTAAAAATACATAATATAAAATTCTTTAACTATGTTTAAAAAAATCTGCACCATTGAATCCTGTTTGACCTTTAACTATGTTTAAAAAAAACGGCAAAACTTAATTGATACGAATGATTGACTCATTACCCCATAATTTAAAAATACAGCATATATATACGAAATTTCAGCTATAAAATATGAAAATAAATAACTTCATCCTTATTTTTCGGATGAAGTTATGTTAATCCTTTTTGACATCGTTTAAAATTTTCCAAAATAAAATTACATGTAAAAAAAACGAAATACAAAATAAATATTCCAAATTAGAAGTATATATATTTTGTTACACCTTAAATTAAGGAACAAGAATAAACGATTCCCGTATTAAATCAGATACTGTTATTTCCTTTTTATAATACTGTTTCTATTTTCATATTAAATTTTTAAATACCATAATTATCGCCTACCATGATTATCGCATATAAACTAACCAAAATAATATGTTTTCCAGCAGATTATTTTCCGAAATCCATCCTATATAAACACTATATACTTTATTTGTTTTTTATTAGGTTTACAATAAGCTTTGGAATTTGGTTTACCTTCTTCACAGAATAACCAGGTTTGTATCCACCCTTCATCAATCCTTTTTGTCGCTTTTGCTGCATCCATGATCGGCAATCCACAGTTAACTGCAATTTTATTCATAATAATTGGTTATGTTTCTGTTTATGTTTATGTTCTATCCATTATGATTTAGAAAGGACAAACGGGTTTTCAACAATTTATCAATTATTATAACCTTTAAAAAATATGAATGTTAGACTATTTATTCATGAATGTCAATTTTTTATAATCACATAACTGTTGCTATTGATAGGGGTTTATATTGTTAGCGGTTTTGGTTACGTTTTTTGATTTATATATGACTTTTTATTTACACGTTGACTGTTAAAAGGACATAATGTATATATGCTATTTGACTTATAAGTTTAATACTGTTACAATTCATATTCACATTCAAGAAAAAAAACATAATGTGAAACTGCATGAATGTCTGGAACTGCATGAATATCTCAAGAATAACGCTGCTATTTGACTTATATTTTTAAAACTGTACAGAGTCATAATCACAGCTTTTGAAAATATTATAAATACTTTATATATCATAAAATACATATTTAACAATTTTATAAGTTAACTTTATAACTCAACGTGTACATACACATTGACTTATAATTTTCTATAAAAGGAAAATGTGAATGTGTAACATTGACTTACAATTTTATAATTTAACTTTAAAAAGGAAAATGTGACAGCCCGGATTTAAATTTTGTGATTAGTCTGGAAAATTCTGATATTTGAGTGCAGAATTAATTTTAATTTTAATTTTTCGATTACAGTCATGGTCTCTATATAAACAGTCATTTGACTCTATATGTTACTTTCTGCACACGTTGACTTATAAAGTCAAAATGTGACAAAATTTGCTATTTGACTTATATTTTTAAAACTGTGCAGAGTCATATTCACAGCTTTTGAAAATATTAAAAAAACTTTATATATCTGGAACTACATAAGTCAACAATTTTATAAATTAACATTATAAGTCAACATGTACATACACATGGACTTATAATTTTCTATAAAAGGAAGATGTGAATGTGTAACCTTGACTTAAATTTTTATAATTTAACTTTAAAAAGGAAAATGTGACAGCCCGGATTTAAATTTTGTGATTAGTCTGGAAAATTCTAATATTTGAGTGCAGATTTAATTTTAGTTTTAATTTTTCGATTACAGTCATGGTCTCTATATAAACAGTGATTTGACTCTATATATTACTTTCTGCACACGTTGACTTATAAAGTCAAAATGTGACAAAATTTGCTATTTGACTTATATTTTTAAAACTTTGCAGAGTCATATTCACAGCTTTTGAAAATATTAAACATACTTTATATATCTTGAAATACATAAGTCAACAATTTTATAAGTTAACTTTATAAGTCAACGTGTACATACACATTGACTTATAATTTTATATAAAAGGAAAATGTGAATGTGTTTCATTGACTTACAATTTTATAATTTAACTTTAAAAAGGAAAATGTGACAGCCCGGATTTAAATTTTCTATTTAGTCTGGAAAATTCTGATATTTGAGTGCAGATTTAATATTAATTTTTATTTTTCGATTACATAGCAGTTTTATTTAACAGTTTAATTACACTTTAATATTAATTGGTACTAACGTTATATCTATGTTTATTAGGGTACGTGAACAATTATGTCTTCTAACGAATTTGTGCTGATCAACCAACTCCATGATAACAAAGATTGTTTTGCACTCAAAGTACGTGTAATTCTGATGTTTTTTTATATCACACATTTACAGCAGTAACTATAAATCTTAATAACCCTACACATATTTTTTGTAAGTTTTTTTTTACTCCTGGTTATTTTCAAGAAAGAGCAATACTAACCCCTAAAAATGAAGTTCGTTTTTAGAGATATTAATGATCGTTTTTTTATAAATTTTCCCCGGAGAAGCCAAGGAATATTTAAGTTCAGATAGCATTTGTCCTGAAGAGTTTTTGAATGAAGGGTTTGATGATAGTTTGTACTCACCAGATGTGCTTAATGGTATTAAAATAGGTGGATTGCCAAATCATCAGTTAGTTCTAAAAGTCGGTGTTCCCGTTATGTTATTAAGAAATATTGACCAGAAAAATGGTTTATGCAATGGTACAAGACTTCAGATTGTGGCTTTGGGTGTCCGTGTTATAGAAGCAGTTGTTATATCTGGTAACAATGTTGGATATCGTACTTTTATATCAAGATTATCTCTGACACCATCAGACGCCAAAATCCCATTTAAATTTAAAAGAAGGCAATTTCCACTCTCTATTTGCTTTGCTATGACAATAAATAAGAGTCAACGTCAATCATTGTCGAAGGTGGGTCTGTATTTGAGAGAGCATGTTTTTTCACACGGTCAATTGTTTGCGGCTTTATCTAGAGTAAAAAGCAAAAAAGGACTGAAGATATTAATAGAAGATAAAGATGGCGGTGTGACGAATAAAACTTCAAACGTTGTGTTTAAAGAAGTATTTAGAAATTTATCTTTATTTTTATAATTAAACATTTTGAATCAATATGTTGTCATTGGATGTTGGACTTCCTCTTAGTTTTATTTCGATATTTTATCATTGAAATGATGTACGTGTTTTGCAACCCAATTGGTCCTCTTATAAATATGAAGTATTTTTTATATACGATAAAATTATAATATAGGTGAAACTAAATCTGGTAAAAAGCTTTGTATTATATATTCTTAACGATCATGATAAAGAGTGACAACCCGTGATTATTCACGGGTTATAACCTAGTCATACATAAATAGATAATAATTTTCTACCTAACAAATTTTAATGTTCATTAAAGTTTTAACATACGAGAGATAACTATCAGATAATACATTTTGAATGGGTTTATAGAGTTGCGTTCAGGGAAGTCCACTAGAATTATAAAGTCCCAAGGGACAACCCACAACCATCAGATCAAACCAAATCAATGATCAAGATCACTTCAAAAATTATACATGGAGAGGGTATTATTATCATTTGCAAACATTACACAAATTTCTAGATCAGGTTTTCCTCACTCCCATCGATCTTCCTCACTCTCGTCGATCTTCCTCACTTCCATCGATTTTCCAAGCGAACGTAATCACGTCTTCCTTGCTTTCCGGCAATCTCTAATGCGACATTCATCGAATCGACTGAATCATTTGAATCACAAACAAGGAATCACATTTTTGTTCAATTCGAGCAGATCTGAATCACGAAATCATGAAATCAAAATCGCGATTGGACAAAATCGTCGTAATCAAACGCATATCTGAATTACAAAATCAAAATATCTGACGTTATCAGTGAATCTGGATCCAGAATCTGTCAATATGAATGAATCAGAAGAAAAAAAATCAATGATTCAGGTAAAAAATTACTATTCTAATTTCTAGTTTATGATTCAAGTAAAATCAGTGGATTTATTACATAACAAAAATCACATGTGATTCGCTTCTACGATCACATGTGATTGTAAGCTGTGCTTTGTTTGAATGCGATCGAGTGAGATTCATAAGCGAAACACGTGTGATTTTTTGAAAAAAAAACAGGGGATTTTATTACATAACAAAATCACATGTGATTCGCTTCTATGATCACATGTGATTGTAAGTTGTGCTTTGTTAAATGCGATCAGGTGAGATTCATAAGCGAAACACGTGTGCTTTTTTGAAGAAAAAAAAAACCAGGGGAGTTTATCACATAACAAAATCACATGTGATTCGCTTCTACGATCACATGTGATTGTAAGTTGTGCTTTGTTTGTATACGATCGGGTGAGATTCATAAGCGAAACACGTGTGATTTTTTTGAAAAAAAACAGGGGATTTTATTACATAACAAAATCACATGTGATTCGCTTCTACGATCACATGTGATTGTAAGTTGTGCTTTATTAAATGCGATCATGTGAGATTCATAAGCGAAACACGTGTGATTTTTTGAAAAAAAAAACAGGGGAGTTTATTACATAACAAAATCACATGTGATTCGCTTCTACGATCACATGTGATTGTACGTTTTGCTTTGTTTGTATACGATCAAGTGAGATTCATAAGCGAAACACGTGTGATTTTTTGAAATAAAAAACAACGGAGTTTATTACATAACCAGGAGATTTGATTCTTACTTGCTACTACTTCTACTTTTGCTGGTTGCTTCAAAAGTGGAGAGAAAAAGATGGTGTTCCCTGGAAGTTTTTGAATTGAAAATAGAGAATGGAAAGAGGAATGAGTAACTAGAAAGTTCTTTAAGTCCTTAACTATTTAGTTAGAAATGGTGTGGATACTTATGGGCTATTGTGGGTATCTATGTAGACTTGGAAGGAAAATGGAAGCAAAAGAGAAATGATGGTGGAGTAGGTGCAGGCGACATACACACACAAAAGAAGGAAAAGACAAGTCCTAAAAGTTGACTTTCTTTTGAGTATATCAGATATGTACTTTTGAAAGGAAAAAAAAAAAGTTAAAGTAATGGTGGTTTGGGGTTTCAAGGTAGACAAAAGTAAAAGATGTGATGGTGGAGTGCTTGTCTGCAGAATTTCTAAGAGAGAAGGGGACACAAAAGGTACTTTTCTGCAGAATACCAAAACCGGCTTCCAAACCGGGTTCAAAACCCTGTTTCACCGGTTCGTATCGGTTTCGGTTCTAAAAAACCAGTTTGAACCGGGTTCGGGGGTCGAAATGCATAACCGGTTAGGGACCGGTCGGTTATTGAAAAACTGAACCGGTTTCGGTCAAAACCGGTTTTGACCGGTTCGGGTATCGGTTTCGGGTATTTTGTGCACGGCTAATCATATGTATTTATTAGTATATTCATATTTAATTATAATTAAAATTTTGAAATTATTTCTTATTTTCTTAGGTACTTCATAGTCGTCAAGATGGATTCTTAGTGTATACATGAAGACACTATCAACTATTTGGACTTCTATGTCGACATTGTTTTTGGGGTTTGAAGAATTGCAGTATAGATGAAATCCCTAAGCAATACATCATGAGACGTTGGAAAAGAGACATAATAACACCATAGTTGATACTTTTTACTTGTTTAACTATAGTTAAAATAATTTCTTACACACTGAAAACATGTTATATTTGAATAAAATATGTTTTGCTTGTATGTAATGGTATTTCAGATCTTCATATACAAAGCATCACATGTGATTAGATGAGAACGTAACATGTATACAAATACAAAAAACATGTGATCAAGAATAAAAAAAACATGATAAAAATCACATGTTATTGGACGAGATCATCACATGTAATCAAGAACAAGAATACAATCAATCACATGTGGTTTTTTTCATATAACAGGAACTTCATAAAACATTGAATTTTATAAAAAAAAGGAGTCTATTTACTTAAACAAATCACATGTAATTGGATTAGAAAATCACATGTGATGAGATAAACCAATCACATGTGATTTTAATAAAGTATAAAAATCACATGTGTTTGTGAATAAAAACACATGTGATTCTAAACAAAATTACATGTTATTAATAAGAATATTTTTAGCAAATGCATCACATAAGATAGATAATAGAATCACATGTGATTGTAATAAATATTGTAAATAATATTCAGAAAGAAAAAGTATCCAAATAACATGTTAAAATACAAAATGATCAAATGAGTACAAAACAAAAAAGACGTAATGTAATAATTGCATAACTGAAACTTCTTTGTTTTGTTGATATATTATATATGTCTTTTATTTCCTTTAGTTTTCTTGGTTTGTAGAAGTGGTAACTTGGATAATATATCAAGATCATCATCAGCACCTATAAAAAAACATATAAACACACATATTCAATTATTGTGGATAAAACATATAACTTATGACAAATAATTACATGCGAAATGGTTAAGCACAAAGAAACAGATTATCACTTCAAACATTACAATAACATAACAAAACATTCTTACAATCACATGTGATTAAATACAAACAAAATAGAGGATTTATAACTAAATAGACATGCATTCACATATGATTAACTATTAACAAACATCTGATCTAAAACTAAACAGATATTCAATCACATATGATTAGCTATAACATATATGTGGTTTAAACTAAACAGATACATAATAACATGTGATTAACTAAAAAACATATGATTTAAAGCTAAAGAAATGTACAATCACATGAGATTTAAAACAAAAGAGATACCAAATCGCATGTGATTAAATGAACAATCACATGCGTTTTTTTGTTTTGTTTTTTTTGATAAAACAGAGGTTTTAAAAAAACAGGGGGACTTATCTACATAACAATCACATGTGATTGTACTAAAATCACAATACTACAGATACACAGACACATGTGATTAACTAAAAACATATGATTTAAAACTAAACAAATGTACAATCACATGTGATTTAAAACTAAAAAGATACCAAATCACATGTGATTTGATGAACAATCACATGCGTTTTTTGACAAAAAAACAGAGGTTTTCAAAAAAAAAACAGAGGGACCTATCTACATAACAATCACATGTGATTGTATTAAAATCACAATACTACAAACATAAGAACTGAAATTAACTAAAATAACATTACGAATCACATGTGATTCACTATTAAAAAAACACTAGAAAGCTAAAACACTTGTTATTTAAAACGAAAATAACAAAATATAGAACAACATATCAACAAACAACATATGAAATCGACGTATTATCAAATAAAAACCCTAGAAAAGTTTGAAATACAAAAAACTACATAAATGAACAAGGATTTCTGCATAAATGATAAAAAATCTAATAATAACAGCAAATACAAGTAAAAATTACCTGTAACATGTACGAATTCCCCACGCTTTTCATCGGAAGGTTTTTTCGAACGAGAAGATCGTGAATCAGCCATTGTAAGTAGATCAAACACCAATATAGAAGAAAAACGATGTTGTATAAGTGTTTAACAAACGATTTTAGCAAAAAAACTGAGAAGAAATCGGCGAAAATGAGTGAAAAAAGAGGGTTTCTTCAATGATTTGTGTGAGTGAGAGATAGAGAGAGAAAGAGAGAAAGAGAGCTGACGAGAGGGAGGAGAGAGAGAGAGAGAGAGAGAGTGAAGAATGAAATGTGAAGATGGAGATGTTTTTAATCACGCACGAAATTACCAATATACCCTTCCACCCAAAAAACCCATTTTATTGGAGATATAATCTGGACCATTGATCTTCTTGATCTAAGGGTCCATAATTGTTCCTTGGGACTTTATAATATTTGTGGACCTCCTTGAACAAACCACTGGGTTTATAATAACATCTAACTAATTTATGCTTAAGTAAATCCGAATTTAAATTAGTTTTGTTATCTTACATATAACTAAATGGGGTTTTCTAATGTATGTTTTAGGGCATACATTAGGATGCATTTAGTGAATTACTTATTTCCTAAATATGTATTGAATAAAATTAACAAAATTTTAGTTTTTTTTTTTTTACCATTCTAAAAAATATACTTCCTCTGATTTAAAATAAGTGTTACACTTTGGGTTTCATGGTTTTTGAGGCAAAAGATTATAATGATGTTAAATTAGATTAATCGAATGATTAGTGGATAATGGGTCCCACACCTTTTCAATACAGTGAGGTTAATGATGTTTAAAAGTAAAAAGTAAGGGTAAATGAGTCATTTCACTTTGTTAAAGTAGATAGTTAGTGGGTGTGGGTCCTACTATTTTTTTACCAAATAAGGTGACTTTTCAAAGTGTAACACTTATTTTGAATCACCCATGTAAGAAAAGTGTAGCATTTATTTTGAATCGGAGTAAGTATTAAATATGATTTATGTTCAAAGAGATTTTCTAACATGTGCCCCTAGGGCATATGATTAGATCATTAAATTAAGTAATAATTTTTAAATTATGCATTCATCAACATTAATGAAGTATACTAGTTACTCTTTCTGGAGACGTATTAAATGACATTTTCAATTATAATGGTAATTTTAAGTTGATTAAATGCTTCCAATTGTGTGTCTTAGAGGCACATATGAGAAAGTCCCATGTTCAAATAGTAATTTTATTTTCATTAATGTACATTAATTTCTTAATGATATTGGTAGATGGTGGAGTATCGACACTTTTTCCATTCAACATCTCTCCCATCTCTTCCATTGGGGCACAATCTTGAATTTTAAAGGTGATAAGCTCAAAGCGATCATGGTGGTCGTCTACAAGTTCATTTAGTTCATTCGGAAATTAACAAACCAAAAGGTTTTCTCCCCGAACATTTGGGAGAATGTGGCGATAGTGTGTAGTCAAATCCAAAGTTTCCCCTATATCTGGATAAAAAATAGGTCGTCAAATGGTAGATTATCGTCCAATGTTAGATTCGATAATCGTTGGACTAATTGATGTTTATTTCCCTTGTATTGTCTTTAATTGTTTTTCTCTAACTTTTTACTAGTTTTTTTTTTTAATTATATAGCCATTAAAAAATAAGACCATAAGGCATACAATAGAAAAGCTATAATTAATTTAACCACAAAGTAATAAACAAAATCGAACTTGCTAAAACACCATAACTATGACTAAACACATTGCAATTTGCAAATAATTACTAAGCATTGCCAATACTACCCTAGAACATTTTAAAGCATGGGCAATTTTAAAACTAACATAAATAACTTTCATTGGGGATGTAAAAACCGGGCCAATTGGGTCGGGTTAACAATGCCGGGTATGTGTGCTCCATTTTTACCCATAAGAATGCCCGATACCTCTGTGTAACTTTCAAACTTTCTCTTCTCACCCAGCTTAGGCTCAGCCGGCTTTTCCTTACGGCTAATAACTTGTTTAACCGGTTTTCTAAAACCGGCTGAATGAGCTGCGGCTGAAACCGGCTCGGTGTCGGCTCGAGCCGGGTCCCACGGCTGCCCAAACAAGGTGCCATTGGTTAGGAACTCATGAGCCAGATAGCCAGCTAAGAGCTTGTTATCACTCGGCGGTTTGAACGGCTTGATTGGAGCCGTGGCTCGTGGTGTAAACGGCTTGGCTAAGGCTAGCTTAGGTTTTGTTGACGGCTTGAGAAAGTCAAAAGGTTCTTCTCTGTTTTTTGGCTTATTCGAAGCCAAGGGAATAAATTGTCTAGACGTGTGGCTCATTGTAGATTGCATGAGCGTCAGCCACGTCAGCAACTATCGTATCCGAACTTTACGAAATTGCCCCCAATTTGACGGATTTAGAAAGACTAACCAAATAAGAAATCCAGGGGTAAATTTGTAATTTACCAACATAAATTATTTGGAAAAAATTCCGGATCAGGGTAGAAAACTTATAACTAAATATCGAGTGGATCTGCGACCAAGTCGGAACACGACGGATGACGGCGGCGCGTGGCGGAGAAAAGAGCGATGGATATAGGATGAGAAAAAAAAAAGATGAGATTAAGGTGTGGGGGAGTGTGGGTTGCGGTGGGTTCTTTTTATAGGGAAATGCTTAGCACGTTGCCCTTGATTTTGCACAAAATTACAAATGAACCAGAAAGATATAAAATGACAGAAATGCCCCAACTAAATATTTTCATTTAACACCCCAGAAGGAACGATCGGGTAGGATATTGTGGTTGATTGTCATCAATTCATAGTTTTGGGGTAGAATCATAACTAATTACATTTATAGTGCTCCTACAATAGTACACGGTATGATATATAGACTATAAAAATCGTGGTAAAACTAAATATATTTTATTATTTCGTGCAAGCTATTTTTATTTGTTTATAATTCATAGATTATATTATGCATGTTTCTAAGAAGTTTAACTAATTCAATACACCTAAAATCATTCAACTAATCGATTCATTCCACATTTAAGCATCAAATATAAATTCAAATGAGGGTTAAAACTGAAAAAAATGAGGTATTTTTTTTTTACCTTAAAATGATATTAAATAAATGTTATATGAGTGAAAATAATTTTTAAGATAATTGTTAAAATTATGTTAAATATGTAAAAATGAATTTAACATTGTTTTAACTTGACATCGTCTACTTGAATTCATCATCCTATCTATTCAGTTTCTAGGTAATCTCTCCATGACATGCTACATCACAATTACCATGTGACATTTTAGTTGATCAAAATTTAAATTTTAATGATAATTTTTATATGGGAAAATAAGAGTTTGGTTCTACAATTAATTTTTTTTTTCCTAAATTAAATATATTTGTTTAGAAAAGTAAAAAAACGACTTTAAGGCATCTAAAAAAATCCTCTTGAATATATAACATCACAATTTGTCATAAGGATTGGCCTTTTAAGCAATAAATTTACCATAGTTTGCAACTCACTTGGATAATCTTCATTTTATTTATCACAAACTCTTTATAAATAGTCTTGATTTACGGATAGATATATCATTATCTATATATTATCCTTCTTATATATCTCTCATTTAAAATGATTGAATATTATTGTTTTGTAACTTCTCTATGTTGTACGTTTTAAAAATCCATTTTGTCCATTAAATTTTATTTTCAAGTTTTAGGAAAGCAACACGTAAAACTAGTGAAAAGGAACATACATATGTGTTAGTTATAGGATTTTTGATGAAATCCATGTGCGTGACAGTTGACACATTACACTATAACACAAGAATATACATGTGAGAAGTATAAATTTAATACTCCTTGTTATTAGTCTTTTCTTGAAAAGCCATTGAATTTAATACTCCTGTTATTAATAAAATTTGATAACTTCATGTAGGAAAAATCTCTAATCTAGAGGAATTCTCGTTCCTTCGGTGTTATGTGAATTGTGTGGGTTGAAAGAGGAAACATAAAATCATCTATTTCTTTCTTGTTCAAGAATCAAAGATTTGTGGGAATAGTTTTTGTGTTGGTGCAATGTCAACATAAATTACAGTGATTCTTTAGTTCAATTCACAAACAACATCATAGAATTTGGCGTAGCTAATAATAATCGAAACTTTTGGAGGTGGCAGTTGGCAGTCTCGTTTGATTTATTTTAAAAGATTAGAAACAATCTCATCTTTAAGGTTAAAAGCTTCTCCACATCTTGTAAAAAGGATCTATTTATGCCCTTGTTGTTTCCTTGGTTATAATGTATGATTAATTAATTGTAAGTCTTTAAATTGGTCGATGTGGATTGTGGTGTATATGTGATTTTTACATTTCTTGACCAATGGCACAATAGCGAAACTCTAGGCTTAGATCCCAATTGTTTAAAAAAATAAGATAATATAATATTTATAAAAAGTACATTTCAGATTGAGTAATATCTACTTCAGTTATATCAACGTTTTATAAACTTGTTGCATTTTTGCACTTAAATATTTTTTGTTTATTTTAAGTTATAGATTTTTAACTTGTGGAACACATGTTCCAAAATTTAACGACTTATAATCTATATCAATTTTTCCTATGTTACTCAATTGCTTTATTCACTTCACACTTAAACTTTTGGGGATCATATCTCGGATAAAGAAAGAATAAGAGTAACAAAAAAATGATGATTTAAATCTAGCATTGGTGTGCAACTTATGAGATTTAGTTTAGAGAAACTATTAGTATGGACTTGTCGGTTCTCATCTTTGGTTTCGTGCTTCAGTGTGGCATAGGGGAAGAGACAGACAAGTGGGGCATGGTTGAATATTAGTGGGTATTTTGCTATTTTATATGGTCATTAGTATTTTGTATCTATATTTTATAAGACATTTCTTCTTACTTTTTCTTCCTACTCATTTGATTATGACAAATGTCAAAATCAAGGGATGTTATGAGGAAAGAGAATTAGTAGATAACACATCTCAAATTTAAAAGTGAGTTAAAAGTTGGCAGGCTTATGGGTATAAAAAAAGGTAGAAAGAAATATCATTTCTTATTTTATAATGCGTGGGTTCCAAAATATTAAGTGAATGTTTATTAATGATAACTGTGTGTTAATTTGTGTAAGTTGATGTAATATTGAGTTGGTAAAAACCAAAATGTTAGCTAAGTGTCATGATTGAGAGTAGGGGTGTTCGTTTGGACGGTTTGGATATATCCGAACCAAATAGATGAAACCAAATACAGTCCGGTTTTCAAAAGTTCAAACCGAACCGTCCAAACTAATTCGAAAACCAAACCGATCCGAACCAAATAACAATTTGGTTTGTTTGGTTTTATCCGTTTGGTTTTTCCTTAAAATTTCCAAAAATACTACAAAAGTATATAAAATAAATAATATTAAGTTCGATATGTAAAATTCCAAAATGATAAACTATTTTGTACATAAAAACAAATCTAATTCATAGCTTGTGACATTTATAATGATATATGCAAAAATCTTGACATCAACTTTATCAAAAAATGCAAAAAGATTGGTATATCGCCAAATGATACAATATAAATCATTTTACTATAAGAAATGTAAAGAAAATGAGTACAATAATTGCTTACAATGGAAACCAACAAGTGTTAATATATAAATCAATTTACTATATATTACTATTCGGTTTTTTTGGACAATCCGGTTTTCACGATGGAAACCAAATCCAATCCGAAATCCAAACTATTAATTTGGTTCAAGTCCAAACCGATCCAAAAAACCAAAAAACCAATCCAAATAGTCCGATCCAAAATGTCCAATTGGACAATCCGGTTATATCCGAATAGTGAACACCCCTAATTGAGAGTGAGTGACCTAAGAGCACAAGGTGTGGAGGCAGAATTATAGCCATGTTATAGAGTTTTTGGGTTTCAAAAGGGCTATAACATGATTTTATCATGCATTCGGTATGGTGTAGTATGTTAAAGTCATGCTATAGGGTGGTTTTCAGGCATAAAAGGCTTTAACAATCCGCCAAACCTACTACGATTTTGTTTAGCGAGCAAATAATGAGATTGTGATGTGGTCTTTGACGAGGTTATTGGGTATAACATGGCTTTAACAGCCCTATACCGCACTGGCGGATCCACTGCATAATAAGGGGGGTCTAAGGCCCCCACTTGGTGGGACACTTCATTTGGAATTTTTTTTGATAAATTAAAATTAGTGTAAAAATTGTATATGGTCCCCGGTTAAAGTTTTGTGAAAGCCCCGGTTAACTTTGGTCCTGGATTCGCCACGGCTATACCATTTGCTCTCACATTCGTGTCATTTTCTCCATTTAGTTTTATTTCTCTATTTTCTAATTTGCTTTTAAGACCCTTCTAAATCTAATGTAATATATTACTACTCTTTAAACTGTTGCAAGTTTATACGTCCTATGATCAAAATAATACTTCCATTACTTTTTGAAAATTGTTTTCCAAATTAATGTTAATTTAATTAACATCTTTCCATGTTTGTTACTCCGTATTTATATACAGGAGTTAATTCATATAGATAAATTTTTATCTATATATAATGTTTTATATCAAATGATAATTATAATCTTAGTGAGAAGGTACAATGCAAAATATTGTAAAAACATAAATGACATAATATTCATTTCATCATTTGAGATGAAATTACCATATATGAATAAAAATTGTTTCATAGAATCAGCTTTCTTTATATACTTATCAGTATTCAATTCATCCATTGTAATAGTTATACATGACATACAAATCAATAATATTATAGTGTTTACAAAAACAATAATGCTAAAAATTACCGTTGCTATTACAATTAAAGTCTTAAAAGACTCTTGAATGTTGAATCCATTTATAGGAATTGTTTTTAGGGTGGCAAATCGGCAAACTTAATGAAAATAGAATTTCTTGGATCACTCAGAAAAAAGTTTGTTTGCCAACAGAACACAACGACTTGGTATTAGCCATTAGGTCTCTCCAAAGCTAGTAACCTTGTTCTAATTGTCAAGTCAAACACCCCATGCAAGGGTGTTTTTGAAGAGGTGTGGTCATACAAGGCCCACATTTTATAGGGGCTCAATTTTTTATATGTGTCTTATATATATAATCTTAATTCTTAAAGTTTTATGCCAACTTAATAATTTAATAGAAAAAAATTATAAAGTTCATTTTTTTATATATAAATCTTGTGTTTATAAGGTTCATTTTTCATCTATTCACACAGAGTCTTTAGAATTTCGGAGACGCCCTGACCCCATGATGTATGTTAATCAAATCTATGTATGGGCGGTAGGGGTGAGCATAAAAACCGAAAAACCGAAACCAAACCGTTAAAACCGACAAAACCAAACCGATAAAATCGAAACCATTTCAAAACCGACGGTTTGGTTTTAGATTTTGAAAAAACCGATGGATTCGGTTTGGTTTCGGTTTTAGCCAAAAACCGCTCCATTAAGAAACCGCCCCGCTAATATTTAATATATTATATATATTTTTTAATTTTATATTTACTAAATAGAAGTCTACCTATTTAAATATTTGAAAGTCCATCTACCATGATTCATTAATGTTTATATCGTTATTATATGCTACAAAATACGTTTATAATTTGAATTTTGGGCTGAAAATGGTATTCATTGTTGAAATACATTATTAGACATTGAAGTTAATGATATAAATTAGATATTGTTACTGAAGTTTATATATAATTTTGAAAAAATGAAGATTAGTTCATGAAATTATATATCTATGTTTTAAAAGAGGTGGATTCGGTTTTAAAACCGAAACCGAACCGTTAAAGGCTATAAAACCGAAACCGTTAAAAACCGAAACCATTGGGTTTGAAAATTCTAAAACCGAAATTAGCGGATCGTGTTCGGTTTGAGCCTAAAACCGCCCCAAACCGCCACATGCACACCCCTAATGGGCGGGATGGTCAGGGGCGGAACTAGAAATTTTCACCAGCGGTATCACTTTTATGGTGATAATAAAAAAGCGGGGTTAAGTGGACATTGATCTTTAGTGGGATCCCAGTGGTAACGTCCCGAAACAAAACAAATTCAACACAAAAAAAATTATATTACAGATCACCCTTTTTAATTACATACACCAACAAATCTTCAAAAATGGATTTCACAAACCTACAAAAGAACTATTAATTTTATAAACATATTACAAAATATACAATACACACTTTATGTTTTATTATTTGGTTCAAATGTTAGGATTGTTTTAAGGTGAAGACTATTAACTAATAGTTAGATGTTTTTTAAAAATTGATTTCAAATATTGAATAGGTTTTTAATCCATAAAAAAATGGGTTTAGAAAATTATATTATATTTTATAAAATACCCCTATGATTTATAAAATAAAAAATCAATTTAAAGTATTGAAAAAGGAAAATAAAGGAAAATAATTTGAAATGTTTGGACTAAAGAATATTTTTGGTTGAAATATATAGGGTAAAAAAGGAAAAAGTTAAAATATATGAGCTAAGAAAAAAAGAAAACCTTATAATATAGAGGCTTAAAAAGGAAAAAAAATTGATTTTAAAAAATGGAGGCAACAAGATTCGAACTAGCAACCTCTTATATACAAACAAGGAGTGTTAGCCACCTGCGCTACTAGATGGATGTGTTATATTTTGCCTTTTCAGATATATATTAATGTATTAAAAATACTATAACAATAAAAAAGTCCCGAAAATTTACCGCAATGAAATTTTTTCGAGTAATAGCACGTGCCACTATGTGCTCTATAGTAAATCCGCCCCTGGGGATGGTAGTTTAGATACAATGATATCCTAATACACCTTGGAAAAATATTATCTCTCTCCAAGACTCTTTATTGAAATTCAATATTTTTTGGCCATATATTTTTATAAAAAAGTAGTAAGCAGACATTCTTTTCCTTTAAGTTAGCTTTTGGGAGTAGATTCTACACTTTAACTGTTGCGTGATATGGGCCTAGATGGGCTAGGTTCTTATAAATTATTTGGTATATACTGCTTCTTTGACCCTAATGATGGAGTATGAATTGACGAGCATTTAGGATTCAACAAAGTAACAAGTAACAACACATCTAATTGAGGTTGGAGTATCCTAAGTTTTTATATGTAAGGCCTCTCCTAACTCTTACCCATCACTAAACCCATCAGTAGCGCCACGTCAGCACATCCTTACTGACACGCTACTGACACGGTCGTGCCAACCCTACCCATCACTAACCCATCACTAAGCACATCCTTTCCACATCATCATCTTTAATTAAATTAAATAATTATAAAATAAATACCTTACATTAATTTAAAAATACATTGTTTAAATTTAAAAAATATGATATTAAATTTAAAAAAATTACATTTATTAAAATTTAAAAAAGAAAAAAAAACCTAATTTTTTTGAAAAAAAAACTAATATATTTTTATTATTAAAATAAATATATAAAAAAAATTAAAATTAAAAAAAACAGATAAAAAAGCATTTTTTTTATAAAAAAACATGAATGGTACAAGTTTTATAGCACAAGGTACAAGTCCCAAACACCCCCCTTTCTTCTTCCTCCTTTCTTCTTTCTCCTGGCCCACCACCTCCCCCCGACGCATCCTCTTTCCCGTCCTCCGGTCGACGGCTTCTTTTCGACGCAGGCCACGACGTGGCGGTGCCAACGCCGTCAATGGCCGACGGATTTTAAAGTACCCACGACGGCGTCTTTGACGTGCCGTTGGCACAGGTCTAATGCTCGGCTTTTCTTTTCGGGTTCTTCCTAAAACACGGGTCCGACTTTTAAATATTCTGCTTCTTTCTGAATGGTGGTGGAGCTGAGATTTTGATGTTATATGGTGGGCCTCATCTCTCGGATTTTACGGCCAAATCGGTGGTTGCTATTGTTTTCTTTTTATTCCTGGTTCGGGTTTCTTCTTTTTAAAGCTTTTAGCTAATTATTTATGTTTTTGTAGCTTTTGTTTTTTAGGTGATTTATATACTAATACTTCCTCCGTATCAAAATAAGTGACACACTTTTCATTTTGGGGTGTATCAAAATAAGTGACACACTTTGAAAACTTTCCTTATTTGGTAAAAAATGTGGGACCCATACCCACTAACTATCCACATTAATAAAGTGAAACTACTCTTATACCCTTACTTTTACTTTTAAAACTAATTAATATCACTTTATTCAAGAAAAGTGGGACCCATTCTCCACTAACTATGTACTTTAATCTATTTTAACCCATACTTTAATCTTTTACGTCAAAAAACGTGTAAGCTAATTTGTGTCACTTATTTTGATACAGAGGAAGTATTTTTATTTCATATATCATACTATACAAATGATTTTAAATGAATGAGAATATTATATGCATCATAAAAAATATATTATACTATACAAATTTTGTAATAAACTGTAAAATTATATCAAACAATAATTATAAGGGTTTTGATAATGACAGCCCTTAGGGCTGTCATAAGACATGCATAAATTGATTGTACATCCATCTGTAACCGACTCCTGAATTCTAGGAATTACTCAATTGTACCATTTTTAATACACTTAGAGACAGCCATAAAGACTGTCATTATCAAAACCCTAATTATAATAATTAAAGTAGAGGTTGTGGTATATGAACCAAGTTTCTAGCCTTCATTTTCGTTGTCATAGTTGTTTTTCTACTTTTCAAACATGAAGCTAAAATTTTGGCACTTGTTCCTAGAACCTTGAAAATGACCTACGGATTTTGATAATTAAGGTTGTCATAAGACACACATTAAAAACTTATATTTCCTCCGTATCAAAATAAGTGACACACTTTCCATTTTGGGGTGTATCAAAATAAGTGACACACTTTGAAAACTTTCCTTATTTGGTAAAAATAGTGGGACCCATACTCACTAACTATCCACTTTAATAAAGTGAAGTTACCCTTATACCCTTACTTTTACTTTTAAAACTCATTAATATCACTTTATTCAAGGAAAGTAGGACTCATTCTCCACTAACTATGTACTTTAATATATTTTAACCCCGACTTTAATCTTTTGCCTCAAAAAATATGTAAGTATATCTAAATTTTAGGAATTATCTATTTCTATAGATAAGTGTACAACTATTTATGCAATTCATTATCAAAATCCTGAAATTACCTATTTCTATAGATCTGTGTACAACTATTTATGCAATTCATTATCAAAATCCTAAACCCTAACCTCCATTTTCACTCTCTCCCCCAATTATCTACTCACAACAATACAATTCATTACCCTCTTCATATCCCAAACATCAAATTCATCTCTCATCGTCGAATTTTACTTGCAGCTTCTAAAAATCCCGATCTAATCTTTGAAGACGATAAAAAGCCCCCAAACCTAGAACTAAAGTAGACCCTAAAACCACTGGAAATTCGAAAAATGAAGAACAAGAACCCTTCCCCACAACAATTCCTAGAAAACCTAGACGCGGTAGAAGAATCGAAGCAGCTGCAGTTGAAGATTTCATGCAGAGTTCATTAGAAGAAACATTTGCAGCTATTCGCGAGCAAAATTCAGAGGTTTTCGAAGGAAAAGAAGATGTAATTAGGGCAAAATCTCATGAAAATGATGATGAAGAGAAGAAAAAGGGAATGGTGGTTGAAGGAGATGATCCAAATTGGCCGGTTGATGCTGAAATTGGGTGGAGAATTAGGGATTCTGAGTATTTGAAAAGCATCCGATTAAGAAAGTGAGTATATTCATAATCATTTTTAACTATGTAAATAATACCGAATTTTATATACAGACATATTATAAACTTTAAATACGATTAATTGATTAAAACGAAACTTGTGAATTTTAATCAGTCAGAAAACTTTCCTTCCTCCAAAGCTTGACTTATTTTCTTTGATACACAAAAAGCCGTTGACTCAATCGTAATCATCGGATTAATGCCGACAGCTGTCGGTAATAAACTGCCGTCACAAACAAACAATCCTCCCAACTTTGACCGTTAATATCAACACCACCTTCATCTTCATTACAACCCATTTTACAACTCCCCATTTGGTGTGCCGAACAATATATTGTCCAATTTTCACATCTCGATTTCGGGCCGCCATCTGCCGCCACGGTGTCGAGAAACTCCTCCAATTCGGAGGTTGTAATGCCGCCACATTTTATCCGTTGACCGTCGTTCCGGAATGTTCCGACTTCTTCCGCTCCGGCGGAGATTAGAATCCTTAACGCTTGTCGTAAACCGATTTTAAGGTTTTGTTTGTCGGTTTCGTTGAATCGGTAGGTGATTCTTCGCTCTTGTAAAACTTCACCCGAGCTTTGGTCTCGTACTAATGAGAAGAGTTTTGTGATTCTTGGGTATTTGACCATTGTGTCCTTCATGTCGGCTCCCGAAGTCCATGGAAATAACGATGCGAATGATGCGGGTCCCATTGAGGCGACTTCTATGATCGCCCGGTTTGACGATTCTCCGGGTGGTTTGACTTTATGGAGGGATGTAATGATCCCTCCTGTGTAACACTTCCCGTCGGTTGGAACAACTCTAGCTACAACAGTTTCAGTTCCAACCGCCGGGAAGTATCCCCATGCAAGTAAAACGGGGTGAAGATGTAGGTTTCGGCCTATGTGGCGGTTCGTGAGCCCGCTCGAAATCAACAACGGCGGTGTACAAAGGGCACCACCGGCGGCAACCGTCACGCGTGCCTCAAACCGAAGTTTTCTTGTGATGGTTTTACTTCCGGCGATGCCAATCACACCGCGACATCTTTTCCGGTGGTGGTCCCCGTCATTGTTTTCTTCAAACACGAGTCTTTCCGCTTTGCAACCCGTAAAGATTACCGCATGGTTTTCAACCGCGTCTACAAGCCAAGTAGAGTCGGTACCTTTTTTTGTCACCGGTTTTACAACCGTAACAACACGAACCACAAAAATGATTTTCAGATGCGTTTTGTGGAATCATTTCCACCATCAACCCGAGATTCTCACACCCTTGTCTTAGAATTTTGTTTTGAAACCCTTCCTCTTTACAATTCTCGGTAACACCGATTCTTTTACACACGGCTTCCATTGCCGATCGGTAATCAGAGGTGCCAAACATCGGAATCTTTTATCCACCGCCCAATTCTCAAGAACATCCTCCGGCGTCTTAATGGAGGCAAACCAATTCACGGCGGAACCACCACCAACCATCGATCCGGCTAAAATCGTGACTTTTCCGTCTAAAGTCGATAATATTCCACCATTTTCGTATAATTCATTCATCGATGGTCCTTCAAGAAGCGAGTAATCCTCGGGGGTATAATAATGACCTTTTTCAACCACCACCACTTTATGGCCGGAACTTGCAAGAACCGCCGCTGCAACACCGCCACCACAACCCGACCCGATTATCACAACGTCACATTTGATGTTATAAACCCCATCCTCCCCATATTCGACTTCAAGACCTTTGTTTTTCACTAATGACATGAAAGTTGCATCACTTTCTATTTCGGTTTCCACAACACCTTTATTGAGTGGTCTCTCTTTTTGTGGCTTGACCAAACCGTCATTTGTTGGTTCGACATGGTACCCAATCGCTTCCCATGACGGATTATTTGAATTTTCATCGACCTTAAACAAGAAATAATAAGAAAAAGTTAACATATATATCACTAAAAAGTGTAATTACATTGCATTTTTTTAATAACTTACCAAAGAGAAGAATATGTAGAAGCACATAAGCTTGACCATCATGAACACAAGTCTTAGAGGAATTAGAGATGGTCGAGTATTTGACCATTTTTGAAGAACTTTTTCTCTTTTGGTCAAACTCAAATCTGAAAAACTGTGAATAAATGGCCATTTGTTGTCAAAACAAACAAACCCGCAAATCAAAAGGGTTCCCAATTTTGTGGAAAGTAGCATCAAAACAAATTTCAACAAGAACAGTGCTTCTGGTGGGTATCTCTTCACCATTCTCTCTGCAACCTATATAGCATACAATATTTATTAGCAAAAAAATTGAATACGATGAAAACAACGACAATAATACTCAATCGTTTCAAAAGAGGGGTATAAAAGTAAAAAAATAATTGGAATACATTTATAATAATTAGTATTTAGTAACTAACTAACTAACCATATAAAGTGTATTTAACTATACAAAAGCTAATTCCTATTGCATATACATACTGGAATATATAAGATCATGTTAGGATCGATTAACTATAGAGAAGTTAATAAACACCTTAGATCTAATTGACTATAGAAGTTGCAGCGGATCAACACTATATCAATAAATTAAAAACAATGAACTGTAAATAATATGCTAAAGTATTAAGAACACAGTTTCACAAAAAGCTTTAATGTATATTATCGAGTTAACAATACACACGTACGTTTACAATTCGTAAGGAACTATTTATAATAGTCCTTGAAGCTAAACTATTTACCCTAGTTATTCTAGGACTTGATTTACATTCGAATTATAAAGATATACATTGATTTACATTCTATAACTATCTCTACGAAGATCTCAGACTTGATATGTTTCCAAAACGCGTATCAGTAGTATTCTGCAATCACCAGTAATGAATTCATATCATCAGTAGTAAGTTTGGTGACCAGTAGTAAGTCCAATATCAACGTCAGTAGTAACTACTATTGACCAGTAGTATCTTCAATAAGCTTGATCAGTAGTAAATTAGTTATAGTTTTCATCAGTATCAACTTCATCAGTAGTAAACATTTTCTGCCCCATCAGTACTAAATATGATCAGTACTAACTGCAGTATCAGTATTAAGTTGATCTGTGTTTTGCTTCAACAATCTCCCCCTAAACTTATTGATTATCTTTCAATCAACTAAGTTTCTATTTACTTCTACTTTTCTTTTTCCTTTTCTTCCAACAGTTTCGTTCTTCTTTTATCACCTTCTAATGTCTGTTGGTTTTGTTTATTCCTTTGTGCAATAATATATATGCTGATCTTTTTCACAAATTCATTCATCTTATTTTGTAACATCACAGCATCATGAGGTTTAATGAAGTTCATGCACCATAGTTGATAAAGAGTTTTCTCAGAATGAGGATACTCTTTCTCATAAAGGAATAAGTCACATTTCTTACTTGTATATTCGAAGAAGTACATGTTGACAGTTGGCAGCACATTCCAGGCTTGAACATTCTCTGGATTTGTATACTTCTCTGAATAATTTTCTGGATAGAAAGCAGCATCAATCATTTCAGTAAGATAACCTGCAGCTGAATTCTTCCAGATCTTCTTAGTCATTCTTGGTTTACCAATGATCAACATCTTGATAATGTCACTTCTGGTTAGGGACATGACCAAAGGTTTCCAAGCTCTGAATCTTTGAGTGACCTTATCTTCTCTGACAATCTCAATCATATCATCTATATATCTCCAGTTGATGATTGGATTATTTTGTAGGGGAGCAATGGGAAAATCATAAACTTGAACCATTTGTAATTTCTTCTTTGGTTGTTCAAGTTCAGAAGTAACTGTCTTCCTTTTCTTTGAAGTTTGAGAGGATACACCAGATGATTCTCCAGTTATTGTTTTTCTTTCTTTCATTTCTTTGGAGTCTATCTGTTCAAGTTTAGTGGTGTACTTCTCATTAATGTCTTGTTCAGTAAGATCCTTCTTCTTCTCTACACAGTACTTTTCAATTAAATTGATCAACTTCATTCTTCCAAAGGCCTTTGTGTTGTGACCCCTTGATTTCAAGAATGTGATCATTTCTTTCTTTTTCTCTGCAAATTGTTCTGGCATATCAGCCTTCTGCTCTTTGCATTCCTGTACTTGTGCTTCAAGAAGTTCTAGTGTTTCATATTCAAGTTGCCTTATTTTTTCTAGTTCTCTTCTTTGTAGTTCTTTTCTTGTTTCAGCAACTTGTTTGGTTTTGACCTTTTGTTGAAATTGTGGCAGTTTTGATATATCTGCTATATCTGCCAATTTAATTTCTGTGAATGGTTGTCTCAATATTCTAGCCCTTTCTGCCAATCTTTTGTTTTCATTTGCTAGAGAGACTTCAACCTTCTTTAAATATTTTGCTCTCTTAACCTTCCACCTATCCTGTTTGGCTGATTTGGCATAGTTGATTTTGTTGACCATTTCATGACCTTGTGCTCTATTAGGTTGGTCTTCATCAGCAACTTCCTTTCCCTTTCCTATGTAGTTATCTTTCTTTATATCTGGTTGAGATTCAATAACAAATTTGGGACCATAGTATTGTATCTGTGACATAGGAAGTATTTTAGGATGTGGAGGCAGGGAGCATTCATCAACTTCTAACCAGTTGATATCATCATCAATATCTTTTACCACCATTTGTGTTGTTTTTCTTTTTGGAGATGGTGGAAGTATCACTGTAGGTTCTAGTAGAGGTGGCAGCTCAATAATGTCATCAGTAGTAACCAAGGTAGTTACTACTGGTATGTCTTCAGAGATTACTACTGATAGGGCATCAGTAGTGTTTACTGCCTTTTCTTCATTTACTACTGCTATGATATCAGTAGTAGGAGTTACTACTGATACTTCTTGTTCAGCTTGTTCTTCCATATGAGCAGTAGTAATAGGCTCATCTTCAGTAACCATCATTTCTGGGCCTTCATCAACTGTTGTTTCTTTTAAATTTAAGAGAGAGGATGCTGCTGCTGCAATTGATTCATCAATCATGGTTTGAATATTATCCTTCTCCCCCTTAGTGAGCTCTACTGGTGGAGCCTCACTATCATCAATCTTCTTCTTCAATTTTCGGATGATTTTAGTTTGTTGATGAAGCCTGTGTTCATATAGCCTCATCCGTTTGTTGATGGTATTAACATGCTTTTTCATTGCAGCCATAGTTTTCCCTTGGTTTGTGAGATATGTAAGACAATTTTGTACAGTAGATTCAAGAGAATCCACTTTTGCCGTCAATTGTTGGATTTTAATACTGCCCTCACTCCATCTAGCAAGATCATCGGGCTCACTAACAGGTACATTGGTTTGAAGGTTTTCCATCCTATCCGTCAAATCAATAGATCTGCCCTCATCACTTCTTGGTGATTCACTATAGAGAATTTAATAAACACCTTAGATCTAATTGACTATAGAAGTTGCAGCGGATCAACAATATATCAATAAATTAAGAACAATGAACTGTAAATAATATGCTAAAGTATTAAGAACACAGTTTCACAAAAAGCTTCAATGTATATTATCGAGTTAACAATACACACGTACGTTTACAATTCGTAAGGAACTATTTATAATAGTCCTTGAAGCTAAACTATTTACCTTAGTTATTCTAGGACTTGATTTACATTCGAATTATAAAGATATACATTGATTTACATTCTATAACTATCTCTACGAAGATCTCGGACTTGATATGTTTCCAAAACGCGTATCAGTAGTATTCTGCAATCACCAGTAATGAATTCATATCATCAGTAGTAAGTTTGGTGACCAGTAGTAAGTCCAATATCAACGTCAGTAGTAACTACTATTGATCAGTAGTATCTTCAATAAGCTTGATCAGTAGTAAATTAGTTATAGTTTTCATCAGTATCAACTTCATCAGTAGTAAACATTTTCTGCCCCATCAGTACTAAATATGATCAGTACTAACTGCAGTATCAGTATTAAGTTGATCTGTGTTTTGCTTCAACAGATCATTTACTATGTAAGAAACTTTTAAAATTTAATTTTTTATGTAATTTGGTTATATCAAATAGTAAAAAAAATATGTGGGTTGATTGCATAAAAATGTTAGTATAATCTACCAATTGATTTGATTATTTGTATGTATTTTTTCATAATCAACTTATGATATTTTTTGTTACTATACTAAAGTTATGAGAAGCACCGATCATCATGATTTTACATTTTACGTTACAATCAATAGTGATATTACACCAAAATGCGTATTGAACAATGTCGTGCTTGTAACTACCCTAGATATTAAATAATTAACAAAGACCATCGTCAACGAAATAAAAAACTAATTATCAAAAAATGAATTTGGCTTTTAAATTGATTTTTCTAAAGTATTTAAAACTTCTTGTAAAGAAATGATTATTTTAACATCCATTAATTGATAATTTCATACACGTCCTTATAAACTTCTAATATTACGTATATATTCTTGCAAATTTTAATATTACGTATATATCCTTCCAAAATTTAGAAATTCTCACATATATCCTTTATCTTAATTTAATAATATGTAAAACTTTTAAAATTTAAAAAATATATATCATAATCTAAATTAATTGTAAAATGTCCTAAATGCCCTTAAATATCATTACATGATTAACTTCTTGGCCACTTAATCGTAAAACTCATTCACTGATTTCGTACATGGAAATGTGGAAACATGTTTAAATGAGCATACTTGATCGACCTAGTTAGGATTAGTGGCTTTTCTTTTTTGGAGATCTAAAACCGAATAAAACAAGAAATATGAGTAATTCATAAAATAAAAAGGATTATCAGTCAAGAAGTTTCTGATGGCCGCCGCCGGCCAAGGTTAATCACGTAGGTTTAAGGGTATTTAGGTTATTTTACAATTAATTTAGATTGGGATATATGTTTTTTAAAATTTGAAAGTTTTAAATATTATTAAATTAAGATAAAGGTTATATGTGAGAATTTTAAGGTTTTGGAAGGATATATACGTAATATTGGAAGTTTGCAAGGACGTGTATGAAATTATCTCTAATTATTAAATATAGACAAACAAACATAAACTTATAGGTGGATAAGATTATTGATAACCTTGAAAAACACCAAGAGCCCAAGACATTCCCAATTGATTAAGAATACTAAAATCCCTCGAATTGATAACTTCAATAGAAGTATTTATCAATCATGTGATTTGGTATCGATTTAGACAAGTTTAATTGAAATTTATTCTTTCAGATTAATAAATTAGTAATAAATCAACATCTAAACAAAATTCGGGCAGCCGGAAAGATATTGTTTTCCATTTCAAATTGTCTAAGATGAGGTAATCTTTTTTATTTGAAATTCCTATTGATGGTTACTTTTCAAGTTTTCTTTTAAGTATTTGTAATTACATTATTAAGTAAATTTTAATAACTAGCTAAAATTTAGATAAATAGCTTAAATATTTCTGTAATAGTTTGGCCAACTTATGATTAGAGGGTGGGATACTATGGCGTGATACATGAGCCATTCTTACGTGCCAAAGGTTTTGGCTCCACCAACCCGCAAGCCATGACACCAGTCCCACTTTGCGTCAAACTCCACGTGATATATACATAATATTCGAAATTTACTATATACATAAAATTATCTCTATAATAATGTATCAACGATACCTTTAAATTTTTATAGAAGTAACAATTTTTTTATTAACATTATTATGGTAAGAATTTAATTTTATTAAATTCAGGAAGAAATTATTTATCTATAATGTTTTAATCTATACTATGTTCACTAAGTATTATAAATGGTCCCACGTAATTTAAAGGCATTAAAGTTTAAAGCTAAAAAAAGTTATTTTTATATATAAAAAGTTATGAGGAGGTCGAATTCATGTAAGATCATTAGATGTGATGACTTGAGCAAAGCATCACATCAGTGATGGACCCAGAGAAAAAATTGAGGGGTGTCACCGGTTGCATATTTTTTTCTCAGAGGTTGCACATACACTAATAAAAAGAAAATTTAAAAATTTTAACGCTATTTTTACACTGTTCGGAAAAGTTTCAGGGGTTGCATGGGCAACCCCGGGCACCATACTAGGTCCTCCCCTGCATCACATCTGCGCCACCTCAACGCTACATAATTATTTCACATTTAAAACCCAAAATACCTCATCCACCATTACTAAAATACCTCTCACCCACAAAATACCTTAAAAAAATACTTTGAAAACCTCACCCATGTTGGAAAAAGTTGTGATAAAATGATTTTTCACCAACTTTGGACCTATATAATTATATATATATGTGTTATATATAGTTATTGGTTGGTAGCTATGTGTTCTCCTATATGAGAGCTACGCAACGGAATATAGCGTGTCCAAAGTCGAGTTGTGGTGAATGAGATATCGACTCTCAAAGTAGGGTGTTTGATACAAGAAATCTTGGAAGTGGGGGATGTGGGAGAGTATCCCACATAGGAAAAAGATGAAACCATTTGTTGGTTTATAAGGTTGGAAGTTGTATGGAAGATTAAATCCTTATACATGGGTTTTACCCGCACGCCTACGCGGGGGGGGGGGGGGGGGGGGGGGTGCAAATAATTTGGACCGAGTTGCCCGAAATGGCTTGAACTCATGCACGCCCGAGCGACCTGCGGACACGAATGCAGCTCCGAAATTCCGGGCTCGTGCGGGTCAATTTTTGCACCTCATCGACACTGCAGTGTGCTCGTACTGACCGCCTCAGTACTGACTGGTCAATACCGACCACCTCGGTACTGAGTTTTTCGACACGTACTGACTGCAGTCTGATACTGACCTGCGCAGCAGGCAGTCTCATACTGACCTGCGCAGCAGGCAGTCTCATACTGAGTTCCTGCAATACTGATCTGCGCAGCTGGTGTCTGATACTGACCTGCTTATACTGAGTTCTGATACTGACCTGCGCAGCAGCAGTCTGATACTGAGTTCTCGTACTGACCTCCTGGACTGACCAGAAGGACTGATCAGTTTCGAATTTTCAGCAGTAATTGCAGATTACTGTTTTGATTTCTTGTTTAATGATAATGAATGCATTAAATGTTTTGAGTAAACATTAGTCTTCATTCTACACTATAAATAGAGACCTTGGGTCTCATTTGTAGACACACCTTCACCTACTTCTCTTCTAAATCACAGCTTCTCTCTTGTGAAAACTCTCTCAGTTTCGGTATTGTTCTGGCTTGGATTATATTCGGTAGTGTAAAACTACTCGGTTGTAACACCTCAATTTTTAATACAAACATTTGCCCAAAATAAATCATTTTTCATAAATAGAAGAACTATTCCCAAAAATATGGATTTACAAAAACCTTTGGTATGAAAATCAGAGTATAAAGTTTGGTGTTACAAAATAGATCAAAACCAAAGCTAAGCATAAATCCAATCTAAAGTTCTTCTACTCTAGGCCCCGCATCTCTATCCATGCGTACCTAAACCTTCGATCCCGAACCTGAGTACATAGCAAAACAAAACAAGGAGTACGTGAGACAAAAACGTCTCGTGAGATACATGGGTTTAGACCCAAAGTTGGTAATAACAACCGAATGGCAAACAACAAACATATAAGCGATCACCCATCTATCTAGTCACCCTATTGTGACTCTAATACTTTGCTTTCCTAGCAATCATATCTAGTTGTCGGGACGTCCCCAACCAACTAGAACCACATTAACTTATTAACCGGGGATCCCCCGCATTAATAAGCTTCAAGGTAAAGGCAAGAGGGAATTGCCCAATCTACCAATACCTGCCTTACTCGCCGGACTACTTCCAGTTAGCAAGACTACTATCATGGAATGGGCCGATGGGGATCCGCCCAAATGCTCCCCATTCCATACCTCATGACCGGGGATCCCCCGCATCATCACATCATCTCACCATATCATAACTCGATGGTTATGTCAATCTAGCTCTCGGCTATCACGTCTATCATCAAACAAGTTAGTTCAATACAACTATCGGTATAACTAACTACTAGCTACTAGTCTACACAATTAAGCAAATAGACCATAACACAAGTAATAAAAATAGATTTCATAGGCTATGTACTCAGTAAAGTCCACACGTACTCACCTTAGCAACAAGGATGCTTTAACCGTATTCTTGACACCCAAGCTCTTGCTTCACAATTTCACCGACTTTCCAAGATGTCACCGAAAGCCTAAAACAATGATCATACAATGTTCAACATCATAATCTACTAACAATGTGTTCATCTACCTCTAGATAACACCCAACAATCCATTTCCCCCAAATGTGGTGATTTACCAAACCCTAGGTTTAACCAACCCTTAAGATTCTTACAAATCTTAACCATACACTTGATTTCCTTGTTAATATACCATCTATTAAGTGTATACACCATTTATATCACCATAATCCATAACCCCAAGCTTCTAAACCCATAGATCTAAAGCTACAACTACAAAGGATTGAAGATATACCTTAAATCTTCAACTAGGAGTGAAGAATCACAAGATTTGACCAAGAAATCTGCTCCAAATGATGATTTACACCCAAAATCGTCCACAAACTCGAGAGAAGAAACTAGGGTTTTGATATGGCTCCAAATGAGCCAAAACCCGATTTTAATGCTGCCAGACAAAAGATCACGACGTGAACATAGTTCGCGTCGCGAACTCTCCCCCTACACGCATACTTAGCGATCGCTAACTTATCGTGACTACATCGCGATTGATTGTCCAATTCCCTGCTAACAGTTCCCGATCGGGAACACGACTTCGCGTCGCGAACTACCCAGTGCAGCAGGGCTGCACTTTTCGGTTGTTGCCTCGACCCGGTTTCGCCCATAACTTTCTCGTACGATGTCCAAACGACACGAAACCAATTTCCACGTGTTTTATATGATTTATCCATAATTATCATATTTTTACATATTTTATTTATTTACAAATTTCGGGTCGTTACAACTATCTACCCCTTAAAAGGATTCCGTCCTCGGAATCGCTAAGAATTTCAATCCACATTCTACCGAGTATCCATTCTCCTTCTCCCGCGGTTATTACCGTCAAACTTTTTCTCATCCCGAATTAGTCAACAATATGTATGTAAACATTCAATTAATCCCGTTAGATCCAAACGGGTCAAAAATCAATCTTAAGCCTTTAGTGCCCAAATGGGCCAAACTTGCACAATTTTTGACCACAAGACTTTCAATCCTTTAACCGATCATCTTATACACATAGAAATGACATGACCCACGCATTATAATCAACTAATTGACCAACACCAATGTCAAAGTCTAGCTTCGGCCAAGTTACCATATTCCAACATCTTCTAACCCTTCACTTAAGAACAAAGTCAACTATACTTTAACAATTTCTTTTACCATCGACCTCTAATTATGATTTATCAACCATTAGATACCCAATTCCAAATTCAAAAACGCCCAACGGGTCAAAGTCCCATAATTTTGACCATAACTCTTTTAATTATTTCATTACCCTTTCTCATACACACAACTAATACATTATACTCTCATCATCGCGAGTCATTCGAAACGAAAGTCACAACCCATCCTTAACCAAGTCAACTAATCACATGTTGACTAATCTTGACTTTTGCATAAAGTCAACCATACCCCTCTTTTTTTTTTTTTCAATTAACAGTTTCCCTACACTCGAGATATCATTCTCGACTTATCACCCCCAATCATACTCATAATTGTTCCCTTAACAATCGTTCATATCTCCAAATTTCAAATCTTTTCAAATTTCCCCAAGTTCTCACATTCCCTCATGGTCACATCACCCTTTACCGTTTCTTAACTTTCATTTGGTCACCTATACCATTTCTTAGTACTATTTCAATCATCTTCGCCTCCCATACCATAATTTCACACAAGTTGACCATATCCTGGTTCCCAATAACAATTGCTTTCTAACGACATCCTTTTTCTCATATTCTAGAAGTCGTAGGCATCCCATACCTATACGTGACCTAATGCAACCCGCATCTCCAACCAAATTTTCATTTACCATAACCTAATAGCAATACTCATTAACCACATGGTGCTATCTTCGTCATATAAACGCATAAGCATACACACCTACATATATATATATATCACGCCAACTCAATCTAAATGTATCTATTGTGCACATATACGGACATGTGTATATGTCACCAATACCATCTAAGCATCATCACATGCGCATACACAACCATATGTATATGACACATCAATGTCATCTGACATTCATCTTTTCGCATCGCGTAGCCTTGCTGCTATCTTACCCATTCGATCATTAAATCGCTCATTGTGCGTTTTAGCACCTCTCCTATAAAATCGCATTATCGTTTTCTTCTCCATTCATATGTCTCCCATCGAACATAGTACTTAGCACATTTTTCCCACAATATCACGTTAACATTTTTCGTTCATATCCAACACATTTCTCATTGAACATACAACTTAATACTTTTCCTATAACCCTCCATTTTCATTATCATATGCCTTCAAAGGCCATCACATAATGCACATGCATTGAACCCCGCGGGTAACCAATAAAATTTTCGATTACCATTTACCGTTTCACTTACACATTAATCACCCTTAAACGGTTCATTTCCTTATTACCACTTTCCAAATCTTTTGTCGCCACCGGGGTAATCTCCAATCCATTCCATTCACCATAAATTGCCGGTCAATCCGGTCATCCTTGAGTCAACCAATCGACTCCGGTCTACTCTTGCAACCTATGCTTTAGCGCCTAATAGCTCAACACTCAATGTTCTACCTTTATACATCGCGGTACATTGAAATATTTATTTTCCGTTTGTAGTATCACACTACCCCATGCCCCATACCGTCGTGCCATTCCCATGACATGTAACCAATAATTGTTTTCTTACCGTTATCGAATCCATCATTATTGTCACAAAACTTGACATAGCTATATGCCAAAAATTTTTAATTAAATTTTTTTTTTTTTTTTTTTTTTTACTCAATCATCTTTGACCATCAAAATTCGACGTTCCCGACACTCATTCATTTCCACATATTTCCCATTTATGAGTTCTACGACATCACTATACCTTAGTCATTCTTGTCTTTACCATTCACGTGTAACAACCATTATGTTACTTATCCGGCTTCTCGCCAACCTCAAAGTTCCATTCCCCAAGGTTTCTATTTCTAGAATTCCAATTCACACTAACATTTTTACCAACGCTTAGTACTTCCTTGTACTACTATCCTTTGTTGAAACACATTTACCGTCCTTGCGGTTCATCTTTTGATACCATATAATAACATCAATCCCTATATCCATACTATCTGCGACACACCGCACCATGTTCCTTTCTAAAAATATAATTTCCATACACATAACTAACCGGGAAAATCACTCCCCAATATAAATATCCACGTCATATAACTTACCTCCAATTCCTATAACCACCAATCCGTGCGATAATCCAACCATTAAGCTATAACCACACAATATCTTGGCTTGGTGCATACCCAACCAATCCATACCGATAACCACATCAAACGCCCTAATTCCCATGGGCAACAAATCCACCTTAAACTTTCTACCGTCTATTTCTATTTCACAATTTCTATAAACACATTCAACCATAGACGTTTTCCCGTCGGCTACTTCTATCTCATAAACCTCATCTAACATTTCGGACGGCACATTCAATTTACAACCGAACTCATAAGACACAAACGAATAAGTAGAACCCGAATCAAATAATGTAGAAGATGGCATGAAGTTAATGAATAAAGTACCTGATACTACATCGTGCACCTCTCCTGCTTCCTCTCGAGTCACCTGAAAGGAACGTCCCTTCACTTGAGCCGGTTCCTCTTTCTTTTGAGCCGCGGGCACCTTTGGCTCGATCCTCTTTTTCGGGCACGCATTGCTATAGTGTCCCATTTCATGGCACGAGTAACACTCCACCTCGGAGAGCGTCTTGGATCTACAATCCCGTGCTATATGCCCCGTCTTTCCACAAATATAGCACACCTTCGAAGCTCCTCGGCACTTGCCGGCATGGTTCTTCCCGCATCTCTTGCACGGGACAACGCTTCCTTGCTTGAAGGAATTTGATGTGAACTTCCCCTTTTTAGAAGTTCCCGAGCCACTCTCGGCTTTCCTTTTCTCGACCACATGGGCCCTCTCGGCATTCCTTGTCGCATCCACCTCTTCCACACCATGGGCGGCACCAATGGCCTCATCGAGTGTGACCGCTCTCCTTACCTCCAATTGGTAATCCCAAGGTAGCCCACAAGCATATCGAACTACCCTCGATCTTTCCTCAAAATAAGTTCTTGCAACAAACGGGAGCAATCCCGTGAACTCCCTTGAGTACTCCTCAACCGATCTATCACCCTTCTTTAGGTTTACAAACCTCTCATGCATCTTCTCCAAATCCTCCTCGGGACAAAATTTCCTCTTCAACCTCGCGGTGAACTCATCCCATGACATTCTCTCTATCACCTCCCTCCCGAGGGTCTCATAAACTATGTCCCACCAGACCATAGCATTCCCTCTTAGCAACTGCGATGCATACAACACCATATCGGCTTTCTTGCACTTGCTACTTCCGATGACCCGCTCGGTCTCTCGGATCCACCTCATAGTTACCTTCGGGTCCGAACTACCCGTATACATGTTTGGCTTACAAGCCATGAATGTCTTAAAAGAACAACCATAATTTTCATCGGGTCTCGCCCTTGCATCACTACAACCACCTGTGGAGGATTTTTCCACTCGAGTGCCACCATCCCTGGTTTTCTCATCCGATCTATCTTCGGATACACGATCTCCACCCGACCTCTCACGGTCCCCAATGATGCGGTGCACCTCATCGGCCACCACTCCCCTGAGTTGCTCAATAATAGTTTGGAGGTCCGCCATGGTCACCGGAGTCCTATTAGCTCCGACCTCCGCTTCACCCATCCGATGCATCGACGGTTGACTTTCCTGTTCAACCACAACCTCGACATGAGGTATTTCTTCCTCCCGGCCCTCCGGGGCTTTACCACTTCTATGCGTGGTCATCTTTTCTTTCGATCAAGACTAAACGAAAGACATTAAACATTTAGTACCTTATGTACAACCCATTAGTCTCAAAGACTCAATATCCATAATCATATCAATTCTCATCGGTCCCCTAGGTTCAACCCTAAACTTATTATAAAGTCTCAAGGTCAAACTATGATCTCAAGGAATCTTACATTCCTAATGCTACAGTCTAAGACTAGGATGGACATCCAACCTAATTCACTTAAACTATAGCTCTGATACCAAGTTGTAACACCTCAATTTTTAATACAAACATTTGCCCAAAATAAATCATTTTTCATAAATAGAAGAACTATTCCCAAAAATATGGATTTACAAAAACCTTTGGTATGAAAATCAGAGTATAAAGTTTGGTGTTACAAAATAGATCAAAACCAAAGCTAAGCATAAATCCAATCTAAAGTTCTTCTACTCTAGGCCCCGCATCTCTATCCATGCGTACCTAAACCTTCGATCCCGAACCTGAGTACATAGCAAAACAAAACAAGGAGTACGTGAGACAAAAACGTCTCGTGAGATACATGGGTTTAGACCCAAAGTTGGTAATAACAACCGAATGGCAAACAACAAACATATAAGCGATCACCCATCTATCTAGTCACCCTATTGTGACTCTAATACTTTGCTTTCCTAGCAATCATATCTAGTTGTCGGGACGTCCCCAACCAACTAGAACCACATTAACTTATTAACCGGGGATCCCCCGCATTAATAAGCTTCAAGGTAAAGGCAAGAGGGAATTGCCCAATCTACCAATACCTGCCTTACTCGCCGGACTACTTCCAGTTAGCAAGACTACTATCATGGAATGGGCCGATGGGGATCCGCCCAAATGCTCCCCATTCCATACCTCATGACCGGGGATCCCCCGCATCATCACATCATCTCACCATATCATAACTCGATGGTTATGTCAATCTAGCTCTCGGCTATCACGTCTATCATCAAACAAGTTAGTTCAATACAACTATCGGTATAACTAACTACTAGCTACTAGTCTACACAATTAAGCAAATAGACCATAACACAAGTAATAAAAATAGATTTCATAGGCTATGTACTCAGTAAAGTCCACACGTACTCACCTTAGCAACAAGGATGCTTTAACCGTATTCTTGACACCCAAGCTCTTGCTTCACAATTTCACCGACTTTCCAAGATGTCACCGAAAGCCTAAAACAATGATCATACAATGTTCAACATCATAATCTACTAACAATGTGTTCATCTACCTCTAGATAACACCCAACAATCCATTTCCCCCAAATGTGGTGATTTACCAAACCCTAGGTTTAACCAACCCTTAAGATTCTTACAAATCTTAACCATACACTTGATTTCCTTGTTAATATACCATCTATTAAGTGTATACACCATTTATATCACCATAATCCATAACCCCAAGCTTCTAAACCCATAGATCTAAAGCTACAACTACAAAGGATTGAAGATATACCTTAAATCTTCAACTAGGAGTGAAGAATCACAAGATTTGACCAAGAAATCTGCTCCAAATGATGATTTACACCCAAAATCGTCCACAAACTCGAGAGAAGAAACTAGGGTTTTGATATGGCTCCAAATGAGCCAAAACCCGATTTTAATGCTGCCAGACAAAAGATCACGACGTGAACATAGTTCGCGTCGCGAACTCTCCCCCTACACGCATACTTAGCGATCGCTAACTTATCGTGACTACATCGCGATTGATTGTCCAATTCCCTGCTAACAGTTCCCGATCGGGAACACGACTTCGCGTCGCGAACTACCCAGTGCAGCAGGGCTGCACTTTTCGGTTGTTGCCTCGACCCGGTTTCGCCCATAACTTTCTCGTACGATGTCCAAACGACACGAAACCAATTTCCACGTGTTTTATATGATTTATCCATAATTATCATATTTTTACATATTTTATTTATTTACAAATTTCGGGTCGTTACATCGGTTGTTTTACCCTGGGAAATAGAAAACGAATCTATTTTAAGGGGATCGTGAAGTTCACGAGACTCAACCAAAAACGTTGTTACTTGTTTGTTCTATTTAATTTTGTTTCAATCTTTGTAAACGTTTAGTCAATTTCCCTTATTGTAATTGTATTTTATTAATGAAAATTGGTATTAGCTCCTACAACCCACTCACGCCGATTTCGCCATTGCAGTGGTGCACACCACCACTCACCTATCGAGCGGTGTGGCGGTGGACGTATTTGCTCGCCAAAACATGCCACATGGGCAGAATATTGAAATGGCGGGGGTGGCTACGACACTACACCCCACCCTCTAAGCATGAAATAGAAACTTACAAAATAAATGAAAAATAAAAAGTTTGAAAAGATTAATTATTTATATTTTGAACATTTAAATGAACATGTGAGGCTTTTTATCTATTAATTAAATAAATAATCAGGTTTTTGTAAAATTAAAAAAAAAAATTGTTATCTAAAACAGCATAACTAAATTCAATACTAATTCACAATCTTATTATACTTCCTCCGATTCAAAATAAGTGATACACTTTGGGTTTTACGGATTTTGAGGCAAAAGATTATAATGATGATTAAATTAGATTAATTGGATGGTTAGTGGGGAATGTGTCCCACACTTTTTGAATAAAGTGAGATTAATGATGTTTAAAAGTAAAAAGTAAGGGTAAAGGGGTAATTTCACTTTATTAAAGTAGATAGTTAGTGGAAGAGGGTCTCACTTTTTTTGCCAAATAAGGTAATTTTTTAAAGTGTATCACTTATTTTGAATCACCCAAAAAGGGAAAGTGTATCACTTATTTTGAATCGGAGGAAGTATAACCATTAATAATCTAATCGTACATCCTAACTTTAAATTAATGAATTAGATTGCTATATTATTTCTATGGGTTAATTGCTAAAATTGGTAATAAAAAGAATTAGTGGTCAATAATATTCTTTCAATATACATTAATGTTTTGTCACGTGGGTAGCAACACAATCGCTTTTTTTATAATCAGACTACTCTCATTGGTATATTTGAGGGTTGAGTCACCATAATATAATAATAAAAATAATTATTGAGGGTCACCAAAAGAGGTGACCTAGGTTGGTGGAAGAGACCAAGGTCACATGAGGGTCACTAATTATTTTATTCTTTCCTTTGTTTTGAATGTGAGGTTGTTTTGATTTTAATAAATAATAAATATTTAGGTTGGGTTGGGTTATTAATGTGCGTGAAAAATAAGATTTGATTGGTTGTATAGGTGGAAAAGAGAGATATTATTTTTTAATGGAAAAATTGGTTTGAGTTGGGTTGCTATCTTAGAAGTACATGTGATTTTCTGTTCTTTTTTTCTTTTCATGTATTTTCCTCTGCTCTTAGTTCGGATTCAAACAAAGTAATACTATAGTCAGTCAGTCACCAATCGAAATTAAGAATTAACTAAAAAAAGAAGTGTAAGAGAGTTTAATTAAATAAAATAAAAATAAAAATAAAATTTGGGAAAAAATCAAACCTCTTGAGGAACAGGAGATTGAGATCCAGAAGCAGCATTGAAGGAACGAACAGAATCCCCGTTAAGGTTCGAAGGTGGGTTAAGCGGAGGAATGAGAGCTTGACAGATGGCAGCTAATGATTGGATCTGAGATGATGAGAGACCATGGCTGTACTTATTATCACTTCTTCTTCCTCCACTCAACAATGGATGATGATTGTTGTTTCTTCGTTCATCCGCCATAATTACGACTCAGAAAATATATATACGTTTATGGAGTTTGTTACTGGTATCTTGTTGTTATATACTTCCTCCGTATCATAATAAGTGATACATTTGGAAGATTGCGGAGTTTGAGGCAAAATATGAAAGTAGGTTAAAATATATTAAAGTATGATTAAAATATATTAAAATGGATAGTTAGTGGATGATGGGTCCCATTTTTCTTGATAAAAGTGATATTAATTAGTTTTAAAAGTAAAAGTAAGGGTATAAGAATAATATCACTTTATTAAAGTGGAGAGTTAGTGGAGGTTGAGTCCCACATTTTTACCAAATAAGGTAACTTTTGAAGTGTATCACTTATTATGAAACACCCATAAATGGAAAGTGTATCACTTATTGTGATACGGAGGAAGTATATTATATTATTATTATTATATATAAGATATATATGTATATCTAGATATTTATAGATATATAGAGATAAATTACAAGGAAATACCGCTTTTGATGGACCTATCTCACCCTTACTCTTTTTGGGGAAGTGGAAGATAATGATCTATCATACGAAGGAGTTGATTTAATTTATAAGGGGTGGGTGCGGTCACTTCGATAGATGATTTTGTATGAATTAATTTTCACACTTTCACTTTTTGATACATCTACAAAACTGTATAAGTATTCTTTCAAACTGTATAATAATATAAAATAATTATTATGGTATATGAATTAAAAGATGTTGTGTAAAAATCAGCCCATTTTATTTATATATATTTTTGGTTCTCTAGTACGAGAGATGATTTTACCGAAGTGATTAAATATCGTTGTTGTTGTAGTTGGTGGTTTTTTTAGTTAATGTATACCACTTTTTAGCATTTAATATTTCCTTAACTATTGTCCCTAGGACTATAGTTATCACAATCCTTTTATCTTTCTTTTTTTTTAATTATTTATAGTGGGTTTGATGTATAAGAATCCAAATTATATAAGAGAATGATTCAACGTGAGTTACACAAAGCGACGTGTCAATGGGCCGTCGATTTACTGATATTGTTGGCATGTCTCATTGGGTTGCTCTGTTGTTTGGTTAGCTTCAATTTCGAGCGGATAATAGACGAATTTTTTGAGTATTTTTGTGGGTATTGATATTTTTTATATGTATTTTATGTGTAAAATATTAAGTAAAAGACTATTGTTAACATGAGTGTGTCACTTGAAATCTCCTGACATGATGTTAATTTGATAAAAATTAAAATGTCAGTAATAATCACAGTTAAGAACATATTAAAGTACATAATAAATTATCTCCTACTTGATTACAACAGCTTTGAAAGTCAATTTATGCATTAAAACAAGGAAGAGTCTAGCTGCGACAAACAAACGAACAGAACAAACAAAACCTAGGCCCAAAGCCTATAAAAAAAAGAGAGAGACTACTTAGAATTCCAAAATAACTAATTACTTAATATAATCTTATTTTTACTATGAAGTTTTTGAGTTGACACTATATAAAATAAAACTTAATGATATGAATATACATAATACTAAGGATAAAAATAAATTGGATACAATCAATCGAATAATATAGATTGTGCATATAGATAGACGTTGTGCAACTAAAATCTTTACTTATGTAAATAATTTTTCGGGCGTCGTACTAAAATCCTCATAGAATCGCGCGAGTATAATTTACTAGTTATTTTACGTTTTAGTGAGTATCTAAAATATATAGAAGTTAACCCAAGAGTGTTGTCTATTTGTAGAATTTGGTCTCCGTAAGAGTGAAATTGTCAGGATGTATCATGTTCAATCCCTGCTAGGAGTAACAAATATCCATTGTAGCCGCGGAGGTTCAGGTACGTCGACTTCGGGCTACCCGCAAAGCGAATTATGTCTCTGAAATTAGTTAGTTCACAAAACAAGTTATAATTCACGTTAATAAAAATAATTTAATATTAATATATTTTTTTTGAACGACTAAAACACACTCCTTAATTCTACATTTTTTTATTCACTGCAGAACTTGAACTCATGACTCATACATAGCACCTGCCTGACTTAAATTTAAATGATACAACAAACATGAGTAAACGTTGCAATTGTCATCTTAAACAGCAATATGTAACAGGTAACACCGACCAATTCATTTAATGTAATTTATCTCCCTTTTTGCAAACCTTTTTGCTTTAAGCACAAAACAATCAAATCAAATTAATAATAAAAAAAGCGGTGAATAAACACGTTCTTTTTAGAAGATGTGAGTTATCTTTAATTACAACATAAAAATTTATTCACATATCATAACATATATTTTGATATGTTTGTTTAATTTACTTTAAAACTTGTATCGTATGATGTGTAAATAAATTTTTTATAATGTAAATATCATATCTTATTAGCATAGAAGGTCATGATGTCGGTGAGAGGCTTTGAGAGAGATGTGTATTGCTTGGAAATTAAGTACAAAGTGATAACTTAAATATAGGGGTGACAATTCAGGTCGGGTTCGGGTTGGTGGGTTCGGATTTACAGGTTTACGGGTCAGAAATGTTCAACATGAAACCGACCTGTTTATATAAACGGACCAGATATCTCAACCCTAACCTGTTTACCTTCAACCCGAACCTAACCAATATAACCTGTTTAATTAAACAGGTTAAACAGATTAGCATGTCAAACAAGTTAAACGGGTCAAACAGGTCATACATGTTGTTATTATTCTAAAAACTCATAACAAAATACCAAAATAACACATTACTAAGTAGTCTAACTATTAGTTATGCTTAAACTAGTAAACTATAAACTAACTATAAATATATATTTTTAAATTATAATTTAATAATTAAACGAGTTGGCGGATCGACCTATTTAAATAATCATTGACCCGAACCTAACATGTTTATTAAACGGGTCAGTCGAGTCAACCCGAGACTGACCCAATTATTTTTTACCTCAACCCAAATCTATTTATTTTCGTGTCAGTTTCAGGTCGGGTCAGAAATAGCCACCCCTACTTAAATGTATGATATCTAAAGCTTACAATCATTTCATTTGTTAGTAACGTCTTCTGAAATATGGGAGAGAAGATTTTCGAGAAACCTAGGAGGTGCCGATATGATAGTCCGTGGTCCAAATTGTGTCGTGTTATTAAAACTCGATAAATCAACCAGACTGTCCACATTTAAAGCAACATGTGTGCACGGTCCTGCACTCTTGATTGATAAAATCACAAGTTAGGTGTTCTTTGTTGAGAAGAGTATCATGTGTGCACGCTTCGCAACTAGGGGTGGTAATTTCTGACCTGACACGAAACCCGACCTGAAACCGACACGAAAATAAACACGTTTGGGTTGAGGTAAAAAATAATTGGGTCAGTCTCGGGTTGACTCGACTGACCCGTTTATTAAACAGGTTAGATCCGGGTCAATGATAATTTAAATGGGTCGACCCACCAACCCGTTTAATTATTAAAATATATTTAAATATATATATATATATATATATATATATATATATATATATATATATATATATATATATATATATATATATATATATATATATATATATATATATATATATATATATATATATATGGTCCGATTCAGCGCAGAACCGTTTAAAGGTGCAGAACCGCAGAACCATCCTAACATCCAATGTTTTCTTTGTTATACATAAGTTGTAAATATGCATACACGCTGTAACCATCCTAACATCCAATGTTTCCAATGTTTTATACAAATAATATATAAATATATTCATATATTATTTGTATAAAAAATTGGAAACATTGAATGTATAAATATGTTACAACGTGTATGGAAATGTACACCTTATGTATAACATAGAAAACATTGGATGTTAGGATGGTTCTGCGGTTCTGCAGCTTTAAACGGTTCTGCGCTGAATCGGGCACTATATATATATATATATATATTTAGTTTATAGTTTACTAGTTTAAACGGAATTAATAGTTAGATAAAAACTAAAAAGATTACTTATTACTGTGTTATTTTGATATTTTGTTATAAATTTGTTGAATAATAACAACATGTATGACCTGTTTGGCATGTTTGACCCGTTTAACCTGCTAATCTTTTTAAACCATTTAATTAAACAGGTAATATGGGTTAGGTTCGGGTTGAAGGTAAACATGTTAGGGTTGAGATATCTGATCCGTTTATATAAACAAGTCAGTTTCAGGTTGAACGTTTCTAACCAGCCAACCCGTGAACCCGAACCCGACATGAATTGCCACCCCTATTCGCAGCAGGTTTTGCATGGAGCTAGACTCAAACACATCATATTTATAAACTAATATATACATAACGCATTTGCCGTTTCCAAAAAATATATACATAGCGCTATGTTTTATAGATTAAAAAAGTGCTATTAATTAAAAAAATAATTTATAAAGAACTATTCATGAACCGTTGATGAATAATAATATTTCACTCTGAATAATGTTATTATAGGTAATGTGGTGATTTATACATCATAGTATCAATATCATTTCTTTTTTACATATACGTCATTTAAAGAATTCGTTTCGACTCGTTTTCCTTATCTCAACGTAACTTCTTTTTTCCTAGACCTTTTTGTTTTTAAGCACAAAGCATTATTATAGGTATTATCTAATAGCATTTGAATGATTTATATATGAATTATGTATTTTCCTTATCTCAACTTAACTTCTTTTTTCCTAGACCTTTTTGTTTTTAAGCACAAAGCATTATTGTAGGTATTATCTAATAGCATTTGAATGATTTATATATGAATTATGTATATGCATATGTATGATTTAGATTTTCTCTTAGATTTAGTTAATTAAAAAGAAAATAAGGTTCAATTTTTTATTTTGAGACTAATTAAGAGAGCTTATCTAACATTCGGAATCTATCCAATTAATAGTTTATTTTTAATGATATCATTAAAAATGCTTATTGATGTAGAACTGAAAAGATAATAAAGATTAAAATCCGTTGATTCAAAAGAATACCGGATTAATCTAACACAAAACACGTTGATTCGAGAGAATACCGTGAATTGGTTTTCAAAACTTGTTCTAACACAAGAACACAATTTCGGGAGAGAAAAATGAATTTCACCAAAATATTCTACTGATTATTCCAAATGTCAAAATACACCTTAAATATGGCCCAGATTTTCGAATGGGCTTAAAAAGACAAGCGGGCCAAAAACTGGGCCTAAACAAAGTTTGGAAATTTAAAGAAAAAACATAAAAACGTAAATAAAGTGTTCAAAACAAGGCTTTTTGGGCCGGGAAGTTGGGTAAACCGCCTACGACTGTTTATCATGTCGTAGCCTTCGTCTCGAGCTTCGATTTGGTTACTCGTGGGCTTGAAACGGATATCCGATCTGAAAGTTATGCCCTTTATACTAAAGCCCCTTTGCGCACACGATCTTAGACCTTTTAAGAAACAAAATTTACCTTTCTTCTATTGGGCTGCATCACTTATCAAACAATGCAAGTTTTCATTGAGAACTTTTGATGTGAGAACCAATTATCAAAAAAGGCCATGACACCCGTTAGAGTCTTTGAGAGAGAGACGTGTATCAGTTGGAAACTACAAAGAGATAACGTGAATATATGAGATTCAAATAGCGTAAACTCATTTTATTTTTTAGTAACATCTTCTAGAAAAGCTAATTATGGTCATAAAGGTTCACTTATAATGAGTTTGTGCTACGCGTAAAGTATGTGATCGATAAGAATGTTTTTTTTTTCCTGAAAAGAATGGTACCACTAGGATGAGCTTCGATATTACCATCACCCACCATAGCTAACCAAGTAATTATATAGATATAAGAAAGCCCGAAGGCTGAATACAATCAGTCCAAACATACAAACAACCATACAGGCTATGCAGAAATTATTAGAATGTTTATTGGCTGTAATTCCCATGCCCTTTATTCATGACATAGATGACTATTTATAATACAATGAGGTGATTAGGGTACAATTTACAATGGGCTTGGCCCTGATATATTCTACGGGCCTAACATGTCTACATATCTAGTCTAATATGCCCCCGCAGTTTGAGCGGGAGGTAAGTGAACGTTCAAACTGGTTCGAAATTCAGCGAAAAGAGGTGATGGTAAGCCTTTTGTGAAGATGTCTGCATATTGATACCGTGAAGGTACGTGAAGAACTCGAATTGCACCGGTAGCCACCTGATCTCGGACAAAATGAATGTCAATCTCAATGTGTTTTGTGCGTTGATGTTGCACGGGGTTTGTGGAGAGGTAAACAGCACTGACATTATCACAATAAACCAGAGTTGCAGTAGAGAGCGGGTTTTGAAGTTCTCGAAGGAGGTTACGGATCCAAAGTGTTTCGGCAACGGCATTGGCGACCCCTCGGTATTCTGCTTCAGCACTTGATCTAGAGACAACGTGTTGACGTTTAGAGGACCATGATAGAAGGTTGTCTCCGAGAAATATACAGTACCCAGAAGTGGACCGTCGAGTGTCTGGGCAACCGGCCCAATCTGCATCAGAGTAGGCAGTGAGGGTGGCAGTGGTGGATGTATATAGTTGTAGACCCTGATCAATGGTTCCACGTAAGTAACGAAGTATCCGTTTTAGAGCAAGAAGATGTGGTTCTCTAGAATCATGCATGAAAAGACATATTTGTTGAACCGCATAAGATATGTCGGGCCTGGTAAATGTGAGGTACTGAAGAGCTCCTGCAAGGCTGCGAAAGAGGGTTGGATCAGAGACCGGATCGCCTTCAGGTCCGATTTTAGAATATGTGTCTACATGGGTTTTGCATGGGTTACAATTGAGCATCTTGGCACGTGCTAAAATCTCGGTAGCATACTTTGTTTGTGATAAAAACATCCCAGACTTGTTACGTGTAGCGGAGATGCCCAAGAAGTAGTTTAAGGGGCCAAGATCTGTCATTGCAAAATCTTGATGAAGGGATGAGATTACCCTTAGGAGAAGGGAATGTGATGAGGCAGTAAGAATGATGTCATCCACATATATGAGAAGGTATGCTATATTAGACCCGTGTCGAAGAATGAATAGTGAAGTGTCACATCGACTGTGTTGAAATCCAATACGGGTAATGTAACTGGCAAACCGTTGGAACCATGCTCGTGGGGCTTGTTTGAGGCCATATAAAGATTTTTTAAGTAAGCACACATGATTTGGATGATGTGAATCAGAGAAACCCGGTGGTTGATGCATGTATACTGTTTCAGATAGATGGCCATTGAGAAAGGCATTCTGGACATCTAGTTGATGAATGTGCCACTGCCTGGAAACTGCAAGGCTGAGAACGGTGCGTATTGTGGCCGGTTTGACTACGGGGCTAAAAGTCTCATCACAATCGATACCGACCTGTTGGCTCTTCCCATTTGCAACAAGCCGGGCTTTGTACCTGCTAAGTGTGCCATCTGCAAGAAATTTATGCTTAAAAAGCCACATGGAACGAACAACGTTAGTATCCGGGGGCCGTGGTACAAGAACCCACATACCATTTTTAATTAATGCATTATATTCGTCTATCATTGCTCGTTGCCAATTAGGGTCTTTGAGGGCGAGGAAAGGAGATTTTGGGATGGGAGAGAGAGTTGTGGTGTGAAGGTTTAGCTTTTGAACGGGTTTGGTGGAGCCGGTTCTAGTACGAGTGACCATATGATAGGTTTGAGGTTGGCTAGATGTAGGTACGGTGGGGATGGGTTGAGAAGTTATGGGTTGGGATGCAATAGGTTGCAATGTGGTGGGTGGGGCAGGTTGTTGCGTGTTGGTTTCATGAGGTGGGGTTGGTGGAGGTGTGGTTTCTGGTAGTGGTTGACTCGTTGAGGAGGGTGGTTTAGTGGTTAAGATGTGACGTGAGAGGAGGTTGTGACTAGTGAGAGCGTCAAGAAATGTGTAATTAGGTGGTTGAGTAGGTGTCATGGAACCAAAGGGAAAAACTGTTTCGTCAAAGGTGACATGGCGAGATATGATGATTTTGTTGGTGGCGAGATCAAGGCATCGGAAACCGCGGTGGTGGGAAGGGTAACCAAGAAATATACAAGGGGTAGACCGAGGAGCTAATTTGTTGGTGATGTTAAGGTGGGGATAACAAAGGCAGCCAAAGGTACGGATGATGGAGTAGTTAGGAATTTTGTTGTAGAGTTGAATGTAGGGAATGTTGTTTTGGATGGCATTAGTTGGGAGTATATTTAGGAGGTGTGTGGCCATGTGAAGAGCTTCAACCCAGAAGTGTGGGGGAAGGTGAGCTTGAAACAGAAGAGTGCGGATGAAGTTATTGATGGTGCGAATCATTCGCTCCGATTTACCATTTTGTTGAGAGGTTTGGGGACAAGAAAAACGAAATTGAATACCATTTTTGGTAAAGAGTGTATGGAGGGCGTTATTGTCAAATTCCCCTCCATGATCGCATTGAAAAGATTTGATTTCACGATTAAATTGGGTTTTAACGAATGCACGAAAATGTAAAAATTTGTCTAGAGCATCAGATTTATTATATAAAGGATAAGCCCATAAAAAATGTGAATGATGATCAAGAAAAATAATATAATATTTAAAACCACTTGTGCTACGAATAGGTGAAGTCCATAAATCAGAGTGAACAATATCAAAAACCGACTCAACAAAAGTATTAGAACTAGAAAAAGGAAGTTTCACGTGCTTGCCAAGCTGACAAGCATGACAAAGTACGGGAGATTTCAACTTATTACATGAAATAAAATTACTAGATATAAGATTACGAAGTACATTATCTCCTGGGTGACCAAGACGTTTGTGCCATGTGTACTGACTGGTGAGAAGAGCGGTGGGTTTAGTTGGTTGGGTTACGGGGTAGAGGTCTCCAGTGCTATCACATCGGAGAAGTATGGTGCGGGTCCAATAGTCCTTCACAGAAAAACCAAATTCGTCAAATTCAATGGTACATTTATTGTCTCTAGTGAATTTACGAACAGATATCAAATTTTTAATTATATTTGGTGTGACAAGGACATTGTGGAGGTGAAGTGGGCGGTGAGTGGATGGTAAAGTTGTATGGCCCGTGTTGGTGACAGGGATAGATTTCCCATCACCAACATAAACAGACGGATATAAACATTTATTAAAAATGGTACGAAGGTTACCTGTATTATTGTTGAGGTGAGTGGTTGCCCCCGTATCCATGTTCCATTCAGAATTGCCAATGTCATTGAATGTCATTGTGTTAAAAGCTTGTGGGAGAAATGTCTCTTGGTTCAAGCTTTGGTTGGTATATAACGGAGCAGCCCCAAGAATACCGACATTTGACTGTTGCGAGTTGACTGTGGGCCACCCCTGTGGCAACTGTTGGGCCGTTGAAATAAAAGCAAATGGTTGTTGTGCAGAATATGGAGCAGTAGGCAATTGTTGTTGATGAAGAATATTTGGCATGGTGCGAATGGGCCTGAATGAGTTTGAATTAGTTGATCTACTTTGTTGACTTGATGAAGCCCTACCTACTGAATTATTGGTACGAGAATGAGACTGAGAGTTGTTTCCATGTTGATGTTTATTAGTGGAAAATAAATGGTTACTGCCAAAGTTATTTATTTTTGTTGGTTGCCAATGTAAAAACTTGCATTGACCACCAAAACGACATTCGCCACGGGTGAAATTTCTACAAACAGTGGGTGAGGAGTTGGTATGAGGTTGACGATTATTTTTGTGAGACGTTACGAGTACGGTGGGAGAGGACGAATTGTCGTGATGGTTCGTGGTGGTGTTTTGAATGTCACTTTCTTCCAAAAGAAGGGTCGTACGAACGGAATTGAGATTAGGAAGAGGATCTTTGTGTTTGATGATTCGAGCAATACCTTTAAACTTTTCATCGAGGCCATTAACCGCGTACATGACGAGGTTTTTGTCAGGAACGGGCGAGCCTAAGTTCTTGAGGAGGTCCGACAGCTTCTTGATTTTGATGAAGTATTCGGTCATAGAGAGATTTCCCATGCGAAGATTACGAAGTTCATTGTCAAGTTGGAGTACTCTTGCATCCTTGTTATCATGAAACTCTGCCCGAATACGATCCCAAACTTCCTTTGCTTTAGCGTCTGGTTCAAGTACCGTATCAAGAAGACGTTCGGAAATGGTGCCATACAACCATGATTTTACAAGTTGATCTAGTTTTGCCCATTCCGGGTCATCGGTGCTTGATGAAGAGCCATCGAGAAATTTCATAACTCCATAACTTATGCAATGAGTTTTAAATAACTCACTCCACGAGTTGAAGTTATGTTTGTCTAGATCGAGCGTGATAGGTACATGGGATTTGATGTTGGTAACAGTGAATGGTTTATCATTTGGTGAGATTTGGGTAGGGCCGGTCATGATGGTTCACAGATGAGATGGGTTGGTTGTTTGGGGTGATGATAAAACGTTGGAGGTAGGTGAAGGAACAAACAGAAAGTTGAAGAATGATGGTGAATTATGTTTAGAAAGTGGAGCGTGTAATTGTTTTGGAATTGACGTAATTGTTTTGGAGATGAATGTGTGATTGACCGAATACAAGGAAGAAATTAAAAATATAAATGTGATTTCTAAAGGAAATAAAGGAAAAAGGAAATGAGTTGGTGGGTTGGTGCTGGCAATTACGTGAAGAAAGGAAAGAGAGGTGGAGAAAAAATGGGAAATATTGTATTTGATTTGGAGAAGAAGGAAAGTAATGGTAGAGTCTTAGAATGGCTCTGATACCATATTAGAATGTTTATTGGCTGTAATTCCCATGCCCTTTATTCATGACATAGATGACTATTTATAATACAATAAGGTGATTAGGGTACAATTTACAATGGGCTTGGCCCTGATATATTCTACGGGCCTAACATGTCTACATATCTAGTCTAATAGAAATAAGAACATACAGATCTCAAACATGGACATACAACACAAACTAATTCTTGATCTGAAACTTCACATTCCAAATAGCTGCTACCTTTCTCACTTGCTTTGAGTCTTTGACTTGCAAAGTCAAAAGCTGCAACCTTATGCAATCTTTGATGATGTTACTCAACACATCTGCACGCTTTTTTACTTGTTTAAACAGCCTTTCATTCCGTTCCTTCCATATATAATACACAGCAGCTGCAACTGCCATTCTTCTAAGGATACAGATCGATTAGAATGTTATAATTAATTTATTGTCACATTTTGTACTCATTACAACTTTATTTAGGTACACTATCTTACACAATTTCATAAACTCAATACATATAAAACAAAATGACCTCTGAGTGACACTCCTAAACTTGCAATATCCGATCAATCAGAAAACTTCCCATCATCAAGTGCCTGAGCTATTTTCTTCGACACACAATAGGCAGTTGACTCTATAGTAATCATCGGATTAACGCCGACAGCCGTCGGTAGTAAACTTCCGTCACAAACAAACAACCCTTTTGCTTCCCAGCTTTCCCCATTAACATCTACACCACCTTCATCTTCATTACAACCCATTCTACAACTCCCCATTTGGTGTGCCGAACAATAAACGGTCCAGTAATCTTCTCCCTCCGCCGGCCCACCAACCGCCGCCACGGTATCGAGAAACTCCTCCAAATCGGAGCTTTTAATGCCGCCACATTTTATCCTTTGGCCGTCGTTCCGGAATGTTCCGACTTCTTCGGCTCCGGCGGAAACTAAAATTTTTAAAGCTTGCCGTAAACCGATTTTAAGGTTCTCTTTGTCGATTTCGCTTAAATTGTAGGTGATTTTTCCATCTTCTCGAACTTCACCGGAGCTTTGATCTCTTACTAAGGAGAAAATATTCACGATTCTCGAGTATTTGAGCATTTTGTCCTTCATGTCGGCACCCGTGACCCATGGAAATAACGACGCGAATGTTGCCGGCCCAAACGAGGCCACTTCTATGACAGCGCACATATTGTTTGATGGTTCTCCTCCAGATGTGACTTTATGGAGGGAGGTAATGATACTTCCCTCGTAACTCTTCCCGCCAATTTCTGTTGAAATTGGCGGAAAGTATCCCCATCCTAATAAAACAGGATGGAGATGTAGGTTTCGTGCTATGTGACGGTTCATTAGCCCACTCGAAACCATTAAAGGTGGTGTCGAGAGCGCTCCGGCGGCTGCAACCGTCACTCGTGCGTCGAATCGAATTTTTCTTGTGATTGTACTACTTTCTATAGCGGCGATCACTCCTCGACATCTTTTAGGGTGATCCCCACTATTGTTTATATCAAATATGAATCTTTCCGCTTTGCAACTTGTGAAGATAACCGCTCGGTTTTCAACGGCGTCTACGAGCCAAGTAGAGTCGGCGCCTTTTTTGTCTCCCGTTTTACAACCGTAAGAACATGAACCACAATAATGATTTTGTGACGCATTTTGCGGAATCTCCTCAACCATCAACTCAAGATTTTCACACCCTTTTCGGAGTACTTTGTTTTGAAATCCTTCTTCTTTACAATTCTCGGTAACTCCGATTCTTTTGCACACAACTTCCATTGCCGATCGGTAATCGGAAGTACCAAACATCGGAATCTTTTTATCCGCCGCCCAATTTTCAAGAACATCCTCCGGTGTCTTGATGGCGGCAGACCAATTCACGGCAGAACCGCCACCAACCGTCGATCCCGCCAAAAGCGTAACTTTCCCGTCTATAGTCGATAACACTCCACCATTTTTGTATAATTCATTCATCGATGGTCCTTCAAGAAGAGAGTAATCCTCGGGGGTATAATAATGACCTTTTTCAATCACCACCACCTTGTAGCCGGAGCTAGCAAGAACCGCCGCTGCAACACCACCCCCACAACCGGACCCAACGATCACAACATCACATTTGATGTTATAATTCCCATCTTCATCATATTCAACTTCAAGACCTTTGCTTTTCACTAATGACATGAATGTTGCATCACTTTCCTTTTCGGTTTCCACAACACCTTTATCGAGCGGTCTCTCTTTACGTGGCTTGACCGGGCCATCATTTGGTGGTTTGACATGGTAATCAATCGCTTTCCATGATGGGTTATTGGAATTTTCATCAGTCTAACAAGAAACAATAAAAGGAAATTAAATATGTTCTATTATTAAGCCAAAATATATTTTAATACCCAATATCAATATATTTTAGATGAACGTATATTTTTTAGTACGCCAAAAGCTCCAACGAAAGTAAGTCAAGTAAGAAAACGTGATCAATTAATGAGTCGGGGTACTAAACCGACCATTTTGTCAAGTTCAGAGTACTATGTTGTACCTTTAATAATTTAGGGTAGTAGAGAACCTAATCGGCCAAATTGATGGTGCCATGTTGCATCTTTAATAATTTAAGGTAGCAGAGGACATAGTCAACTAAGTTTAGAATACTAAAATGCATTTTGCTTTTTTTTTTTAAAACTTAGATAAAATCTCACCATATAAAAAAGTAATAAAAACTTACCAAAGAGAAGAAAATGTAGAGGCTCGTAGCCTTGAACATGGTGAAAATAGCTCTCAATGGAAAGAGAGATGTGCGAGTATTTGACCATGTTTGAAGAATTTTTTCTCTTTTGTCCAAACCCAACTCTGAAAAATTGTAAATAAATGGCCAATTGTTGTCAAAACAAGCAAACCCACAAACCAAAAGGGTTCCCAATTTAGTGGAGAGTAGCATCAGAATGAATTTCAGCAAAAACGCTGCTTTCGATGGGTATCTCTTAACCATTTTCTCTGCAACCTAATCCAAAACAAAACTTCATTAGTTCAAAACTGAAGTGCAATAGTGGTGGTGGTAGTAGTAGTAGGTAGAGATGAATAAAGCGGGCAAAGCCCGAAACTTTGGCCCAATCCAGATGTGGCCCTATAAAAACCTGGTCCCAAAAAAAGCATTGGCAAAGCCTAGCTCGGTTAAAATCTAGATCTTAGACGAAACAAGCCCGATTCTAGGCCCATACGAATTTGATGTACGTAGTAATTTTATTTGAAGTTAATACAATGATTAAATCTTTATAAACAAAGTCAATAAGATTTGATGGATGAAACTTTTTAAGTATTTAATTTTTCTCTAAGAGTTGTTATTTTCTTGTTTATACTAAGCGCTTAAATTTTTTTATGCATAGCAAAATCATTTATGTAATGCTATGTTGATAATTATATAATTAAGTGTTTAATAAATTTTACCTAATACGTATCATGTAATGAGAGTTTAGTGTAAGTAAACAAACTTGATTCAAACATTTACTTTAATATTAATTAAATAAAAAACAATTTTTATTGCATTTTATCTAATGCGACGGGGGGTTTAACGGGCTCGGTAAGTCCTGACCGGACGTAAAAGGACCGAACTTAACTGGGCCTAAAAGGACCGGAACCAGACCACTTGTCTTCAATGGGGCATGAATTATGGTGCTTTCATGTAGGCCTGTAAATGAACCGAACGTTCAACGAACTGTTCGCGAACCGTTCGGCGGGAGTTCGTTTATGTTCGTAACAAACGAACATGAACAAGATTTTGTGTTCGTTTAGTTAAACAAACGAACACGAACAAAGGCCAGTTCGTTTGGTTACGTTCGTGAACATCCGTTCGTGTTCGTTTGTTTACGTTCATTTGTTAGTGTTTGTTTGAGTTTGTTTATGCTCGTTTGTGTACGTTTGTGTTTGTTTATGTTCGTTTATGTTCCTTTGTGTTTGTTTCTTGTACGTTTGTGTTTTTTTATGTTCCTTTGTGTTTGTTTCTTGTACGTTTGTGTTTTCTTAACAAACGAACACGAACACAAAATTTCATTCGATAAGTGTTCGTGAACCGTTCACGAACACATTTTTTCCTTAACAAACGAACACGAACAAGGCCCTATTATTGTTTGTTCGGTTCGTTTACTGGCCAGTTTCATGTTATTCCGTTAATTGCTAGTTTGAGATTAAAACAAAACACAAGTAGAATCATCCATTAATACTAACGATTAACTCTACGAAAGTGTGAGAAAGTTTAACGAAACAGAAAAATGTGAAACCTCTTGAGGAACAGGAGGTTGAGATCCAGAAGCAGCATAGAAGGAACGAACAGAATCGTTAGGGTTTGAAGGTGGATTAACGGGAGGAATGAGAGCTTGACAGATGGCAGCTAATGATTGGATCTGAGATGTTGAGAGACCATGGCTGTACTTGTTATCACTTCTTCTTCCTCCACTCAACAATGGATGAGGATGATGATGATGATGATGGCTGTTTCTTCCCTCATCCGCCATTGTTAAGTTGTTTGCTTGTGTTATGTGCAAAATATATGTCACAAGTGAAATGATGCTATGCCAATATATATATAAACGGGACTCCGTATTTGGTTAATTAATAAGGTGTTTTTATAGGGATGACCAATTCCCGACATGACCCACAACCCGAAATGAACCTAACACGAATGAAATAAGGTTTGGGTTGACTATAAATTGGTCCGCGTCAAAAACAGATCGACCTCTTCAATGCGTTTATAAATCAGCTCGGGTTCGGATTGGCTTATGTATAAACAGGTCGACCCGCCAACCTGTTTAGATATATAATTTTTTTCTCTTTCAATATACTATATATAAAACCCTTAAATCCCACCAAAATTTTCACATTTCAATTCTTTCACCTCTCAATTTCAATCCTCACTTGCTCCTTAATTTCGGCCCAATTTCCATAACAAACAAAATTATTACAAATATGAGAACTCCAATAAGTTTCCTATATATATTGATGGGATTGAGATGACCTTGTATTTGGGCCTATTTTTTGTTCCCAACCTGCCAATTTGGTTCTGGTCCGCTAACTCATTTGACTCACAAATTAGTTAAGTTATATGCGTAAGACGAGTCGGGTTTGAGTTACCTTGATTTAAACGAGTACGGATTATATTGAATTTTATGACCCAAAATTCTAACAAATCGTATTTAGGTTAACTGATTCCAACCCGTCAAACTGCTAACTCAAACCCAACTCAATTGTCACCCCTAGTTTCATGTGCCAACTAGCACATGACAAGGTGTATTAATGATCTTAAAATATTCAATATAATCACAAAAATTATATAATTTGGCTTTATTAATCTCTATTATTATACTTTTAGAAACTTTGTACTTCACCTAATACACATTAACATGAGCTTCCTATAGGTATATGTTAGAAAACAATGGAACTACATACTCGTAACTAATTTAGAATATTAAGCGGTATTTGACTTTATGGTTGGCCGATCCAAGATTTTAAGTCACCGGTTGCAAAAAAAAAGTTCACAAAAATAACTTATAAAAATTAGTAACATAATGCCGTGATACCAGTATTAATTTGGTTGATTGTATTTAGGAAATTCATTTTCAAATGATCTGAGTCCCTTGTACTATGAACAGGGGCGTTTCCAGGGTGGGCAAGGTGGACAGTTGTCCACCCTAAAATTTTTCCGATTAGTATAAATTTTTTGTGGGTCCGTTTATTTTTAGCTTTTGCTCATCAAAATATATATAATGTATGAACGATAACTAATTCACGTCGTATATTAGCTTAGTGGTGAACTCATTTATCTTAAAACATATAACATTCAGTTCAAGTCCCTTTCATATTCATTTTTTTTTTAAATTTATTTTGTCCTTATTTCTTTATTAATGTTTCTTTTGCTATATTTACCATTAATTTTTTTTTTTTTTGTGACTAATTTCCCTCTATTTTTCTTGGTTTAAAAATGTTATGTTTGCAATTTATTTGATTATACGTGTAAACTAACTAGTAACATATTAGTCCACATCATCCATATATAAACACTTTAAAGAATTTACTTCAACGTTATAACAAAATTAAATACGAATATGAATTAAGAATACAAATTTTATATATGAAATCTACCACTATGAAAAATTGCATTCTATTTTTTATATTGTTGAATTTTAGAATTTTTATTTTTGAATTAACTAACAAGCGAATTTTAATTTTGATTGATATAATTTATGATTAGACTTTCTTCAAATTAAAATTAATTTGATTTTATTTGCGATTTGACCTAAAAAATCACTCAAGAACCTGACTTTCACTTTAAAATTTTGCCCACTTTTGATATATCTCTTGGTACCGCCCATGACTATGAAAGTCATGCTGATAATAGTTTATATATGTAACTGCTAATCAAACATTACCTACAAATAAAATAATTAAAATTGTGGAAACTAAAACACTAGTCATAATAATTTATGCATCATAAACATATATAGAATTCATCCCATAACAGAAAAAATTCCCAAGCAATTCGGCCTATTATATAGCCTTAGCGGTGGGCATGGTGGTAGGCAGGGCCGTCCCTGGGCATGGGCGATAAGGGCGGCCGCCTAGGGCCCACAAAATTGAGGGGTCCACTTTTAAAATATCGACTCATGTATACATATGTGTAAACTCATTTGAATCAATGTAAGTCAAACAGAATATTGAAAATAGACATACTACAGGGTCTTATCCGGACATTTAACTTGGGAATTTGGTCGGCACTTTTAATTTTGCGGAAATTTCATAGTTATTTGAAAAAAAATTACTCAATGAGGCCCATTTTTAAGATTTTGCCCAGGGCCCAAAATTTAATTGGACCAACCTTGGAGGTAGGGTGAGGGTTGGATACTAATTTTTCATAGTGATTAAGACTTAAATAAAGAATTGAAATCAGATAATTAACAACGAAATAATTAAAGTTATGAACAGTTACGTAGACGATTATAATGATTTGTGATGCATGTAGCGTCATAAGTAGCGAAATCCTCGCTATAAGCGACGCAAGTAGCATCCTAAATAGCGACATTCTCAAGATTAGCGACGGGAGTAACGTTATAAGTAGCGACATCCTCAAAATTAGCGACAGCGTTATAAGTAGCGACCCCATTAAGAATTTGGGTGCGTATTTAGGATAGTGATTGCATTCTTGTCATATCTCAACATCAATAACTGATGTATAAATTAAAGTTAGATACTTTTTCTTCATTTTAAACCAAATACATATTCACATTTTGTAACTATCTATTATTAATTACTATTAAAGCATATAGTCCAACGGTATCCGGTATATATAATGTCCCACATGATTGTGAGTTTAATTCTTGGCGTAGATAAAAAAAAAAGGTGTAGAATTTGGGGGTGTGTTAGCCGCTCAAAACAAAATCAATTGGTCGTTATCTTGTTAGATGATGTGACTATTCATTCCATAATTAATCGATATTAATTTGTGTTGTTCATTTCGGTATATGGCGTCAGATGCATACAATGGAATTATGTATCACTGAAGGCAACGCTAGAGAGAAAGAGAGAGATACGTATTGCTTACAAATACATATACATTGCATGAATTTAAAAACATTAAAATAGTTTAAATCAATTCGTAAATAACTTCTTTATATATTAGTTCATGTATGTCGATATGACCATCGCTAGTCAAATATATACTAGATCATTCTTTTACCTTCCCTTTGACAATATAAAACCAACATCTTCGAAAATTATCAGAAAATATATTTTTTTTCCAGAATTTGGATATTTAAAATTTTGAATATCCGGATTTCAAATACTGGTTTCGGTCATAAAATTCAAGTAAATGAATATCTTAGCTTCTTTTTAGATTATTAATTGGGTTATATAGGGAGAATAAACCAATTAAATGAATATATTAGTTTTTTTAGATTATTAATGATTTCTTTATATATAAATTTAAATAAATGTTATGTTAATTTATAATAGAAGGTAAATTTCATATGATTGGAACACTTTTAAAAGTTAGCTTATTATTATAAAGTGACTTAGATGGAACATTTTTATAACTTGTTACTATTTTATGATATTAACCCTAAATAATACATATAATTAGTTTTAAAAACGACACTTAAAAGGATGCTGTTAACAAATCCTTATATATTATAAGTTTAATTTTATTTAGAGGAATGATATTTAGTCGTACTATTAGGTCATACTCATAGGCCTTCTTATAAGATGAAGATACGTGTCAAAATCAAGGGATAATATTAAGAGAGAGAATTAGTAGAGTACACATGTCATCCTATCAAGTGGGTAACACTAGGAGTAGGACTAAATAGTAGGACTAAATATCATTTCTCTTTTATTTTTAGAGTAATCTCTAACTATTTTACGAGTAGTTATACTTATGTCTTAATATTTCTCATTTACTTTCATAGTATATCATGATTATTCATGTTTATGTCTTAATATCATTATATACCCTTAAAATATGTTAGATCACACACATCACTAGAACTTGGCTACCTAGCAAACCCGTTATAAATAGGAAAACCTTTAAAAAAAACCATTCACAAAGTCATATATTTAAGAGCAAATCAGAAACATAAATCACACGTTTTGTAATTGGTCTGCTTGTTCGTTTGTGACTAGAAAACTCAAAAGTATAGTTTCTTGATCCGTACTTAGAAATAACGATAGCGGATAATTGTCGTTGAAAACATGGAATCGACATGCCAATTGTTAGGAATATTTTTATTAATATTCATTAAAGATTTGATATGTCAAAACTATTAAACTACAAGGACCTAAGTCGGTGATATGAAGTTCAAGATTTGAATAAGATTTAGGAGATAATGCTAATTGTAAAAGATATAGTATATCTTGTTTGAATTTAAAAGATTTAGTATTATCTTTTCCTTGTAAGTCTTAGGTTTTGTATATAAAGAAACCTAATGACATAGAATTAGATGTTCTTGGAACCCACGTTTTAACGTGTTTGTGTGTAAAACCTAAGCCTCAAGGTCGTTTGATCCTGTTTAACAAAGAACCGTTCTATATATTTATATGTAGAATTGAGGCTTTTAATGATGAAAACTTGTTTAGCTATACAAATATGTTCAACTAATTCCGCAATTTTATGTTTTGTATATGCTTATTCCAGATAAGAACTAACTATTCTTGAGCCTAAAGATCTACGGTTATGAAGAGTTATTCAGAACTCAGCACCAATGCCTATGATCGGGGCTCGGTCCTAGTTCATGCATTAATATAACGTGTTGGAGTTTAACCTATGCTAGTGAGTTATGCGGCTTGACATTTTATCTACGACTTGATATATCACTAATAGCCATAGGTTATACATATATACGTGATGTCTAGATATTACCATATATTGTTTATTGACTTATTCATATAAAAAGAAAGTGATAGACATATCTAGATATGAACAAACTAGTGTTGTTAACCTTTCCGGATATGTCTGTATTAGTATTAGTTTATAAAATTTAAATTAAAAATGTAGTTCTCATTAATTGTTGATGGCCATAGAAAACATAATACAATTGTGAATATATCATGTAGTAATGTAATGATTATTGGAATGGAATATTGACAAACATATATACAAATAAGACATAAAAATGAAAAGAAGATGGAATATTCAAAAGTGTAAAGTTAAAGATTTTGTAATATAGTAATATAAATGTTGAATTTAGAAAGGGATAAAAGTGAAAACTGAAAATAAATAAACAAATAAAATGAATTATAAAATGGAGAGGAAAAAACACAATGTAGAGGGTGAGGTGGATAAGTTAATTTAATGACGGCAATAATTTCCAATTGTAATTAGTGCTTTAATAGTATGTATAGACTATAGATATGTAAATATATCACCATGTTTCTTAATGTTTAACCTAACAAGGGAGAAAATGTAAGGCTTTTTTAACCTATGATAAATTAGTACATTCTTAAACAATGACCTTATCAATACACATAATATAACACTATATGATTTTTGAAGGCATACAGATTATTTTATGTGATATATAAATCACAAGTTTTTTATAATAGGAATATAGGATGTGTTTAATCAATTAAAAAAAGTATTTATAGAAAAGTATACTAGAAGAGTGGTGCACCGAAATCTTCCTCCATCTTGTCATCCTTGCATCGTTTTAGAATATAGAGTTGACCGAGCAAGTGCATTATCTGCATTGCAATTTAGATTTTGTGTTCATACGAGAAATAAAATATCAAAACTTGTTGCAAATTCACTTGGATCATCCATGTAACCTACTTAAAATTCATGAAATTAAAGTAGGTTGTACACTATCCAATAACAGAACCGAGAAAATGGTTTCAGCCGGACTGAGGACCGGAACCAGTTTTGAATGAAAATTTAGCTTGATTCGGTCCTGGCCGGTTCATAAAATTTTCAACAAAACATTTAGGCCAAAATGAATTTTAGTACCCTGAACTTGTTTGACTAGGTATTTTACTACCCTGAATTATTAAAGGTGCAACATGATATCTTGAACTTGCAAAAATAGTCAATTTAGTATCCTGACTCGGTACTTTTGTGTTAAATTCTCACGTGATTTAATAGTTTAGTATATCATGTTACACCTCTAATAATTCAGGGTAGTAGATGAACCGTTTTGAATGATACCAAAAAATTCACTCTTATTGACCCAAACCCGTTTCAAAAACGTTACCCAACCAAACTAACCAGCCCATTTCACCACCTTCTACTAACTATATACAAAAACATATGCATGTAACAGTAATACCTCTTCTTGAAGCAAACTAGGAAGATTATCTATCGAAACAAGTGCACAAATTTCCTCCAAAAGTTTCTCATTTTTTATACCGAACCATGTTTGTGGCGGTAGAGCCAATAAAAGAGCCGTTAAAACATCGTTACTTGCAGGATGCGTTCCAATATTATTGGAATCACTCAAGCTTCTAGAACATGAAGGAACAAGAATATCCACTTGTTGTACTTGTACACCAATTCCATTAATAACTGTCCCTGGTACAACTGTAACGGGTGTATTTCCATTCATATTTATGCAATTTACACACGTTTTCTGACAACAAAATCCGTTAATCTTTCCTTCCAATAGTTGTGGGTCTTGACAACACACACTATTTGCAATTTCGGTTAAACATGATTCTTTACATGAACATGATTTCCCATTAAACAGGAAATCGGTTATGTGTTTGTATAGACTAGTTTCTTGCACTTGTTTCAGAATCTCTTCCTACATAGAATAATATAAGTCAATTTTGGTCAAACCAGTCAAAATTTATCAAAAATTAGATTATTGTGTTAATAACATAGTATTTTAATCTAATTTAGAAATGTTTTTTTTGTGTGTATAATTATCAACGTATTTTTACATCTGTTAGTGTTAGCCATTGTACATATTTCTATCCAATTGGGTCATTCAACAACCAGATGATCTGATGTGATGGTAACAGAAAGACCAAACGAGACACAAAAAATGACATCACTTGCCACCTCAACAAGTTACCGCCAAGTCATCGCTTTATCAGGTTACCAAACGGGACACAAAGCAATCTTTTAATGACCCAAACTGAATAGAAGTTTGTACTTTGTACAATAACTAAACATGAACGAATGTAAAAGTACATTGTCATTTTAGAAAGAAAAAGAGTAAATTACAGAAATTATCCCCGTGGTGTTTTGAATTCTACGATTTTGTCCCTGAACCTTTTTTTTCATTTCTTTTTGTACCTATACTTTACGATTTCCCCTATTTTTGTAGTTCCGTCTTAATGATCCGTTAACTAACCTCACATGCCAAGCATGTGAGGCAACTTAACTGCTCAATTTTAACGGAGTTGGACATAAGGACAAAATTAGGGGAAATCGAAAAGTACGAGGACAAAAAAAAAAGAAAAAATAAGTATAGTGACAAAATCACAGAATTCGAAAAACCACAGGAACAATTTCTGTAATTTACTCAAAGAAACAAAAGTGTTTGTGGGTTAGCACAACCTATTTTAGCCGGTACTAAAAACTACACATTGACCAGAACCCAACTGACCCGCCCATTTTTCCACCTCAAGTTTAAAGATTGTACCATACTTTAATAGCAAGTCTATCTTTCTCTTCGGGACTTAAAGTTTGACCACCATCTTCCCTACGTCTGACTTCTGCAACCCATTTGATAAATTCAAGAAATTTTGATGGGAGAGAATTGAATACGATTGAAAGAACATCTTTCACATCATTCACATCTTTTGAACTTAATAACATTGGAACATCTTCAACCAAATATTTTGCAATATTGGTCCAGCTCTCATGCTTACAGCTCTGCATCAAATTTTATGCAAACAAATTATAGTTATGTATAGCGTTATTGCAATTTCTACCATGTAGTTATAAATGGGTCGATATGGGTTATGTTTTATCTCTAACAAGTAAATTAAATAAAAAATAATAATTCAAAAGAAAATAGGTAAAAAAAAAATTCAAAATGTCCTGGATCATTTTATTCAAATAATTAGATTATTATTGAAATAATATCGTATTTACGATCAATAGATCATAACTTGATACATTTTATTATTTACATAAAGTTCAATACTTTGGACAAAAAGTGTTCGGGCAAGCCCAACCCCATCATGTTTGGGCCGGGTACAAAAAGTAACCCGTTTTGACCCGAACCAATTTGACCTGTTACCCGACCCGTCAATCTTATTGCTAGATAATATATGAATCATGAGATGTACCAGAGTGTAAAGTAATGCCGGTGAACGATGAAGCCTGGATATTAACATGAATCTTGAAACAAAAAAACAAAACACTAACCATGAACAAAAAAACATCGTATTTTAATATGTAATTTATTTAAAATATTAAAAATCTGAAATGAAATATACCCTCTACGAAATCCACTTGATTCATCAAATGTATCCATTGCTTCCCACAGGAGTGTGAGTGGGACCCAGTGAGGAGGGTACTTAAAGCGTGCAACATCCAAAATTAACACCATGTCTTTTCCCGCATGATAACCGCCAATAGGCGAAAAGTGCCCACTACCCGTCTAAATTATTAAAAAAATCACTTTTATGAGTTTATCATCATAATATAAAGAAATTAGTGCTTAAGTATGAATGGGTTGGCTTGGGTTTTGTTTTATCTCAAACGGGTCAAAAAACAATTAGCTTAAAAGGAATGGGTCAAACAATTGAAACTATAAGGTCATCCACTCGTAACTCGTTGAAGGCCTAATTAGAGTTAATTACATAAATGGTCCTTGTGGTTTGCAAATAAAATACAGATTTGGTCCTTGAGTGAAAATAATTACGGATTTGGTCCCTAACTTGGGAAACCTTTTTCACTCTTGGTCCTTGGTTGACTTAAAATGACCAAACTACTCTTTTCATCTAAGCTACCATGAAATGAGAATAACATACATGTAAGGAGTGGAGGGAGTGGTTGTGACTTGGGAGTTTATAATATTTTTTTTTTGTTTTTAATCTTTTTCGATATTAATTAATAAATATGATATATAAAAATCAATTGAAATTGAGAAAATAGAGGTAAGGGTAGTTTGGTCATTTTTAGTGGTTCATGGACCAAAAATGTAAAAGGTTTCTGTAACCATAGATTTAAAGCGTAACTAACCTGTTTAAAAGTCTGTCTATTATACGATGTGATCACATGACAGCCATCAGAAGTTGAACATGTGATAATATGTTTTCTAAATTCATTAATATTAGTTTGATTTGTGCGAAAAGCTTCAATTTTAGCCCCTGCACAATGAGCCAAACACACAAGTTTCCCAAAAGAAATGCCTTCAGCTTTAACCTTTTCTAAAGGCTCACAACAATCGAGCATAGATTCATCAAACCATCTCCATGGACCTGATCAAATTAAATTTGAAAAGGTCAACCGTTGATAGTTGATGCATTAAAAAAGGGTAAAAATGTAAATAATAGAAATTACCTTTCCATTTTCTTCCTGGATCTATAGAAAGTGCATTTAAAACCATGGCTAGAGTAGCTAATCCACAATATGCAGGTTCTGATTGTGTCTGAAAATAAGATATTAATTTAAAGAATCCTTCCATGGTTCCACCTTGAATAGCTTCCATGAACAATTGCTGCACATTTAGAAAAATGTATGAAATTTGAAAATTAGTTAGTTGCAAGAAGCAAGATATGGTCATTAAGTCAACAATGTACCGTCAACCAGAGAATTCAGAGCTTAATTTATTGCTTTAAGGGATTTAAACCGTTTTATAAACATGATTAATGTGAAGGATTAGATCATCTTTTAATTTGTTGACTAATTTAGGTCAGATGCAATCAGGAATGAAAAAACAAAAATTAACCTAATTTTAAAGTTGAAGACTAATCCATTTGATGTCATAATGTAGCTCAGATTTCGTAAATTATAAACTATCAAATCTTCTCATAACGCTAAATCAATTAATCATCGTCATAAAATCCCCAAATTGATCAACATTCAACCTAATCAGAATCAAATTAATAACTACTACATCTCAATTCTCGCGATCGAAACATAACTTCAACGGAGTAACACAAACTATTGTAAGAACTAAAAACAGCAGTTAAATCTCATCAAGCAGAAAAACCTAATTTTAACACAGATCGTAGAGTAAACAACAGACCTTTCCTTCTGAAGAAGCGAAATCAATGGCAGGAGGTGATGGAAGAACTCTCCTATACAAACTAGCCATAGCCATCATATGACAAATTTTCAAAGATTAATTGAAGAATTTGTGTTCTAGGGTTTGTAGAAAGCGTGTGTAGATCGACAATCAGAATAAAACCCGCGTAAATTCAACGGTATTTAAAAAGGAGACAAGAGAAGAGATGGAAATATATGAATAGCATCTGATTCTGATCCATCGTTGACTTTCACTTGTGAGTGTGTTTTTGGAATTTATTTTTATGAGGGGCAAAACTGGAAACACCAAAGATATGACTCATGAGTACTATACATCATGTGTTTATAACGAAAATCTTCATATTTTATCATTGATAAACTGCCGATTGATATGTGTATTTCATTAATTTTATAGTGTATTGGTTTCTTTTTGCGAGGCCTTCTGGGGACTTGGGGAAGCGACTCATCTCGGGAATGCCGACCCCTGGTGTGGTGTCGTCTTGGTTTTGCTTCGGAGTTAGGGTCGGGAGCCATTTCTGCCCAACGATGACGCCGATGTCTCGTTTTTATCCTGTCTTCATGTTCTCTTCGCGGCGTTTTTTGCCCCGAATCTATAGCAATGATGTGATAACTATAATATAGAGGTGGGAGTTTTTTATTTATGGAATTTTCTAACATGTGCCCGGGGCACATGATTAGATGTATTAAATTAAGTAATAATTTCTAAAATATGCATTCATCAACATTAATGAATTACACTTGTTACCTTTTGTCCTTTTCTAGAGACGTATTAAATGACATTTTGAGTTACAATGATAATTTTACGTTGATTAAATGCTTCAAATTATGTGCCCTAGGGGCACATATTAAAAAAAGAGTAAATCACACAAATGGTCCTTTACATTTGTACCATATTACATATTTGGTCCTTTAGTTTCATAGATTGCACTGGTAGTCTGAAACTATTGACACGTTTGGTCCTTCACCTAAACAGACGTTAACTTTTCCCGTCAAAGAAACGGGCTTTTATGGGTTTCAAATTGGTGAAGGAAATGACAGATTTACCCCCTCGTGCATCACATATTCACACGTGACCATACTTGACGAGAAAAATAAACGTTTGTTTAGGTAAAAGATTAAACGTGAAACACCTCAAATTTTAAACACAAAACATTTGCCCAAAATAAAACATTTTTCATAAATAGAAGAACTATTCCAAAATATGGATTTACAAAAACCTTTGGTATGAAAATCAGAGTATAAAGTTTGGTGTTACAAAATAGATCAAAACCAGAGCTAAGCATAAGTCCAATCTAAAGTTCTTCTATTCTAGGCCCCGCATCTCTATCCATGCGTACCTAAACCTTCGATCCCGAACCTGAGTACATAGCAAAACAAAACAAGGAGTACGTGAGACAAAAACGTCTCGTGAGCTACATGGGTTTAGACCCGATAATAAAATGAATGTCACATTTCATATAACCAATCAATATACATATATATATCCAACTATCCAGTCTAGTCACCTTAGTGTGACCCTAACAACTTTGCTTACCTAGCAATCACAACTAACGTGGATGAGTCGATGGGAATTCACCCCAACTGCCCCTCACTCCACACCTCATGACCGGGAGTATCCCGTGACATCGCATAACTAACGTGGATGAGTCGATGGGAATTCACATGGGAATTCACCCAACTGCCCCTCACTCCACACCTCATGACCGGGAGTATCCCGTGACATCGCATAACTAACGTGGATGAGTCGATGGGAATTCACATGGGAATTCACCCAACTGCCCCTCACTCCACACCTCATGACCGGGAGTATCCCGTGACATCGCATAACTAACGTGGATGAGTCGATGGGAATACGCCCAACTGCCCCTCAATCCACACTTCATGATCGGGAGTAGCCCGTATCATCACATCATCTCAATCTCATCATAACCCTATGGTTATGCAAATCTAGCTTTCGGCTATCACTTTCATCATCAACAAGTTAGTTCAATACTATCATCGGTATAACTAACTATCAACTACCAGTCTACACATTTAAGCAAATAGACCATAACACAAGTAATGAAAATATTTAACAGGGCTATGTACTCAGTAAATTCCACACGTACTCACCTTAGCAATAAAGATGCTTTAACCGTATTCTTTCCGCCGGTCCCTTGCTCACAATTCGTCCACCTCAATACTTCACCGAATGTCTAAAACAATTATAACAACAAGATGATCAACATCACATACTACTACCAATGTGTCCATCTATCTCTAGATAACACCTACTAACACATTTCCCCCAATTATGGTGATTTACCAAACCCTAGGTTGAGCCACCCATATGATTCTTACAAATCCAAACCATACACTTGATTCCCTTGTTAAAATACCATCTATTAAGTGTATGCAACCTTTATTTAACCATTAATCACCAACCCAAGAACTAGGGTTTCAAACCCAAGCCAAAAATCCATAGATCTAAAGCTACAAAGATCAAAGAGTGAAGATTTACCTTTAATCTCCAACTAGGAGTGAAGATTCACGAGATTTGACCAAGAAATCGGTTCCAAATGATGTTTTCCACTCAAAAACGTATACAAACTCGTTGGGAGAGAAACTAGGGCTTGAAATGGTATCAAATGAGCCAAAACCCGTTTTTATTGCTGTCTGACGAAGTTCGCTTCGCGAACTTCAGAGTTCGAGTCGCGAACTCTGGTACGCGCGAAGTTCGGGTCGCGAACTTTTAGAGTTCGAGTCGCGAACTCTCGAAATCAGAAACCCCAAAATCCCTGTCGAAGGTTCGCGATCGCGAACTACAGTTCGGGTCGCGAACTTTTAGAGTTCGAGTCGCGAACTCTGCTTTCCAGGCATGCTGCAACTTTTGTTCCTTGTCTCGACCCGGTTTCGACCATAACTTTCTCATACGGTGTCCAAATGCCACGAAACCAATTTCTACGTTCTCTAAATGATTTATCCTTATTTATCATATTTTTTATAAATTTATTTATTTACAAATTTCGGGTCGTTACAACTATCTACCCCTTAAAAGGATTCCGTCCTCGGAATCATTCAAAAATTCCAATCCACATTCTACCGAGTGTCCATTCTCATCCTCCCGCGGTTATTACCGTCAAACTTTTCTCATCCCGAATTAGTCAACAATATGTATGTAAACATTCAATTAATCCCGTTAGATCCAAACGGGTCAAGATCAATCTTAAGCCTTTAATACCCAAACGGGTCAAAATTGCAAACATTTTAAAATCATTTAATCAAGCTCGCTATACACATAGAAACTATATGACCAAATCATTACAATCTTCTAATCGATCCACAAGGCTATCAAAATCTAGCTTCGACCAAGTCGATATAACCCAACATTGAATAATCCTTGACTTAAGCACAAAGTCAACTATCCTTTAACAACTCCTTTACTTGCTAAAATTTCCATTAATCATCCTATCATTTACCATCGACTTTTAATTATGATTCATCAATCGTCATATACCCGATTCCCAAATTCAACTCGAAAACACCCAAACGGGTCAAAGTCACATAATTTGACCATAACTCTTTTAATTATTTCATTACCCCTTTCTCATACACACAACTAATACATTGTGCTCCTCATCATCGTGAGTCATTCGAAACGAAAGTCAAAACCCATCCTTAACCAAGTCAACTAATCACATGTTGACTAATCTTGACTTTTGCCTAAAGTCAACCATACTTTTTCCAATTAACAGATTCCCTACCCTCGAGATATCATTCTCGACTTATCACTCCCAATCATACTCATAATTGTTCCTTTAACAATCGCTCATATCTCCAAATTTCAAATCTTTTCAAATTTCCCCAAGTTCTCACATTCCCTTATGGTCACATCAACCCTTTACCGTTTCTTAACTTTCATTTGGTCACCTATACCATTTCTTAGTACCATTTCAATCATCTTCGCCTCACATACCATAATTTCACACAAGTTGACCATATCCTGGTTCCCAATGACAATTGCTTTCTAACAGCATCCTTTTTCTCATATTCTAGAAGTCGTAGGCATCCCATACCTATACATGACCTAATGCAACCCGCATTTCCAACCAAACTTTTATTTACCATAACATAATAGCAATACTCACTAACCACATGGTTCTATCTTCGTCATATAAACGCATAAGTATACACACCTCCATATATATATCATATATATATATCACGCCAACTTAATCTAAACGTATCTATTGTGCACATATACAAACATGTGTATATGTCACCAATACCATCTAAGCATCATCATCACGCGCATATACAACCATATGTATATGTCACACCAATGTCATCTGGCATCCATCTTTTCGTATCGCGTAGCCTTGCTACTTTCTTACCCATTCGATCATCAAATCGCTCATCGTGCGTTCTAGCACCTCTCCTATAAAAATCGCATTATCGTTTTCTTCCCTGATCTTATGCCTCCCATCGAACATAGTACTTAGCACATTTCATATAATATTATCTTTCCATTATTATATGCCTTCCAAGGCCATCACATAATGCACATGCATTGTACCCCGCGGGTATACCAATAAAATCTCCGATTGTCGTTTACTGTTTCACTTACACATCAATCACTTTTAACCGGTCCATTTCCTTATTACCGATTTCCAATCCTTTTATTACCACCGGGGTAACCACCAATCTATTCCTTTAACCAAAGTTCACCGGCCAACCCGGTCACCTTTGAGTCAACCAATCGACTCCGGTCTACATTTGTAACCCATGACTTGGCACCCATTAGCCCAACATTCCATGTTCCCGTCTTTCTACATCGCGATACCTTGAGATATTTATTTCCCAGTCGTAGTCTCATACACGCTATGTCATATTATATCACATCATTATTATGACATTTTGCCCATAATCGTTATCTTACCCTTAATATCAAATCGATCATCCCTTGCCACGAAACTTGTTATGGCTACATGCCAAAATTTTTACTCAACCATTTCTACCAATTAAGATATGCCATTCCTGACACTTACTCTTTTCCACCTATGTTACATTTATTAGTTCCAAGGCATCACTATACCTTTACTCATTCTTCTCTTTCCCATTTACATACATTAGCATTACATTTCTTATCCGGATTCCCGCCAAATACTCAAGTTTCAATTCCAAGATTTCCATTTCCAAATTTCCATTCTTACTACAATTCTTACCAAAACTTAGTACTTCATTGTACTAATATCCATTTGTTGGAAACATTTACCGTCCTTGCGGTTCATCTTTTGATACCATATAATAACATCAACCCCTATATCCTTACTATCTGCGACACACCGAACCATATTCCTTCCAAAAAAAAAAATATAATTTCCATACACATAACTGACCGGGAAAATCATTCCCCAAAATAAATATCCACGTCGTACAACTTATTTCCAATTTCCTATAACCACCAATCCGTGCGATAATCCAACCATTAAGCTATATCCACACAATATCTTGGCTTGGTGCATACCCAACCAATCCATACCGATAACCACATCAAACACCCTAATTCCCATGGGCAACAAATCCACCTTAAACTTTCTACCGTCTATTTCTATTTCACAATTTCTATAAACACATTCAACCATAGACGTTTTCCCGTCGGCTACTTCTATCTCATAAACCTCATCTAACATTTCGGACGGCACATTCAATTTACAACCGAACTCATAAGACACAACGAATAAGTAGAATCCGAATCAAATAATATAGAAGATGGCATGAAGTTAATGAATAAAGTAACTGATACTACATCGTGCACCTCTCTTGCTTCCTCTCGAGTCACCTGAAAGGAACGTCCCCTTACTTGAGCCGGTTCCTCTTTCTTTTGAGCCGCGGGCACCTTTGGCTCGATCCTCTTTTTCGGGCACGCATTGCTATAGTGTCCCATTTCATGGCACGAGTAACACTCCACCTCGGAGAGTGTCTTGGATCTACAATCCCGTGCTATATGCCCCGTCTTTCCACAAATATAGCACACCTTCGAAACTCCTCGGCACTCGTCGGCATGGTTCTTCCCGCATCTCTTGCACGGGGCAACGCTTCCTTGCTTGAAGGAATTTGATGTGAACTTCCCCTTTTTAGAAGTTCCCGAGCCACTCTCGGCTTTCCTTTTCTCGTTCACATGGGCCCTCACGGCATTCCTTGTCGCATCTACCTCTTCCACACCCCGGGCGGCACCAATGGCCTCATCGAGTGTGACCGCTCTCCTTACCTCCAATTGGTAATCCCAAGGTAGCCCACAAGCATACCGGACTACCCTCGATCCTTCCTCAAAATAAGTTCTTGCAACAAACGGGAGCAATCCCGTGAATTCCCTTGAGTACTCCTCAACCGACCTATCACCCTTCTTTAGGTTTACAAACCTCTCATGCATCTTCTCCAAATCCCTGTCGGGGCAAAACTTTCTCTTCAACCTCGTGGTAAAGTCGTCCCATGACATCTTCTCAATCACCTCCCTCCCGAGGGTCTCATACACGATATCCCACCACACCATGGCATCTTCTTTCAATAGTTGTGACGCATACGTCACCATATCGGCATCCTTACACTTACTACTACCGATAACCCTCTCGGTTTCTCGGATCCACCTCATTGTTACCTTCGGGTCCGAACTACCCGTATACGTGTTTGGCCTACAAGCCATGAATGTCTTAAAAGAACAACCATAATTTTCATCGGGTCTCGCCCTTGCATCACTACAACCACCTGTGGAGGATTTCTCCACTCGAGTGCCACCATCCCTGGTTTTCTCATCCGATCTAGCCTCGGATACACGATCTCCACCCGACCTCTCACGGTCCCCAATGATGCGGTGCACCTCATCGGCCACCACTCCCTTGAGTTGTTCAATAATAGTTTGGAGGTCCGCCATGGTCACCGGAGTTCTATTAGCTCCGACCTCTGATTCACCCATCCGATGCATCGACGGTTGACTTTCCTGTTCAACCACCACCTCGACATGAGGTATTTCTTCCTCCCGGCCCTCCGGGGCTTTACCACTTCTATGCGTGGTCACCATTTCTTTCAGTCACGACTATACGAAAGTCATTAAACATTTAGTACCTTGTGTATAACCCATTAGCCTCATAAGACTCAATATCCATAATCATATCAATTCTCATCGGTCCCCCTAGGTTCAATCATAAACTTAATATAAAGTCTCAAGGTCAACCTATGATCTTAAGGAATCTTACATTCCTAATGCTACAGTCTAAGACTAGGATGGACATCCAACCTAATTCACTTAAACTATAGCTCTGATACCAAGTTGAAACACCTCAAATTTTAAACACAAAACATTTGCCCAAAATAAAACATTTTTCATAAATAGAAGAACTATTCCAAAATATGGATTTACAAAAACCTTTGGTATGAAAATCAGAGTATAAAGTTTGGTGTTACAAAATAGATCAAAACCAGAGCTAAGCATAAGTCCAATCTAAAGTTCTTCTATTCTAGGCCCCGCATCTCTATCCATGCGTACCTAAACCTTCGATCCCGAACCTGAGTACATAGCAAAACAAAACAAGGAGTACGTGAGACAAAAACGTCTCGTGAGCTACATGGGTTTAGACCCGATAATAAAATGAATGTCACATTTCATATAACCAATCAATATACATATATATATCCAACTATCCAGTCTAGTCACCTTAGTGTGACCCTAACAACTTTGCTTACCTAGCAATCACAACTAACGTGGATGAGTCGATGGGAATTCACCCCAACTGCCCCTCACTCCACACCTCATGACCGGGAGTATCCCGTGACATCGCATAACTAACGTGGATGAGTCGATGGGAATTCACATGGGAATTCACCCAACTGCCCCTCACTCCACACCTCATGACCGGGAGTATCCCGTGACATCGCATAACTAACGTGGATGAGTCGATGGGAATTCACATGGGAATTCACCCAACTGCCCCTCACTCCACACCTCATGACCGGGAGTATCCCGTGACATCGCATAACTAACGTGGATGAGTCGATGGGAATACGCCCAACTGCCCCTCAATCCACACTTCATGATCGGGAGTAGCCCGTATCATCACATCATCTCAATCTCATCATAACCCTATGGTTATGCAAATCTAGCTTTCGGCTATCACTTTCATCATCAACAAGTTAGTTCAATACTATCATCGGTATAACTAACTATCAACTACCAGTCTACACATTTAAGCAAATAGACCATAACACAAGTAATGAAAATATTTAACAGGGCTATGTACTCAGTAAATTCCACACGTACTCACCTTAGCAATAAAGATGCTTTAACCGTATTCTTTCCGCCGGTCCCTTGCTCACAATTCGTCCACCTCAATACTTCACCGAATGTCTAAAACAATTATAACAACAAGATGATCAACATCACATACTATTACCAATGTGTCCATCTATCTCTAGATAACACCTACTAACACATTTCCCCCAATTATGGTGATTTACCAAACCCTAGGTTGAGCCACCCATATGATTCTTACAAATCCAAACCATACACTTGATTCCCTTGTTAAAATACCATCTATTAAGTGTATGCAACCTTTATTTAACCATTAATCACCAACCCAAGAACTAGGGTTTCAAACCCAAGCCAAAAATCCATAGATCTAAAGCTACAAAGATCAAAGAGTGAAGATTTACCTTTAATCTCCAACTAGGAGTGAAGATTCACGAGATTTGACCAAGAAATCGGTTCCAAATGATGTTTTCCACTCAAAAACGTATACAAACTCGTTGGGAGAGAAACTAGGGCTTGAAATGGTATCAAATGAGCCAAAACCCGTTTTTATTGCTGTCTGACGAAGTTCGCTTCGCGAACTTCAGAGTTCGAGTCGCGAACTCTGGTACGCGCGAAGTTCGGGTCGCGAACTTTTAGAGTTCGAGTCGCGAACTCTCGAAATCAGAAACCCCAAAATCCCTGTCGAAGGTTCGCGATCGCGAACTATAGTTCGGGTCGCGAACTTTTAGAGTTCGAGTCGCGAACTCTGCTTTCCAGGCATGCTGCAACTTTTGTTCCTTGTCTCGACCCGGTTTCGACCATAACTTTCTCATACGGTGTCCAAATGCCACGAAACCAATTTCTACGTTCTCTAAATGATTTATCCTTATTTATCATATTTTTTATAAATTTATTTATTTACAAATTTCGGGTCGTTACAAAACGTGTCAATGGTTTCAGAAATAAGGACTATCACTGTAATTTGTGAAACTAAAAGACCAAATATGTAATATGATTTTAACCTACAGAACCATTTGTGTAATTTACTCAAAAAAAAAAAAAATAGCTTCTTATTGTTATTGTTAAAAAGTAAAATTAATCTAACCTTCAGAAACACAATCAGGGCCATCATTACGGGCTTATGATGATTGAGATTGACATTGTGGACCAGATCCCCTCATCTGCATCCACAAGAAAAGAGTAGGGTTATAGGAACCATTTTTTACCCGTTTTGTTATAGGAACCAATTTCGACCCGTTTACTTATAAACGGGTCGAGTAGGGTTATGTATTATTTCAACAAGTCAAAACAGATAAAATAAAAAATTAACTAATAACAAAACGGGTCAGACGGGTCGAAAGTCGCCTAAAGGTACATTTTTAATGCACGAAGCCTCTTAATTTATTTTATTCAAAAACAGGAAAACAGTCAAAATTGGTATATTTTATTATCTTTCTCGGCGGTTTTTTCTTAATAAAACTAGGTTATTATTAAAATTAACATAACTTTCAAATAATACTTGACAACCTACTTATTATTATTTTTCAGTTTTTTTTTTTTTGGACAAAAAGTGTTTCAGATGAATCAGATCCACCCGATACGACATGCATAAAATAGTACCTCTTTTGACCCGTAACCCAACCCACCTCTACTATAATTATAAAATCAAAGGAATAATTTGATTAATTATTTATTTATTTGAATATTTAAAAATCAAACATACCCAGCTGGGAGATTGTTGGGCCGTTGCATCAGATCCGATATGAGCAACATGTTTTACATCTGTTGGAGCACCAATTTGTATTTCTTCTTCGGGTTTATCTTCTTCTGCACAAAATAAAACCCTAAATTCTGTTAACATAAACATTAATTAATTATTAATTTGATTAATGAGAATAACTGAGAACTAACCAAAAACTTGAGAAATGTATCTGAGGCCTTTAAGAAGTCCTTTCACGTTAGGAGATTCCTTCATCTTTTAAGGATTTATGGTCTTGGTCAACACGGGGTCATTTGACTTTGACCCCATACAAGTTTCAAAATAAACATATACTCCTCCCACAAAAAAAGTACCCATTTCTCCCTAAACTTTTGTCCCACAAAAAAGTTCCCATTTCTCAAATTGATGGGGTCCACTCAATAAAATAATATAATTTTCAAAGACCCCACCACTAACTATCCAATAACTATCTTTCTCTCTCCAATCAAACCTTATATTTTAATCAAAAGTAATACCAATTACCCCACCACTAACATTTTTCTTAAGACTTGTGCCCATGAGAAATGGGTACTTTTTTGTGGGACGGAGGGAGTATAACCAAATAGATTTAGATAGAATCATCGAGCTCGAAAAATTCAGATAAACAAAAAGACTAACATAAAATTAACAGAAAAAATTGACCAAAAATGGGAAGCGTAAATTTTCATATTATACTTCCTCCGTATCACAATAAGTGATACATTTGGACAAACACGGAGTTTGAGGCAATTTATCTAAAAGGGTGTTAAGAGGGATTAATGGGTGGATAATGGGTCCCACATTCACTTTAAACTTTTCATAAAATTCTGCTGCACATCCCCTCTCTTCTAATTCCCTCCAAAACACAAAAACCCACATTTTCACTTTCCCTCCAATTAATTAAAAACCCAAATAAAATTCTTGTGCCATTACATTTAAAGTGTACATTCAAACTACAAACCCACATTATAACATTACAGACAACATTCATACAACTTCTTCCAACATTCAAAAAATTACAAACTGAAATGGCAGATGCAACAGATTTCGCAGCGGGTTATGTCTTCTCAGATGACGACAAACTGGAGTACTATCAAGAAATGCTCAATGAACTGCATCCGAACCCTGAAACAGAATCAACAGAAGCAGCAGTTAAACGAAAAAAACCGAACTTAAAAGATGACAAAAGAAGGCAAGCAATAGATGAACTTTTAGCTATGGAAAAAACAACAAATTACCACATGGTGCTATAGTCACAACTGCTGCTAAATATGGTGTTTCTAGGGTCACCATGCACAGAATATGGAGTAAAGCATATGAAAAAAAATCTAATGGTGATGCCATTGATGTCAGAATTCAAAAAAAAAGGAAAGGTTGGCCCAAAACACATTGAATACAGTGAGACTTTTTTGCAATCAGTCCCTCTTAACTTAAGAACATCTTTAAGGTGCTTTGCAGGGGCACTTAAAATCAACCACACAGCAGTTCATAGGCTACTAAAAAAAGGCAGATTACAAAAGCCCCCATCATGGTAAAGCAAGGTTGGAAAGGTTGGGACTTCTTCCACAACATGTACAAGTTGAAAAGGCTATTATAGATGAATGTGTCAACTACTTGAATGAAAACCTCCCAACAAATGAAGAAGAAATGCTATTTTGAAGAAGTAAACTATGCTGCTATATTTTGTAGACAAATTTTTGTGTATTTTTTTGTTGTCATGTTTTGTAACTACTAATATGAACTGCAGCCATCAGGAACTTGTAATCCTTCATTTGACTTTTGTAATCTATCAGGGACTTAGCAAGAACTTTAGCCAATGACACCTCAAGGCCCCAAATTTTGCCGAGCACATTGACTTGTAGCTCAATTGTAAGTCCTTTCATCATTTAGATTTTTTTTAAAACAGCAAACAACCAACAGTATTCAACAGTTTATCCAACCATAAGGAAACAAGAATCCATCATGGACTTTGCAATGACTCAAGCCAATGATACCTCAAGGCTGTAAATTGAGCCGAGCACATTGTCTTCGAGTTCAATTGCGAGTCCTAGCATCATTTGGACCATTATTCAGAAAGGTAATTTCATCATTCATCAATGGCAGTCACCAACAGATCTAAGTAATTAAATCTCCCAACCACACTTAATTAAAGTAAAATTAAAAAAGGATAGTACAGACCCTGTCATTCAAGCAACTGTTACAAACATTTCTAGGGTTTTCTTCCTCTGTAAGTTTTTCGTCATCTTCCTCACTCTGTTTTCCGTCATCTTCCAGCTCGGATACTCATCTTCATACCAGTACAACGGGGAGTTCAGCTTGATTCCAAGAAGAACCGTCCCCAAAGCTCTACAAGAATACCGTCCCAAAGATTTCTCTGCCTCGCCACTTTCATATAATCGCATAGGCCATGGAGATCCATTTTCAATTGACTGGATAATATGCCGAATGAGCGAACCTTCTTCCTCGTCGTCTGTTCGAAAGAGAGCATCAACCAATGGCTTCAAATCGGGTACTGACATGACGAACAGAGGGGAAAACTCAGGTTGAATGACGAAGAAGGTGAACGATTTGGGTGAAAATCGCAGGTTTAATGTCGATACAAGTATAATGGCGAAGAAGAAGAAGAACGAGTGGTGAAGAAACCCTAGAAAATAACGATGGTGGTTGGGGGATTAAAGATCACAGATTTAATGAATGAGTGGTTGGGAGTTTAATTAAAAAGTGGTTAAAAATTAAGTGATTTAATGTTTAATGTTAATTATGTTTAACAAGTTTAAGTAAGGGTAATATGGTATTTTCATATAGGAAAACTTTCCAAATAAGGTAAATTTGTAAGTGTATCACTTATTGTGAAACACTCCTTTATGGAAAGTGTATCACTTATTGTGATACGGAGGAAGTATATACCAATTGAAACTAGTGGACAAAATTTACATGTAAAGGAGAGGTTGTTAAAATGGAGAGAGAATATATACCATGCTATTTGGGTTGTACTCTACATAACCAAAATAACCACCCTATAAACAGGTGTGTTGGTTCATTAGGTACCCTTTCGAATATATATATATATATATATATATATATATATATATATATATATATATATATATATATATATATATATATATATATATATATATATATATATATATATATATATATATATATATATATAGTGCCCGATTCAACGCAGAACCGTTTAAAGCTGCAGAACCGCAGAACCATCCTAACATCCAATGTTTTCTATATTATACATAAGCTCTAAATTTTCATACACGTTGTAACCATCCTAACATCCAATGTTTCCAATTTTTTATACAAATAATATATAAATATATTTATATATCATGTGTATAAAAAATTGAAAACATTGAATGTATAAATGTGTTATAGCGTGTATAAAAATGTAGACCTTATGTATAACATAGAAAATATTGGATGTTAGGATGGTTCTGCGGTTCTGCACCTTTAAACGGTTCTGCGTTGAATCGGACCCTATATATATATATATATATATATATATATATATATATATATATATATATATATATATATATATATATATATATATAGGGTGCGATTCAGCGCAGAACCGTTTTTAGCGACAGAACCACAGAACCCTCTTCCAGCCAATCAAATCGCAGCATTTAATAATTAATTTATTTTTATTAATATTAAACGAAAAGGGTATTAAAGTAAAATTGCACAAATCGGTTATAAATGGAAACCGAATAAATGCTGGCTGGATTCCTAAAAATATGGCAAGTCCGTTTTTTTTAAATATTGAACAGTAGATGTTTTGAACATGTACTTTTTTTATTAAATATCCGGAGTTGGCTAAACATTGCATGTTTCTGACATTAAGTGTCGCACGACATGGATGTACGTATATCAGAATATAAAAAACAGGATATGTTTATAACGTTTCTGTAAATATGCGACAAATGAAAACATTGGATGAAAACAATAAAACATTGTATGTAAAAACAATAAAACATTGGATGTAAAGATAATAAAAACATTGGATATGTAAATGTGTTACAACATGGATGTAAATACAATAAAAACATTAATTCAATTTTGTTGTACATTGAAAACAAATGGTTAGAGAAGTATGTTAGAGCTAGTGCCTCCCACTTTCGTTATAGTTAACTGATATTGCCTTCTTCCTACCACTTCTCCTAAGACCTGAAAAAAAACATAACACAATATCATCTATTTTAAAGTGAAAAACATACAATGTCAATGTCAAAATCAGACAATGTCAAAATCTGAAAAACAATAAACAACTTATGAATTGAGAAAAGTACATAAAAGCATACCTCCATTTCTGCTGCTGAGTTGAACTCATCTAAAGAACAAGACATTAAAACCAAATAAACACTTTGAAGCTTTTGACCCGCCCATTTTGACCTGAACCCACTGTGATCCATTACCAAAACCAACCCAACCTACTCATTACCACAGAAAAAGTTAACACCAACTATCATACATAATACATACAATGTCATTTAACTGTACAACCAAGTTTACAATGTCATTTAATTGTACAACCAAGTATTATAAAATCTGAAAAACATACAATGTTAACTAAAACCTGGACACCGATGATACATAATACAACAAATCAAGCAATCAAAAATGTACAACCAAGTATTATAATAGAACAATACATAAAAATGTGAATAAAAATGAAATAATCGTTCAAAAAACCATGTATCTGACCACGAGTTTACTAATCAACAATCGAACCCTACCCAAATAATCAACAATCGAATAAGAAACAATGAAATACAACATTAACGGACCTGATAATATAAGAAAACGATTACAAGAAAGAGTATTACCTATTTATTTTCTATACAGCAGATAAAAAAACACCAAGCATTCATATCGACTGAAGAATATAAACGATAATGGGGATAAGGGTTTCGGCAGAAACCCACATCAAATTTAACATAATCGATTAATGAAAGAACAAATACTAGTAGATTACTAACCGGACATCTTTATTGAACCTTCAATTTCACTTTATCTCTTTCTTCAGCCACGCATAAAAACCCTAATTCGAACGATGGTGACTTGTGATTCGAGTTGTATCAGCCGTAATTTCAAGCGATATGGTATAAAAACTCATATATTGTAGAAGATTAGGAAGATGTCGTTTACAATTTTGAAGAATCGGTGAAATGGAAGGAGCGTGAAATTGGGAGTATTTGGTACGTGATCTCCGAAAAATCTGCACACGAATGGATTAATTATTCGGTTTTTAATCCTTTTCAATTACCTTAGTATGTCAATTTACTAGTATACTCTCACTCAAATTAAATATCCATTTTTTTAATAGAATAGAAAATAGAAAAAGGGATCTTTCCCCTCAACCGTCGATCAGATCATCAAGGGCCAAGATTAAAAAATTAAAATGGTTCTGTGGTTCTGTAGCTTAAATCGGTTCTGCGCTGAATCGGACAATATATATATATATATATATATATATATATATATATATATATATATATATATATATATATATATATATATACTTTCTCCGTATCAAAATAAGTGAATTATTTTAAAGTTTATGTTTTTTGAGGTAAAATAAGGTTATAAGAGATTAGTGAATGGATGGGCCCCACACTTTTTATTATTTTGTTATTTTTTCTAAATGGTGAAAAAGTCATATATAGGAAGATGACAAAAATGGATGGGGCTCACACCTTTAATGATGTTTAAAGATGAATAAGTAAGGGTAATGAGATATTTTTAAATATAAAACTTACCAAATAAAGTAAAATATTAAAGTGATTTACTTATTTTGATATACTCCGAAAAGGAAAGTGATCCACTTATTTTGATGCGAAGGAGTGCATTGGCGCGCAGAATAAAATATCATCCTCCTCAAATATTATATATCATCAATACAACAACTTTTGCATATTACTTATGTTCCATCGTTTGTACATACACACAAACACACACTTTGTTTCTTGCAAATACCCGACATGTCCGATCAAGATTATGATTGTCCAAACCCGATACGGGTTGAACACGTCAGATTTCGAACACTTATTACTATTGGGTTAATTTCATAAAATAGTAACAAAGTTTTAAAAGTGTTCCATTTAGGTCACTCAAACTTTGATTTCATTCTATAATAATAACCAAGTTTCAAAAGTTTTCCAATAACGTCAAATTTACCTTCTATAATAAGTTATATACCAGGTCACCTCATTTAAATTTATATATGAAACCTCATAATTGAAATACTTAAGTTTATATATAAGGTGACATGATAACCTGTTATAGAAGATAAATTTCACATGATTAGAACATTTTGCAACTTAGTTATCATTATAAACTGAAAGTAAAGTTTGAGTGAACTAAAAACAATCTCTTGTTGGCTAAACTTGAGTCGTTTAGCATCCTCTCTCGAAATCCGGTACGCATTCGCCACCACATCCACCGGCATGCTAGTAAACACCAACATACGGCCGGCAATGGTCGATATCATGGCATTGTCATTAGTCTTGAAAGACACCCATTTGCACCCGTGATCACCTGCTCGCTTGACCACCGCAAAGTTCTGTGGAATCACCACCACCTGTCCCTCCCGAACCTGAAAACCGAGTTTCCTTCATTGTTCATGATCTGTATCCTCATGCTTCCGTTAGTTATGTAGACAAGATTGTGTGCGTTTAAGGTCCAATGTGGGGATTGAAATGAATTTTTATAAAGTTCGCCTTTTTCGGCACTAAGTTTGAGTAATCCGAGAATGGGGAATTTGAAGGTGTTGATGTTTGTAATCTGGCCGGCTTTCGGGTTCACGCATGCAAATTAGGGTTTTCGATGTTTATACATAGGTTTAAACTACAAATGGTTTCTTCAATCTCGTTGGTCGGTCCACTTTGTTGGACAAGTTGTTGGTCGTCTATTGCTGCGTCATGCAACAATTTGGTACTCATTTTGACCTTGAAGCATTAGGCGAACTCCACACTGACATTGAACACTTCCGATAAAGACTGAATGCCAAATCCGTCTAAGATGTTGCTGACGTCACCCTGGGGTTGATCCTGTCTCTGACTTTGGTTTTGACCGTGTGGTGGTTGTTGAGTTTGAGCTTGAGAGTTTCCGGCGAGGAAGAATGTCTAAAATATTATTAGAAAATCAAAAGATTTTAATTCAAATTTTGGTAGTTAAAATATAGGGAGCAAAAAAAATTTCACTAAATTTTGATTTATGTAATACTACCTCGTTCACAAAATTATTATCACAAGTAAAATTCACATGGTTTAAGAAAAATATATTTATTACACTGTGCAATCAATAGAATTATATCTTTATCACATAATTGTCTTTTGATATGTAAAATTTTCAAGTGGACAATAATTTTAAGACATACTCCCTCCGTCCCACAAAAAACTTCCCATTTGATATGGGCACAAGTTTTAAGGGGATAGTTAGTGGTGGGGTCATTGGTAATAATTTTGATTAAAATATAAGATTGGTTTGGAGAGAGAAAGATGGTTAGTGGATAGTTAGTGGTGGGGTTCATAGTAATAATAGTATTTTATTATGTGGAGCCCATCAATTGAATGAAATGTGAAGTTTTTTGTGGGACAAAAAATTAAGGTCAAATGGGAAGTTTTTTGTGGGACGGAGGGAGTATCAAAAAAGAAATATAGACAATATAATGGGGACATAGGGAGTATAGTTTTAAGGAAAATTAGCGTTTGTATGGTTGTATTTTTTAGGCATTTTAAATGTATTTAAATTCCAGAAACTCAAGTGAACAATAATTTTAAGACATATCAAAAAAGAAATATAGACAATATAATGGGGACATAGGGAGTATAGTTTTAAGGAAAATTAGCGTTTGTATGGTCGTATTTTTTAGGCATTTTAAATGTATTTAAAACCCAGAAACTCACCCCAAAGTCGCCACATGTCATTTGTCAGTGTACAATTTCTATCACCCACATTCCCGGTTTTGATATTCCGAAAAGTGACAAAAATTGAGCTTCCCGAAAGTGACCAAAATTAATTGTTACCCACCCATCTGTCAACCGAGTTAATTAAAATCTCAAAATTAATTGAGCTTATAACTTAGCGGTATCAAGGTGATTAGGTGTCCCACAAGATTGTGGGTTCAAGTCATGTTGTGGATAAAACTGGTATAGATTTAATGGGTGTGTATCATAGCCGTTCAAAAAAAAGTTAATTACCATGTACCCGATACCCATCCGTTTATTTCTTCAGTTTTGCGAGCCTGTTTTTCGCTTGAACTCCATTTTGCATGAATATTAGTATATCATTGGAAACATTACATGAGTTTGAATTTTGAAGTCCTTTAATACTAAAATATGTCCTGTAATTACGACTCAAAATCACATAGACTAAGGTGCTGTTTGTTTTTTTGACAAAAGGTCTTCCTGGGGTCTTTTGTCTTCGCGGCGCAGACCACGCGCAGAAAAAGGTTTGCGCAGATGTTTGTTTTTTGGAAGCCCGCAGACCTTATATTGTCTGCCTAAGGTCTCCCCAGGAAGACTTGAGCATTAGCTTCTTAGGTCTTCCAAACTTAAAAAAAAAATCTCCAAACTTAATTAATATTATTATTATTATATTAATATATATTATTATTATGTTAATCTATAATATTATTATATTAATTATTATTATTATTATATTAATTAATAATATTATTATATTAATATATAATATTATTATATATTAATATATTTTATTATTATGTTAATATATAATAATATTATATTAATTAATATTATTATTTTATTAATTAATATTATTATTATATATTAATTAATATTATTATTATATTAATATATAATATTATTATATTAATTAATATTATTATTTTATTAATTAATATTATTATTATATATTAATTAATATTATTATTATATTAATATATAATATTATTATATTAATTAATATTATTATATTATTAGATAATAATATATATTATTAAATTTAAATTATATACTTCCTCCGATTCAAAATAAGTGATACACTTTCCTTTTTGGGGTGTATCAAAATAAGTGATACACTTTGAAAAATTACCTTATTTGGCAAAAGATAGTGGGACTCACACCCACTAACTATCTACTTTAACAAAATGAAAAGACTCATTTACCCTTACTTTTACTTTTAAACATCATTAACTCCACTTTATTAAAAAAGTGTGGGACCCATTTACCACTAACCATCCAATTAATCTAATTTAACCATCATTATAAACTTTTGCCTCAAAATCCGTGAAATCCAAAGTGTATCACTTATTTTGAATCGGAGGAAGTATATTATATTTAAATTTAAATTTAAATTATATATATTATTAGATAATAATATATATTATATTTAAATTATCTATTATTATATTTAAATTATATATATTATATATAAATAAAATATAATATTAATATATTAACTAATATTATTAATATATTAATTAATACTATTATTATTATATTATTATATACTATTATTATATTAATGTATTATATTATTGTCTTAGTTAATATTTTAGTTTATTTAAGTAGTCTGCAGATGTTAAAAAACAAACAACAGTTTTCTTGCAGACTGCAGACCTTTGGTCCATCTCAGAAGCTACAGCAGCTGGCAGATGTGGTCCGCAGACAACAGATCTTTTTGCTCTGAAAAAACAAACAACACCTAAGTATCACACAAAACCATATGGACTCAACATCACATAGACTCAATTTAAATTACTCAAAATGATTTTGAATCATCAATTAATTGTGAATTTTACTCATCGCAATTTTAGGACACGAAGTAATTTTACTTCATAAATGACCAATATAGTTTATAGTTTGTAGTACCCTTTTACGTTGATGAAGCTGGTTATCCTCGTTCTTAGTGTGGAAGAAGACAACCACAAGTTCGTTATCACCGTCGTTGTGGATCCAGTAAGCTGCTCCGGTGGGAATGGCAACCAAATCACCCTTGTTCAACCTCTGTACTTTTTGATGACGGTCGGAAAAGTCCTGTCTACTTTGGCCGGAAGACTGTTCCGGTGAATATTGATAGGTTTCAGGGCATCCCGGCAATATAACTCCCAAAAGACCGTTACCTGTTAAAAGTTGAAGTCAAAAATAAAACTAGCCCATTAATACATTTTCTTGAACAACTTTAATTCTCAAAGTAAAAAAATTTAGAATCATATGATATCTTTTTAGTATTTAGAGTTAAATGGAAATATATAATATAATCAACTTTAATATATTAACAACTTACAAAATTTTAAAGTTGCAATGTATGTAGTTATATGTAATATCTCAATTATATTAAATATGTGTTTAATTGGGATCGGATTGTCAGCTTATTGTATTTTGAAAACTCAAATTATTAAAAATTAATATATTTGACAAAAGAATATTTAAAAATTAATTATTTATTCTTTTGGGCATCTAAAAAGAAGTTTTGAAAAAGCCAGTGGAAAGGTATGTTTAGAAGCTGATTATTTGCATTTTACATATTAACTAAATAAATATATAGTTTTTTAAATATTAAAAAAATTGATTTAAAAAAATCTGATTTAATGAATATTGCAATTTCAAAACAACATAATTAAATACTATTTTTCATAATCACTTTTTATAATGGATAATATCCAATTATCTATTTTCAAAACATATAATCTATTTTCAATAATTAATTTCATACACCTTAAAACTAATGAACATAGTAATAGTTTGAGCCAAAAAATTAACAATTATGAACCCAACTAATAGTTAAACCAAAACAATTCATGAAAGAGGGTTGAAATTTATAAATTGTATACATATTGTTAGCTTTACCCGTCTTTGGTTACGACAATAATAGAAAGCATTACTTGTTTTAATCATTTTAAAAGGTTACACATTTTAAAAGGTTACAAATAAATTATACATTTTTTATTTTTTAGTGTAACAAAATAAATGATATATTTTTATAAAGGATTTTTCTAACGTATACCCCTGGGGCATAGGATAACGGCATTTAATGAAGCAATAATTTCCACTTAAAATTATATTTAATGCATCTTCTAAAATGGTAGGAGTTAGAGTTCATTAATTTATTCAATACATATTAGGAAATTATCGTTTCATTAAATACACGATATCGTATGCCCCTGGGGCATACGTTAAAAAAATCATTTTATAAATGAACTTATTTGGTTAACGTTAGTGGGGCCAAACATACTAACTAATAAATGACGTGTTTACCCTTACTTTTACTTTTAATCACCATTAACCTCATCTTATTCAGAAGATACGCGATTTACTCCCCCTAATTATCCAATTTAATCTAATATTTATATAACTGTCGTTATAATTTTTGCCTTAAAAAATGTGAAACTAAATGTATCACCTAATTTGAATTAGAGAAGTATAATTTATACCTGTTACGACTAAGGCCAAGATTGCGGTGTTGACATAGGAAGGCAAAAGAAGACCACCGGGTTGGATCCGGTGTCGAATAAAGTCAACACCGGCACACTGGAATTGCTGGTTGGCATCACAAAACTCAGTGACACCAGCTTCAGCTTGGATAACATCGTACGGCTCAAGAACCTCAATGTTTCGAAACTGACATTGGTTTAGTTGTTGCATCTGTTGGTGGCGAGCAAATGAGGTGGAAAAGAGAAGGGAGAAAGCTAAAAGCAACGATTGTTTGAACGCCATTGTCAGCTAATTAATGATGGTTGTGATAAAATTGGCTTGGAGAATAAGGAGTGTAAAGTAGGTTTTATAGTGGACAACCGTGTTTGTATATATGTATAATGGTCATGATTAGGAGCGGACTTACAATGTAGCACGAGGTAACTTGTGCAATCCTTCAAAATTTCCTGAATAGTATTAAAAAACATTTAAGATTTCTTTATAATGTACGTGATATTTTTAAGCAAAAAATATGTAACTGGTGATATCCCTTAGTTTTATTCCTATATCTTCCTTTGGTAATGATTATGATAATGAAAAATGAACGATGATAAACTATGTCGAATAACTATGCTAGAATCTAGATACATATATATCAAGGTTTCTCTTGGGTTGATGTTAGGCTTTATAGGGTTGGTGTTTAAGTATCGAGGACTGTTAAGCAAGGTTTTATATATATTAATTGTCAGTTTCTTTGTTGATTTTTTTCTACTTTTTTTTTGTGAAACGGCAAATCCTAATCTACTCCTAATTATCACCTATATCCACGACGGGACTCAAACCCCTGACCACAAGGTCAAGAGGCAAACACCATAACGCTAGGCCAAAGGCCCGCTAGTTATATAATATCCTACAAAAGTATATATTTTTTGTGTCCCTCCGTCCCACAAAGAAGTTTACATTTCTATTGGGCACGAGATTTTAGGTGATAGTTAGTGGTTGGGTCACTAGTAATACGTTTGATTAAAATATAAGATTGGATTGGAGAGAGAAATATAGTTAGTGGATATTAATGGTGAGATTTTTAGTAATAATAATATTTTATTATGTGGGGTCCATCAAATGTGAGATATGTAAACTTTTTTGTGGGACAAAAAATTAGTGAGAAATGTAAATTTTTTTGTGGGACGGAGGGATTATTAATTTATCTAAAACTTGTTGATATATATTAAGATTCAATTCTTAACAGGTATAACTTAGCTAAAGATGGTAAAACAAACAGGAGATGTTGGTTTAAATAAACAGGTCGTTTGATAATTACCGAATGAGTTAGTTATTAATTAAGTTAGTTGCCTGAGTCAGAATTTCTAACTGAATTTTTTTTCCCCATTTGGACAGCAACAGTAAGATCATTTGCACCGAGTCTGATATGTGGACCAAGTTAGATGAAATTGAGGAAATTAAAAATCCTGACTCGAACCGAGTCCGAACTTGAACTAAGTCTTAACCAAATCAAACGGGCCCTCAGTCGAGCTGAAACAGATTCGCATTAGAATGGGTCATAATAGGGCCGGTCTAATGGTTTTACATGCCCCGGACGAAATGATAAATCGATGCCCCTTAAATCATGCAATACACTAAAGATATACAACATAAATTTATAAAACAAAATGCAAACATTTTTTCATTAAAAATATTAATGATATTACAAATAAACTGCAAAATATCAAAAAAGTCTAAAACAATGTCTTCAAATTGCTAACACCTTCAATCTTTCTTGACACACGGTGCTTTGAGAATCGAGATACGACTTTATCAATCTAAGCTTGGAAAGTGCCATGTCAACTAAAATAAATTCAAAACTTGATAGCTCAGCGTCTAACAAAGCTTCAGCATCTCTACTAATTTTTCCATCATAATTAACTTTGGCTAATTTTGATAAAGCTTTTTTTATTTTTGCAAATTGAGTCTTAATAGCTTTAACACTTTCAATTCGACTTACCCAACAAGTAGTAACAAAGATTTTACCGATACATCGTCTATATGATCAAGTAAAATACTCCATCTTGTAGTGGAACTAGAAAACACATCATAGATTCTTTGACATGTTCCAGAAAAGATTTGTACTTTGCGATAAGAATTCGCCATATGAACGAAATCATCCAATAGTTCTTCAACAAATACATTATGATCAATAGACATATTTATATCTGCATAAAAGAATTGAACTCATCCGCTACTCTAAATGGCAGGTTCAAAGTGAACATGATAAGTGAATGAACAGAATCGCCGAATCAGTGATAAATAACATAAACAAAAAGTCAAAGTGAATAATTAGTGAAACAAAAAGTCATAATAACATAAACAAAATTGAGTGAAACAAAGTGAATATTAAACTACTTCCTGATTTTCTAAATAATTCAAAGTGAAACAAAAAGTCACAATAACATAAACAAAATTGAGTGAAGACAGTGAATAATTCAAAGTGTATAATTTGTGGAATTCTGATGGTTACCTTATTACTTGACTGAATCAGTGAACACGATAAGTGAATGAACGGAATCGCCGAATCGGTGATAAATAAAATTGAGGTGCTGCTCGATATGTATCAATGTATGATTCTTCAAAAGATATTTATGATTCTTTATTTCTTCAAGAACGATCATAATATATATTTAGTTTTTGCCCGTTCAAGAAATCGAAGAGTCGTATGTGTGATTTTTGATTTCTAATTGCAAATTCCAATCGCTTCCGGCCCTGCGTCGTTTCTGGCTTTCTGCCTGTGTCATTTTCTCTCCCCACCCTACCATAGAGTCCAGCCTCTCAAAATAATTTAAATGGGCTGTTGATATTTGGGCTAAATTAAATATGTATACATCTATTGGGCTAATATTTTTGATGCCCCTAAGAAAAAAATCAACTTGGGCCGTCGCCGCCCCCCCCCCCCCCCCCCCCCCCAAGCCGGGCCTGGGTCATATATAAGGCCAAATGGGTTCGGGCCACCCACTACTTCTTTATTTTATATATTTTAAACTCATTTGAGCAACTTAATATTTATCACTAAATAAGTGAGTAAATTGCATTGTTTCTACTCATTGTTTGACTCAACTAACAAGTTCAGTTTTTTTTTTTTTTTCGAATCATATGGAGAATTATTTTTTTTTCATAAGTTTGTAACACGGATCAACCTTTATTTGGATGTCCATTAGTCTTATCCATCAAGTCCTTTAACGTGTTTTGCGTATGAGGGAAAACTAGTAATTTATTCTATGAAATGTCTAAACTTGCTATTTTGGCTAATCATTAGAGCGTCTTCTGTGATAAAAGTTTTAGGTTTACTGATTTGTCATGTCATCTTACATCACCGGCTCATAATTATTTTGACTTTATATACACTTCTCCATTATTTGCATGCTTCCAAAAGTTAATTAATGAGCTAAGTATTAAAACATGAATGTTTACAAAATAAACATTTATGTTACGTAATTATAAAACTCACCTTGACTCACAAAAATAAAAATTATTTTTGTAATTTGTTTATTAAGTATATATGAGTAATATGAAGGTATCAAGTCTAATCCCCGCAGGATGTAACTTTTGGGCCATCATACGGTCATTTCCATTAGCATAGCCTTATCACTCGATTTACGTTCCATGTGGTGTGGCTGACAATTTGATGGGAACTTGTTCAAAGAAGGTTAGGAAAAAAACACAATTTCGATGAATTAATGCCACGAGATACTTCTACTACGTTATTCTTCTACAAACTTTTCTATATTATGAACATATTATTTAATTTCCCGTTATTTAAATCGTATACAAATTATTTAGAGTAAATTACACGGATGATCCTTTAAGTTTATAGCAAATTTCACAAATAGTCATTTAGTTTTAAAAATTACACCGATTGTCCTTAATTCTGAAAGGTTATTCACCGATGGTCCTTTACACTAACTGACGTTAATTTTTTCTGTTAACTTACCCCATGTGCAATACACATGAGGGTAAAAAAGTCATTTTTCATTTCTTTTCTTTTCATTCTAAAACTAAAAACTTTTATTTAAGATTAAAAAATTAATTAAAGAATGAAAAGAAATGAAAAATGACTCTTTTATCCTCATGTGCATTACACATGGGGTAAGTTAACAGAAAAATTAATATGAGTTAGTGTAAAGGACCATCGGTGAAAAACCTTTCAGAATTAAGGACCATCGGTGTAATTTTTGAAACTAAAGGACCATTTGTGAAATTTGCTATAAACTTAAAGGACCATCAATGTAATTTACTCAATTATTATTAGGTTAAAGATGCGTGGATGCTCGTGAAATTCACAGGCCCTTAGCTAGTATCCATATATCTTACTCATATACAATCAATGTTCTAAAAGGCGCGCCATGGCGGCGCCAAGGCGTCGCCAAGGCGTGAGGCGCGGCGTCGACGTTATGAAACAGACCATGGCGGCTCGGCTAGGCGTGGCGTGAGATAAGGCGTGATAAGGCGCCCCTTATGGCGAGTTTTCTTGAAGGCGGCTGTAAAAATTGAATTTTTTTTAAAAAAAATTTTAATATATATAATTATAAATTTAAATATAATATTTTTTATGAGCTTTATATATGAATTGTTATATAAATCAATAGATTTATAAAAAAAATTCAATTTAATATACGTATATATATAAATTATATAAAAAATTTACCGCCTTAAGCGACGCCTTGAAAAATGACATGGCCCGCCTTGGCTGAGGCTTGATGGTGCCGCCACGCCACGCCTTACGCTTTCTAGAACCTTGTATACAATTATATATTACATCAATTAATATAGAGTAATGGTATTGATTCCTACCATTTAGACTTACTCATAATCCTACTCATTAAATGAAGACATATGTCAAAATCAAGGGATAATATTACAATAGAGAATTAGTGGATTACATCTATCATCCTATCAAGTGGGTAGGACTATGAACAGAAATAAATAGTAAGACTAAATATTATTTCTCATTAATATATGATTAAAGGCATATCTATGAATCAATATTAAAGGACATACTAATACAACAAGACATGGATAGTAGATATCGACATTAAAGCTTCAGTCAATCATGTGTGTAACGAAGAACCCTAACACACTGAATTTCCTTTAACCAGACGTGTTGACATAACGGTTCAATATAGTCATAATTGTTAGTTTCTCGCTACATTTGCAACCCCAACTGCATCACAAAATTTCATGAGTTTTAAATTTAAACCGATCAATTGGTCAGAGAATTGCCAAATTGGCCAAATCATTTTGGTTTAGCCAGTTTTTTTGGTGTCAGGATCGAATAATCAAAACAGTTATTAGAATCACAATGATCTACTCACAATCAGAAGTTACAGCGGATTAACACTATTGTGATTTAACAAGAATAATAAACTGTAAATAATATGCGAATTATTAAGAACCCAGTTTATCACAAAAGCTTCAATGTATATTGATCGAACGAATTACAATACACACGTATGTTTACAATTCATAAGGAACTATTTATAATAAACTTTGAAGCCTAACATTTACCCTAGTTATTCTAGGACTAGATTACAATTGAATTTAAACATATACGATCTTCTAAAACAAACTTCCTAAGATCTCGGACTCGATATACTTCATAAATAAGTTTAGCAGTAGTAACTTCATCGAGCAGTAGTAATGATGATCATCAGTAGAAAACATGAGATCAGTAGTAAGTTTGCATCAACTCCTTAGCAGCAATAAGTAGTTGATCAGTAGTAATCATATCGTCAGTAGTAAGTCTTGTACCAGCACCAAGACTTGATTAGTATCAACCTGCACATCAGTAATAACTGTTTATATCCCAACACTTGGTTTAGACTAAATCATAACAGGAATGTATGTTCTAAACATGGTAATAAATAGGGTTGTTGAAATAACAAGAATGTATGTTCTAAACATGGTAATAAATAGAGCAGTCGAAAATAACTGAAATCCATTCTAGCCCGCCGAATCGTTCTGAATTCGAGTAGGTCGGGTCGGGTAGTTCGGGTATCGGATAAACCGAAAATAAAACATGCCGAACATAAGGTAATACTCTATGTTTGAAGGTGTACCTGAATACCCGATTTTTTTAAAAGGGGTTTATTTTATGAGAAATAATATTTAGTCTTACCATTTAGACCTACTCATAGGTCTACCCACTTGATAGGATGACATGTGTATTACACTAATTATCTCTCCTAATATTATCCCTTGATTTTGACACGTGTCTTCATATAATAAGTAGGCGTGTGAGTAGGTCTAAATGGTAGACCTAAATACCATTACTCTTATTTTATTCATCTCAATTACAGGGACAAATGTTTCTTATTCACTTTTCACTGTTTGAGTTATTAAATTTGAGTCCACTGTTAGTTTGATACATGTAAAAATTTGAAGATTGACGTGCTTTACTTTTTGGTTTATGAATGTTAGTTTATGAACTACCCATACCCAAATATCCATATTTAATTTGGTTCAGGTATTGAGTATTTTATATTTAAAAAAACCCAAACTATCCAAAACCCAAAAAATAAACCAGATCAACACCCCTAACAATTTCCTCTCATCTAGTTGTCGTTACAAAAACATCAAAATATACATTCAAGCATCATGCTAATGATACAAATATACATCATACAACGAATTACACAAACTCCTTTATAACATTACAAAAATTCTCTCTCTCACTCAATTTTGAGATATTAAAAATACATATTTCAATAGAGACCCATGTGGGTCCCACATTAATAACGCTAACTCAGGGAAAACTTAGCACCAATTCATTATCTAATGGAAAGAATATAATAATCACACAACAATAAAAGAATTTGGTGAAGAAAACTAACTTTTCATCCATTTCTTGCCTGCTATAAAAAACAAAAGTGGCCCAATTTAGAACTATAAAGTAGATAATTACGGGTATTAGATGTGGCAATTTCAACCCATTTACTTGTGAACGGGTCAAATGGGTCAAATGGGTTGAATGGTCAGACAAGGGGGGTGATCTCTAAACACCATCTTTTTTAACGATACACCACTAACTTAAAATGAGTTTGCCCATTTTGCCCTTCATTTAATTGGTAAAGGGTAAAATGGTCAAAACTACCCATTTGACCCGCCCGTTTTGCCAGGTGGAACGTGTATGAAGGAATAAATGTTAATATGTTATGCTTGCCTTGCTCAGGTACTTTTTGTGAACTTTTAGTGCTTCGGTTAACGCCTTTTTTGCATCCAAGCTTCCAGTTATGTCACCCATGATCTGATAAAATAAACAAAATTAATAAATAATTACAGCTGGCACTTTCCACACATTTACTTATGAATAAGTCAACTCGTGTTATGTTGTATCTCTAACAAAGTCAACTGGATCAAAAGTTAGTGTTGAAATAACATAAGTATTAAGTGTAAATTACAGAAATCATGGTTTTTTTAATTCTTAATTTCAACCCTCCCAATTTTTTTCTGCAATTTTTGTTCCCGTGGTCTTTATGTCCCTTAGCCATCTAAACTGACCAAAATACCCTTGTTCTTACCTTTTTGAGTTTTTGAATATTTTTCTACTATTAATTAAATATTTAAAAGAATTCAGAATAAGGGTATTTATGTCATTTTAGGTAGCTAAGGGACTCAATTTGCAGAAACTAAAGACCACATGGACAAAAGTTGCAGAGAAAAAAACATGTTTCAGCTCAAGCGCATGTGAGCCAACCCGGCCCGTTTTGGCCCGTTTTATATAATTTGAAGAAAACCTGTGCCACATCATCAAGGCCCTTAGCCTCATTTAAGAGTTTCTTGTTCTTGGTCTCGAGAACACCAGCAACCAAAAAAACCGCAAGAAGACTTTTTTGATCGGTTCGTCCGTTTTTAACGTTTTTTCTCTCGTATTTCCCGTACTGTTGGAGTACTTTTTTGCTTAATTTTGTTGCTGCGGGATCATGTGAACTATTTGCAGCATATTCAGAAAACATGTTTGGATTATACTCCATGGCCCACATTACCTGATTTTCCATTTTTTTATTTAAAACACGATATTGAAAAAAGAAAAAGTTTAAATTACCAAAATTTTCCCTGGGGTATTTCAACCCTAACTTTTTTTTTTCCCGGGTTTTTTGTCCATGTCATCCTCATTTAACGTTTATTTCTTCCTTTTCCACCTAAATTGACCAAAATACCCTTATTTTTAATTCAACTCGTTTTTTTAAATTCATTATTATTTTTCCTATCATCTTCTCTGGCGACTTCACTTCTCTTATTTTTAATTTATCTCTTTATTTTTGTTTATTTTATACACTAGGTTTACATTTCTTCTATGAAGTAGCTAGAGAAGATGACTGGAAAAAGAAAAATAAATTATAAAATTAGATAAATTATAAACAAGGGTATTTTGGTCAATTTAGGTGGAAAAGGATGAAATAAATTAAAATTGAGGACCACACGGACAAAAAACCTGGAAAAAAATAATTTAGGAGCAAAAACGCAGAATCCGAAATACCCCAGGGACAATTTCTGCAATTTACCCAAAGAAAAAGAAAAGTTAATTAATCTAGAAAAAAAAGTATTTTTCTTTTACCTCCCATAGATATAAAGCATCTACGAATGAAAATTCCCTTCGAAAAAGCACCATAAGCATGCGAATTGCAAATAAATATTCTCCACCATCTAAGCCCTCTAATTAAAAAATATTAAATGAGAAATGTGTTAATTAATTAAAAAATAATTAAAACTAACTAAGGTGAAAAAGTCAAAACTAACTAAGGTGAAAAAAGTCAAAACTAACTAACTTACCAAGATGTTGATGAAGCTTCGGGTCAACAACTCTCATAACTTGTGAAAGTATACCAAGTTGTGATTGGACTCCCATACAAGTTGCATTTGACCTGAAATTTTCCCTCTTCATAAAGGAAACCAAACTTGTATAAATTCAAATCAACCTCACAATATTATCCAAAAGCGTAAATTAAAAAAATGGTCCCTGTGGTTTGCTCAAAATTATGGATTTGGTCCCTACATTTTGTTTATTACATGGATGGTCCCTTATCTTATCTCGCCACTTTTGTTTCACGAACCTAAGGTAGAAAGAAAGGGATGTTACAAGACTTTTTTACCCTCACGTGACATCATCTAACAGACATATTTTACACACAAGCACTTGAGGGGCCATCTGTGTAATTACCAAAATGTGAGGAACTTGATCTGTCTTACCTTTTTAGGCTATTTTCCCATAAAGAAACTAAAATATAATCATGCATTTTTTATGAATATTTTTTTATAGAAGTAACAAAATAATAATAGAGTTTTACCACTCTACGCATTGCATGCTGAAAGCACCAAAAAGCATCGGCTTCATCTTCCAAAAGAATAACCATCGGAGAACATATATCATTCATTCCTATTTTTTTTAAAATTACAAAAAAGTCATAAATTTCTGAGTAAATTACAAAAATTGTCCTTGTGGTATTTCGGACTCTACATTTTTGACCCTAGATTTTTTTCGTTTCCATGTCCTTGTGATCCTCATTTTTCATTTATTTCGTCCTTTTCCACCTAACATGACAAAAATACCCTTATTTTAAATTTACTCATTTTTATTTATTTTCCTTTTTCCGGTCTTCTTCTTTGTATAAGATGACCGGAAAAAAAAAATACTTCCTCCGATTCAAAATAAGTGATACACTTTCCTTTTTGGGGTGTATCAAAATAAGTGATACACTTTGAAATATTACCTTATTTGGCAAAAAATAGTGGGACCCACACCCACTAACCATCTACTTTAACAAAGTGAAAAGACTCATTTACCCTTACTTTTACTTTTAAACATCATTAACTCCACTTTATTTAAAAAGTGTGGGACCCATTTCCCACTAACCATCCAATTAATCTAATTTAACCATCATTATAAACTTTTTCCTCAAAATCCGTGAAATCCAAAATGTATCACTTATTTTGAATCGGAGGAAGTATTAAAAAATGAGATAAATTATAAATAAGGGTATTTTGGTCATGTTAGGTGGAAAAGGACGAAATAAATGATAAATGAGGACCACATGGAAAAAAAGAGAAAAAAAAAAAAGTCTACAGACAAAAACGCATAATCGGAAATACCACATGGACAATTTTATATAATTTAATCTAAATTTTTTAGTACTAGGAATATAATTTTTGTCACCTTGAACATAACCAATATCATCATCTACCCAAGTATAAATAGCAAGAATATCCCATAATTTGGCTTGATTAGCTTCATTTTCATAAAAAACTAGAGCACGATCCGTGCGTACAACATCCAAACCTGATAAAACAACAATAAGTTGTGGTAATTCTGCACTACAGGTTACTTGGAACTAGACAGCTGGCAGATTTTGACCTAATTAAATATGAATGTGTCGATTTGGGTTACATTTTTATCAAACGGGTCAAATAGAAAGAAATGGGTCGAAAGTTGTCCAAACCCTAAAACCATATTCTTCAAAAGATTAGGTTTTATAGAAAAAATATTTTTTATAATTACACATAATTTTAAAGGTTTGGACAAAAACACTTTTTTGCCCTTTTTTTCCCTTCTTATTTAAATAAATAACTAATACATTAAATATGCTTTACACAAACAATATTATAACAATAAAAATCAAAACTTTGAATAAATGATTCAGTAGATTATCATCTAAAGTTTTCTATTTAACCATTTTAAGCATAAAACTAACCCAAATACGAATCTCATAACTAAACGGGTCAAAATTGTAACTCAAGTCAAGTTAAGTAACTAACCTATTTGATGCAAGCTTAATTTCCATTGGGCCACTTTCTTGTCTGAGTCAGCATCAGAATTTTGCAGGATATTTTCATTATCTTTTACTGTTTCTCCATCTAAAGGTGCCACCACAAATTTTCCACTACCAACAATCGGTACAATTTTTTTGCATTCTTCTTTCCATGAAGAATATTCTTCCCTAATTATATAAAATTAACTACCTAATTAATATTTTCCAATAATATCACATTTTTTTAGGCTAATATTTTTCAAAAATACCTTCTTTTTTGTCTGAATTGTTCTCGTTCCGCAGAGGTACTGTTTGGATCATAACAACCCAATAAAAATTCCCAGACTGCACCTTTAATTGTTGGATGAATACCCTATCAAGAATTAAAAAAATATAAATATAATGTTATTTCAGAAATTTTACAAAAAAAAAATAATTAAAAAATTAAAAAAAAAATGTACCCCTCTTTGTATCCTCCTAAGCACACCTGCTATTTCCAAATGACCATCTTTATCAAATGCAGCATTCCATCTCCTTTCACTCAAAGTTTTCCCAACCTAAAACAGTTAAACAATCACCATCTTTTAACTGTTTTTACAAATTCAATTCTCAACTAAATCATTGATATAATTGCACCATAATGTAACCAAATTTCACCACATTGACATCATATGTAATAAAAAAAATATTTTGTTAACAATGTATGTAAATGACCTTCTATAGCAGGTATTTTAGACCAATTTACCTGTTGTAGAAGGTTAATTACATATATTTGTTATCATCAGCAAAATTAACATAATCTAAACAGATCAGACCTTAGCTTTAAATCGAGTTTTGGGAACATCAGCTTGGCACTCTGGCCTAATCGGAAAATAAGATTCCATATCTTCATTTCTAGTACTACCACGAAGCTTCGACAGAAGATCCATCAGCAGCAAAAATCACACCGTGCTAGACTAACCTGCTCAATTGATAAACCCTAATTAACGAAAAAAGTTCAAATTCCAGTATCTGTACTAACAACTCGGAACTTTCAAATTGTGCAATTTAATCTACTTGCGATAAATTACATCAAATAGCTTTCAATTCGTTACATAGAACGCAACATGGACGCAGACAAAGTTGATTATTCTGTAAAATTAAGATGAAATAAGAGGATTTATGTACCTTGTTTCAGAAAAATATTCGGAATTGTGTAGAAATACCGAAGCCGGCGAGATTTGATATAAATTTACAGTGAGTCGTAATGTTGTTGGATTTTAACAGCGATTTATGAATCAGAAACATGAAAAATGAGCAATCAAAATTATTAAAACACAAATCAATTTCTGTATTCCAAACGATTTGAATCTACTCGCATTACGGTGATTTACAATAAGGGAGAATTATTTTTATGTCCTTCAAAATGCAAAATTTATTAATTATTTCTATATCTGTAGAGATTCTTAAATTATCTTTATATCCTTATAAACTTTTTAATTATCTTCATACCCTTCCAAACATTTAAAACTCTCCTTTATATCCAAAAACCTATTTTTTGATTTATTAAATCATTATAATATTAATAATCATTATTATTAACTTTTTTTTATTTTAAAAGTTACTATACTACCTTTATTCTATCTAAACTTAAACCTAAACCTAAATTAAATAATTAATTTAACGTATATAGAGATAAGTGGCCGTATATCATATTTGCAATTCAAGAAGTGATTCAAGGCTTGGTGTTTGGACGCTACATTATAAAAAACAAATTTCAAGAAACAATTGTATGATTGTATCTTGATGTCGATCATATATAATTATCAATTGCAAAAAACCATTATCAATCTTGGTTTTTTAATCTGAAAACCACAACAATAAACAACTATATATAAAAAATTGTTATAATGCATGAACTAAAAGAGGGATGAAAAGGAAAAACTAACATTGCAGCAGTCAAATCCAAAACCTTCATTCGCTTCACGCATTGCATATACGACCACTTATCGGTAAACTAATTATTTAATTTAGGTTTAGGTTTTAGTTTAGATAGAATAAAGATAGTATAGTAATTTTTTAAATAAATAAATTTAATAATAATGATTATTGATATTATAATGATTTAATAGATCAAAAAATAGATTTTTGGACATAAAGGAGAATTTTGAAGGTTTGGAAGGATATGAAGGTAATAAAAAGGATTATAAGGATATAAAGATAATTTAAAAAGTTTGAAAGGTTATAGGAATAATTTATAACTTTTGTAAGGATATAAAAGAAATTTTCCCTTACAATAAAAATCATCGCTGGTTTTTTTTTGTGTTTGTTTAGCTGCCCCTCAACTATGAATAAAATTCATTCCACCCCCTGAAGTTATTTACTATGCATATTGTACAAATAACTAATGTAATTATTATGGTAGATAGATTAAATTATGTGGTGTAAAACTCACCACCGAGTTGATTATTAGAAAATTTGAGCTTGATTTATTTAATAATTACTGGGATCGAGCTCGACTCGAACTCGAATAAGTTTTTAAAAATGGGCTCGAGATCGAGCTCAAATATTAATATATTATTCGCCCTCGAGCTTAATATTCATTTATGATTCTATATTTTTTGAAATAACCTAATTTACAAGCTTAAAAAGCTTACTTACGAACATAAGCTAGACTAGAATAGATTCAAATCATATTACCAACATATATTTCAAGTTTTACAAGCTTAAAAAGCTTGCTTACGAACATAAGCTCGCCTAGAATAGATTCAAATCATATTACCAACATATATTTCAAGTTTTAGAACACAAAAACATTATATAAACTCGACTTGTTCAACTCACTAAGCTCAATTATCTTATTCGATTCAAATATTTAAACAAGTTTTGTGTCAGTCGAGCCGAGTTATATTTTTTTTAAACCTGACTCGTAAAATTAATCAATCACTATTTTTTGTTCAAACTTGAATCAAGCTCAAATATCTTACTACTATATAAAGCATTTAGGCCTACCCCATTAGACAAGTTTAAGGAGCTCCTTAAACTTGATTTTAAGGATCTTTCCACTTTTGTTAGTTAGTTCTCTACCTTAAAAAAAATAAATCGCGGCTAATAAGATTCGAACCCAAGACCTCTCCTAACTTATCACTATGTGTTAACCACTTGCTATACATTACACTTTGGTAACACCACCCACACTTAGTAACAAAAGTCTGTTACTCGAAAACCATTTTACCCAATAACATTAAATAACGACGCTGTAAATCATCAACTCTTACCAAAATCCACATTTCCATTTAATTATTTATTTCTAGCAACAATTATTACCGTGTAAACGAACAACACTTGCTCGCCACGAAATATGGTTTCTGGGTACCCGCCGCCGCATTGCGCGGGTACCCTGCTAGTTAAGTTAAACGAGCTTTATTTATTATGAGAAAATATAATTACATACAATCTGAGATTGAATATTCCTACTAAATAATTTTAATAGCTAACATCATTCAAATATTCAATAGAAAAGTGTGAGTATGAATAAGCAAGCAGGACCGAATATCGAAACCGAACAGAGGGACTCGGGTACCCGGTTTTGGAAATTGGGAAAACTTGTTCAGAAATAGAATTAGACAAAATTATAAATATCACTTGTAAAAGGTCAAACATAAACTACAAAGAACCAACAATGTCTACTTAACAACATAATTCAAATAAAGTGCAACAAAATCTTGATATTTTTGCAAAATTAAGCAGTTTCCTTCTTAAGCTTGGCTAGCTCTTGCCTAACTACTCCAGCTTTCTGCAAGATCATAAAATAAACACACAATAAGAATCCAATTTATCGAGAAAAAAACCATCATCCAATAAATATACAGAATAAAAAAAGGGACAAAAATAAGATAAAATATGTTTTATTTATAACTGGTCAAAAATATAAGAATTAAATACTTGAGAAAACATAACATGCTAATTCAGATAATCTAGATTCTTGTAAAATTGCTTTAAAAAATGAAGAAAAAAAGTAGGGGAAAAGTGGTAACCTTAATCTTTGCCAACATAATCTTGAACCTATCAAAATCATTAAGAGATGCTCTCTTCTTCTGAACAATGAGTTTTCTTCCCCATGAGCTGCTTTCCCATTTGTTCTTAACATCTGTAAACATTAACAATAAATTAAAATTAGTGATAAAATGTATCATTAGTATTATAATAGCATGATAATTATAAATTACCAGCAGCTTCCAAAGCAGCAATAAGAGTTTTCTTGTTTGGTACTCTTTTAATGTCGATTTTGATGTCTGTTAAAGTTAACCTCTTAAAGTTCATTTGTCCCCTCACCATATCAGGAGAATCAACAAGAGCCTGTCAATCCAAATAATAAAATTTCAGGAAAAAAAAAAAAACAAATTTTTCCAGCATTTTGATACAGAAATTCATGAAATTAGCGACAACTTCCTCATTAGAACAAATCAAATTGATGTGTGGTGTTATACATTCATGATTCATTAAAGTTGAATGAAGATTAACAAAGAGAAATCACAATATAAAGCATATAATAGTTGCCATTTATCGAATCAGAACAATAATTTGAGCTAGTAATTAGAAAAGATACCCTGTTTTGATCGATGACATCGACGATCACTACGAGCTTTCCATAATCCTTTCCGTAATTAACTAGGGCAATTCTTCCGATCTCAACGTACCTCTTGAACGGCTACAAAAAAGAAAACATATACAAATTAATTCAGACATACATCACAAAACACGCGATTTCGTAAAGAGATTGAAATCAGAGTTGAATTCTACCATTTTTTTCAATCGATCAGTTGCAGAGCGATGATGAGAGTTGGGGCTGAGACGATTGAAAACGATGAAGATTAGGGTTTTCAATAGGCGATATGCGTTTAATGTTTGGGCCTGTTGTATTTTGTAATTACCATTTGAGCCCAAATATTTTTGATGTCGTCTAACAAATCCGGCCCAATGGAATTGAGTTTTGGGTTTACTAATCTCCAAACTCTATGGCTCTAATCAAACTTATTTATCTAATTATTGTTATTTAACTAGCCCATGTAATGCGGCGGCAGTAATTTATAATTATATTTTGCGGTGATAATACTGATGGTAGTGGGTGGTGGTGCACTACTGGTGCGCGTAGTTATGGCGGGTGAAAACGGTAGTGTGGTGGTGGTGGGCGGTGGTGGTCAATAGAATGATATGAATTTTAAGGATTATAATAAGGTACATAAATAATTGTAACTAAATTACCAATATATGTCATAATAGCTCAGATGGTTAGAGCTAAGACTAATAACATGAATGTCGCGTGTACTAATCCCAGTGCTGTCAATATTTTCAAAGCGCAAATATTTTCTGAAAATAACAAGTATTTTGGCTGAAAATTAATTATTACTAATTATGACTAATTTGTGAAGATCGCAAATGCTTTATATATAATTAGATTTATAAAAATCACTTTGAAAACACAACTTTAAACAAGTTATGATTTTTTTTTTCTTTCCATCAAAGTAAATTATTTATTTAGTCAAAATTGACAATGTAGGGATTACATATACATTTAGGGTTAGAAATCAACACAATAACCACCGTAGAAATTCAAATTTAACCATATAATCATATTTATAATCATAATAAGTACCCGAGTCACATACAACCCAAATCTCCAAAAAACACGAAACAAAAAAGGCCAAAAATAAAACATAAATTCCCTATCTTAACAAAAGAAAAAAGTAATCAAAAAATCTTTAAAACTTTACTTCCTGATTTGAAGAAACTCGAAGCTCCTGAGTGGATCTTCCCGGCTACCTTTTGTGGCCCGAGAAAAGGCCGATGGTTTGTTGTCATGACCCGTTTGTGATCGTTGAGTAGTTGATATGCGGGGCCCCATAATTGAAACGACCCGGCTTGACGGGCCTTCTGTTGGTTCACCCGATAATCGTCGAGATGGTCGCACTTTTGCAGAATCGAGTTGCTGTAAAAATGAGATTATAAAACCATAACACATGATATAAGTAAAAGTGGTGATAATAGATATATAATAACTAGATAGATATGGCAATTTCGAACCATTCGTTTTTTCAATGGGTTGATTCGGGTTATGTTCCATTTTTAACGGGTCAAACAGGCAAAAAAAACTAGCTAAAAAAGATAACACCCCAAAAAACTAGCCAAAAACAAAAAATGGGCCAAAAAACTAACTAAAAAGGAAAACAGGTCAAATGTGCCAAAAAAACAGTTCAAAATTAAAACGGGCCAAAAAAAACAGTTCAAAATTAAAACGGGCCAAAAAAACAGTTCAAAATTAAACCGCGCCAAAAAACTAGCTTAAAAAGAAAACAGATCAAACGAGCAAAAAAACTAGCTAAAAAACCAAGGTCAAATGGGCCAAAAAACAGTTCAAAATTAAAACGGGTGAAAAAAACTAGCTTAAAAAGAAAACTGGATAAAACGAGCAAAAAAAAAAACTAGCTAAAAAATACAAATCAAATGGATTGAACAGGTTGTTGAAAGTCGCCCAAATTGTTTGTTTGATACATAGTACTACTTCCTAAACCGATTTATTAAAAAAATTAGATAACTATTGAGCAATTCGGGTCAACCCAACCGTTTTGACCCGTTACCCCACCCGCCCATTTTGTGACTTACCACATCCTTTGATGAAGGCAGATCGTCAGAAGTCCGGTGTTTTGCCGGAATTCTTCTCGTGAATGCTTCTAATCCACATTTATCTTGTCCACCTGTTTATAAAAAATATTATATAACCATAAATTATATATATATTTATATATGAATTCCATATTTTGATTATATATTTTTTTATAAATACCTGATGTTCTTCCCGGTTTTTCCACCGATGTTCCAGCATTTAATCCTGCAGTACCACTAGGCTGTAAAAACAACACGAGCAATGAGTATACAATTTATAAAAAATAAATAAATACATACAAAATATATATATATGATATATATATATGGTGCAGACCCGTCCTTTGGAGTTGGCACTTTGAGGATATTTTAATTCAGTCCAGTCGAACACGTAGTCAAACTGATAGCCTGCAAAAATACAAATATAGACCGTAAATTAATAAATCGATTTTATTTTATTTTATAAATTATAATAATTAATAAATGATTATACCTTCACGAATAAATAAGTCCCGAAAAAGCCTCTTCAGGTATGAATAATCGGGTTTATCCTCAAACCTTAATGATCGGCAATAGTGGAAGTACGATACGAACTCAGATGGATATGATTTACATAATACCTATAAAAAGAATAAATAAAAATTAAAAATTAAAAAAACACATATGTTATATACATATATTTATACATATAATAATACCTCAATTGGAGTCAACATTTTCTTTTCACTTATTCTATCGTATTTTTGCTTTTTGTTTCCCGCTTTCAATCCCTGCCATGGAAGACTAATGCAAAAGCAAACACGGAAATTAGAGGATATAAAAATAAAAAAATAAAATTAATAAAATAATAAAAAAATGACACTTCATCCATCTACTCACCTTCCCCTTATAAAATACATAAGAATGTAACCAAGAGATTCAAGATCATCCCGCCTACTTTGTTCTGCACGTTTCACAAATAAAAAAAATTAAATTTTTTTATGGCATCAAAAATTAAAGATTGATTTTTTATAAAATAAAATATAAATACTTGAAATATGCTTACCAACTCCAAGGTGTGTGTTGACACTAGCATAGCGAGCTGTGCCTGTGAGATTCTTGTTTTCCCTAAATAAAATAAAAAATATATATATATATAAACTAGATGACTGAAAATTAAAAGTTTACCATTTTAAGTTTTGACCAGTCACCAACCCGCATAATTACCTGTACATTATGTGTTTATGAGTTTGAAGATCCCTATATTTTTTAGCAAGCCCGAAATCAATCGCGTACACCTGTGTCAAGAAAATAATAAATAAATAAAATACTAAAATGTCAGAAAATTAAAATAAAATATTAAAAGACCTGATTAGCCTTGCGACCAAGGCCCATAAGAAAATTATCGGGCTTTAAATCACGGTGAAGAAAACTCCTTGCATGCATGTACTCAACTCTGTTTATCTAAAAATGCATAAGAAATAATTTATTATTATATTATAAGTTAAATAAATATAATTTTAAAATTATAAATTAAATGGTAATAAACGCTTACTAATTGACCAGCGAGCATTAAGACCGTTTTTAAGGAGAATTTTCTATTGCAATAATTGAAAAGATCTTCAAGACTCGGTCCAAGAAGATCAATAACCATAATATTGTACTCTCCCTCAACACCAAACCACTTGAGGGTTGGAATTCCAGCTTCATTCACAAATATTAAAAACTCAAAATTAATTATTTAAAAAAAAAAAGTCCGATTATTATGCAAGAAAGGAAATTTTTCTGGCAAAAAGAGATTATTTAGGGTTAGAAATTAGAGGTGGTACTACGGGTGTGTTGGACAGGTTGGGTGCAGAGTCAAAATGGTTATCTTTCAGTATAGTACTAGGCGGGTCGGGTTGATCCAGAAATATTTTTTTCCAAAATTTTGATAACTTAATAAATAATTAGTGTGTCAAAGATTGTTATAAAAATTACATTATTTGAATAATAGTAACAATAATAATAAAACTTTTTGGAGTAAATTAATTTAGGAGGTATTATACATTAAAGATGCACCTAGAACACAATTCGACCCGTTCAACCCATTGTATCCATTTGGCCCGTTAGAGATAGAGTCATATCCCAAATTGACCCATTCATAAGTAAATGGTTAAACTTACTTCCTCCTTGAAGAAGCTTATATATTTTTGATTCATAATGAAGTTGAGGGTGCCTAGTTTTCACACTTTCCTGTAAAATGTAAAATAAAAAATATAATATATTTCATAATGATTTAAAAAAAACATTTGTTATTAGTCAAAAAGTCATCAAGAATAGTAGTTAATAAATACCAGTTTAACAGCTACTTCTTCACCACTTTGAATATTGACACCTGCAAATATCATCAAACAATAAGATCATAAATTAAATAAACATACACACATTTTATATAAAAATACCCACAATTAATTTCATAAAAATTGAAATTTTACCTAAATGAAGTTCACCAAAGGATCCACTCCCAATTTTCCTTCCAAGCTTAAACTTACCATTAACAATATGATCCATAATTCTTCTTTTTTCTTCCATTACATTCAATCCCAAATTTTCAGATCTATAAATACCTAATTACACCTCAATTAATGTCTCAAAAAAGTTAACCCCATTTCACAATTTCATCAAAATTTCATCAAACTTAACCAAAATCAACAATCGATTATCATCCCATGCACCAAAATTCAAGACACCCAATTCCGAAAAACAAGAATATAACCAAACCCTAATGTTGTATTCAACGAAAAACTACGTAATCATCAATCTACGAACCCTAATTATTCAAACACCCGCGAAAATGCAATACCATAATCACGCCAATTAATAAAAAGTACCACCTTTTTCGTTGTATTTTATTGTGGGGTGTGCAGGAATGACGAACGAACGAGAATTGAAGAATCAGATAATGAAAAAAAGACTAGATTTTTATGAGAAAACAATAGGATTGATTTGTGATGTGATAGGTAAAATGCGATGAGAGAGAAAGAGATTGTGAAAACAGTAAATTTATATGAGAAAATCGAACGTATTTGTGTAAAGAATGATTTCAAGAAACGTGAAAAAGAAGAAGAATTTGGGGAAGAGAGAGAAAGAGGAGCGAGAGAGGGGTGAAAAAAGGAACGATGGATATGTGATTGATGAAAAAAAGCAGGCGTTGATATTTTGCTCTTTATTAATCCGTCTTTTTTTCACTTTTTCTTTTTACTTTTTGTCCCAAACACTCTCCGCTCAAATAAAACCAGTTCTAAGTTAGGGTTGATTATTTGGGTTGAAAATATCAAATTAAATTTCAAAAACTGAAAACATGTTATCGGTTAATTTTTGGTTTTGTAACTTAATGGAAATTGGTTTTGATCCTATCAGTTACAGTGCGGTTTGGTCAAGTACTTGAATAAGGGTGAGTATTTAGGCTGAAAAACTGAATCAAACCGAAACTGAATACATGTAACTGGTTCGGTTTTATGTTTTGAAAATTCTTTATTATCAGTTTCAGTGCAATTTGGTTCGATTTCTGAACCATGCTAACCCGAACCCGAAACGATAGGTTGGTCGGGTCCGGGATGGTCGCGTTTCGGGTTTGTCGGGTTGACCCGATCAGGTTGGTCGGGTTACATCTGAGGTAGAAATTTTAGGTAAAAATGAAAAAAAATATATTGAACTTTATGATTTTTTTATTTAACACTTATAATTATTAATTGATTTTTACTGAGTCATTTATAATTATTAATGTGACAATTTATTAATTTCATGTTCAAGATATCTTAAATTTCATGGAAAAATATTTAAACTTTAATCGGGTATAATCGGATCAACCTAAAACATGGCAACGGTAAACAATCCTAAGTTCTTAACTCGATAACCAACCTGATAAGGAATCGGGTTGGTCAAATCGGGTTAAACAAACCTGATATTAACATAAGACCTGGATACACCTAACCCGATTAATTAGCATAACCGGATTTAGGTCATATTGACTCTTTGGACATCCCTACTCTGCTACTCACCCCTATTTCTCATTAGACTCTATTAAAGTTATTTAAAATTGCTACGTTTGTTATTTCAGTAAATAGTCGAGTTACTTACTTATAACTTATCTATTAATTAACATTTGATCTTGGTTAACTTATACTTTTACAATGTCAGTATCCCACAAATTCAACGACAATGTACATTTTAATTAAAAAAACATATCAAACTACGAAACAAATATAACGTTAAAGCAAAACTAATATTCAACATAATTATGCTCCCTACCTCGAAACATTACAAGTCCAAGCAGAAGCAGTATACAAAGCAGTCTCTTTCCACCCTAACCTAAGTGTCCCATCTACTTGAACCAAACTATAACCATGTGATGGTGGAAACATGTTAAGAATCAATTGAGCTTGAGCCAACGAGTTACCACTCATTGGCACTTGCAAGAACCCGTTTCTACCGAGTTCGGTTCTCCAAACCCTAAATTTATCGTCTCCACTCCTCCCTGGCCCACCAACGGCGAGCACGTTGTTGATCTCTCTGTGGATCAATGAGTGCTCGACACGATGACGATTATTGTCATCGTTGGGGAGGAATGCCCCAAGTGAGTCAAAAATAGCCGAATAGTAATGGAGAGAACTAACAAATCGGTCTAAGAAAGAACCTCCATGAGATATGTCTTGTTCGACTAAGGTGGTGATTCTAGGGTTAAGTTCTTGGAGCAGTCTCATGGTTTTCCAGTCGGTTCCCGTGGCATCATAAAGCGAATGTTGAAGCCAATGAATTGCTAGTGCGTCCCCTCTTCGGATTTGTAGCATAGAGAGGTCGGATATGTCTCCAATTTTCTTTGCCACGGGATGAAACTCAAATGACATCCCAAGACGTTTTGCAAAATTCGAGAGTTGTTTCCCTGTCTCTGTAAGGAGTTCCATGGAAGTGCCCATGCCTGTCATTCTGACATGCGGTGGGCCCTCCATTCGAGTGGCCAGTATATGAAATAATGCTGGCCACTGCAAACCTTGCATGATGTCAAGGTCCACTATGTGGACCCTGTCTCGGCGATGAAAAGCCTCGAGAATGGCTTGGTTGGATGTGAAATGAGCAAACTTAACAAATGGAGAGATGTTGTTAAATACTTGAAAAGCACCATGAATTTGCTTGTGGTTAGTCAAAGGTGAGCAAACCCCTAGCCATGAGTTAACAACCCTACTAACCATAGCTTTTGCAAAATAAGCAACAACTCTCTCACCACATGATGGTGCATAAGGGGAAGCCATTTGAGTCAATTCAAGTACCATCCTATGAGCCTCACCTAAATTATCAACCGAAATAGCAACCGCACACTCAAACAAAAGCGCTATCAAGCTCAACCCCTTATTATTACCCTGATCACCAAATTGAACCTCATCCGACCAATTCACCCTTGCCATCTTCCGCGGTCGTGTTTCACACATCTCAGGTGAAACACGACTGTAAGCTGGCACGGTGGCATCCGTTTGGAAACTCTCTTCAGGGTTCGGTTCAGGCAAATCTTCAATGAGCGTCTTGGTGACACGTTCAACCCATTCGGATAGCTCGTTCGGTCTCTCTAAGTTCACATGCGGCTTCGAACTATAGTCACTAAAACCATTTAATGAACTAGAATTTGTTGTAGTAGTGGTAGTAGTAACATAAGCACCAAGTGTGTTGTTGTAGTCCCATTGTTCATGGGGTTGAATCAAGTCAAGAGCACCTTGAGCCACCTCAAAACCAGCTCTCATTTTGCTTATGTTCAAGAAATCTAGAGAGAGAGAGAGAGTAAATAAAGCGTTTGAAAAGAGGTGTAAAGGGTTGCAGGCCAAATGGAAAATGTATATCTATGTGTGTATATATAGGGAAAATTTATATCTATGTGAATTAAAGGATTAGTTTATTACGCGATGTAAGTAATCTAAGGAGCAGCCATGGCCGGTTCATAGTTGAGACATATAGAAGAAGTTAAGTTGCTAATGGACAAACACTCCACGTTGGTTTTGGTAGTGATTTATTATTATTTTTTTCTATAATGTTGTTATATGATTATGATTTTATTCATTCATAATTATGTTAATATTAACAATCGAATTCTTGAAATCTGACCTATTCGTTTGATTATATCATCATTTTTAACCTAGTTCGACCATAAAGCCTATGCTTTGGGGTTTGAATATCATATTTACGCGTTATGGGTTGACGACCAAAGTTTTGCTTCGTAGCTATGGTCTAATTTAGAGTCTTGCCAAAAAATCTTCAACTACATCAACATTAAACCTGCTCTGCTAAGTATTTAAGATGCATTTAGGGGTGTAATCGAGTAGAGACAGCTCGCGATTTATTTGAGACCGACTCAAAAAATACTCTGAATTGACTAATTGTTGTAAACCGAGACGGGATCAAACTACTCGAGTAGGATTTTGAACCGAACTCGAGTTCCCTAATACTCGGCTCGTCAGGCTTACGAGCCTAATCGAGTTTCCATTAAATTACCCTTTTAACATTTTTACATACATAATTACATATGTATGTTTCGTATATAATTAAGAAAAAGAAAATAAACGCTAATATATTTTTGATCAATTCTACTCTTCCAAATCAAGCTTGAAAGCATCGATACCTTCACCGAACTCGAGCTTTATTTTATGGAGGCTCGTCGAGTATTAAGCTTGAGTTTTAGTTAAGCTTAGCATTACTCAGCTCAGCTTAATTACATCCCTAAATGCATGTATAAATAAAGACCACACAAAATCCATGTCCTAAAGTACCATTCGAGATAAATGCCCTAGTGAATACATTTAGAAAGGTACATGCATATACACATACACATTCGATAAGAATATGTCAAACTTAACTAATACGATTAATTACTTTCTAAGAGAAACAAGATTTTAGCTAGGTACGTAATCTTTTATCAAAGTAAAAAAGGAAGCAAGACTTTGAACTATAGAGTGCATGTAACATATGAATGAATGATCACTAAATGTTGCTCTCTATATCTTCGATTTTGAAAGCGAAATCAAAACGAGAAAGAAAAAAACGAAAAATAAAACAAAATAAGTGTAACTTTGATGCGGATTTTGATCAAATGTTGTGTAAACAGATGACTTACAATTCATAAATTTTTTGTATCGTATACCTAAATTCGGAATCTTCCGGATATAGGAACTTAATAGTTGACCCTCGTCAACGTGAGTTTGGGTTGGAATGGGTTTAGATGTATGGGTCAAGTTGGTATACTAACACTTTTACCAGTTTTACCCTTGACTTGAATCTAGCATTATTTAGGGGTTTTTCGTAATACTAATATAGATGAGGGGTAAGAAACTCACTTATGCCAAAGTACATGGGGGCCTTCTGCACATATCAATTGACTATAAAAACTAAAACCCTAAAATTTCAGAGAAAAGCCCTAGCATTGCAGCCACACGGAAGCCATTTTCTCCGACGTTCACCGTTCTTCTCCGGCCACTGTGATATAAGGTACACGTTTTCAATTTCCTTCCGTCCGTATTCAATCACACGATTCCCCTATGTATTTGTTTCCTAATTCTCATTCTCAGTTGAATTTCTTCGATTGTTAATATTGTCGCTCAATCGTAGTAATTTTTGTAGCTTAACTATCTATTGAATCTGCTTTGTGCAATCACCAATTCATGTGTTAGTTGCCCCAAAATATCCATAAGCTCAAGTTTTGCCTTAAAAGTTTCCTCGCTGTAAAATTTACCAACAATTAAAGTTTAAGAAGATCAAATACATTAATTTATCGGCTAAAATTAGTTGTTGATCAACTCAAGAGAAATTAAAGTTTTTTATATTTTCAAAGCGATTCATCACTGTATTTTCTAATTAGCAGTAACTAGAAAAATTTCTTATGGTTAGCTGTACTCAAATTTGCTGATTTCGTTGATTAAAAGTGTTAATTACGTTATTAACCCTATCCACTTATTGTTCTTACAGTTTGTTCAGAGCCAAACATGTATCTGCAGTTCTACATAAACGAAAACGGTGACAAAGTTTACACCACAAAGGTTCGTCATATGTTTATATAGTTTGTATAATTAAATTATGTTAATTTGGTATTTTGGTTAATGTTACATCTAAGTAGACGATTTATGCAATCAGCCGTTTTATTGTGTGTGCTCTGTTAATGTGCAGAAAGAATCACCACTCGGGTTGGCCACACAATCTGCCCATCCCGGTATATTACTCGCATAATTTTAAATTTTTATTAATATTTTAAGATTTTTATACTGAGTTGTAACCTTTTTTATTTTTAAAATTTGCAGCTCGGTTTTCTCCCGATGACAAGTTTTCAAGGCAACGGGTTTTGTTGAAAAAACGTTTTGGATTGTTGCCGACCCAACAACCACCTAGGAAGTACTGAATAGCTTGACCAACTGCTATTCAATTGGAAGTTATGTTTATTTTTGTTAGGTTAGTTACTGCAAACTTGTTATCATTCTTGTGATACTAGATTTTGATGAGAATATGGTTATGTTGTTGGTTGCACATTTCTCTGTTTCATTATGTGATGGTATTTTTCTCGTGTATAAAGTACACTACTTTTATTTAAACTAAAATTGCACGAATGTAAGCCTATGCGCAGTCCAAGAAGCGAACATCTCAAAACTGAACTGAGAAAGTTTTTTCGACTTATTTAGTTCTGGATCGAGAATTGATTTGCATGAAATTAGAAACGAGGACTGAACCGATATAATACAATGTAAATGTTGCTTTTTTGTTGCAACTTAAATTGAAAACTGTTTTGTTTTTTTGTTTTTTGTGAGAGGAAATGAGTTCAATATTATTACGATAATATAATTAATATCCTATATTTGGCCTTTTAGAGATTAAACTATAACCAAAATCAACTTATAAATGGGTTAAAATCCACATCGACATCGAGTTTATCTGCATTAAGATTAGATCAATCATATGTAGGGGTGTAAATGGTTACTTAAGATTGTTGAAGGACTTATATTGTCAATACATAAAACCTAGCAATTAGAGTTGTCTCCATCCAATCAAATGAAAATCATAAGCACTTAAAAGTTAAAAGTATGCCCGTTTTCAAAAATCGGATCGAATTGGTCGGAATTGGAAATGTGTTGGACCGGTCTCAACGGGATTGAGAACCGGATTTTTTTATGGTTTTGGACAGTATTACTCAGTTCGTTCGGTTTTCGGCTTGGTCTAGTTTGCACAGACTTACTTAAAAGAGGTAAAACAAACTAATTCATCATAAGAATCTTTTGATACAAGTTCTCTAGCTTATAAAATAAAGATATATGTGCAATGTGACGACATATACCAAGTGACTATATTTCGCGGTGACGTTGGAGATGGTGGTAGTCATGTCAGTAGTTATAGTTGTGAGTGGTGGCGATAGTGATTATTGTGGAGGGTGGTGGGTGATGGTTGTTGTGGTTGTGATCAATAAATGATATAGATTTAGAAATTAATATAAAGATAATATAGTAAAAGGGGGTGATTTTTACATCACAACTTTTATGACATATATCACAATCATTGCTTAGTTTAGTTGTATAATTAGCTGTTAAACTTATACTGTGTAGTATATACATTAAAACTTGTGGTGTATAAATACATTCTCTATAGTAAATAAGTAATTGCAATTAACTAATCAACATTTGCCATAATAACTTAGTTGGTTAGAACCATTGTACGTAACATTGAAGTCGCATGTTCAATTCTTAGAGTGTAAATTTTTTTTCTAAATGCGAATATTTTACGGATTAGCAAGTATGTTGGCTGAAAACTAAGTCTTACTAAGTTGAAAAGATACCAAACGCATTATATATAGTAAAAATAAAAATAAGATACGAGAATATGCCCTTAAGGTCGAGCCCCTTTGTCGATAAATAATAAATCGACAAACAGTTATTATCAAATGTTAACGCGTACGTCTTAATGCGTACATCTGAACCCTATATTTCGATCTTGTTAGATCAATTGCATTTATACGTTGTACTACTATAATGATGAGTTATGTTGCCTGATTTTGAGGACCGAATTATTAGTATCGAAGTAATGATGAGTTCGTAGACCATAGTAAGAGAACTGAATATATCGACATTAAAACTAGAAAAAAGATATTAAATTTTTAGATAAACATGATTAATTAACGGGGAAATGATCGGCGCTATTAGTTGTACGTGAGTTTTCCTTTTTTTGCAAACCTTTTTACCTGTAACAAAGAGTAAATGAAGAGTTGATTGTGTTTACATAAGAATCTCAAAGGGAAGTGTCAAATTTTACTGAAATATGATTTTTACATAGTAATTTTTATGCATGTAAAATAATTTTATATCAAAGGACAATGATACCTTAGTGAGATAGATAAAATGCAAAATGTGATAAAAGGAAAGAAATGATATACTATTGTTATTTGGGATGAAATTGATTTTTATGGATAAAAATTACTGTGTAAGAATCCGTTTCTATTTTCATTTATATGTTTTCCTTTGTTGCATCTAAACGACTTACAAATTACAGTAACAAAATTTTGGAATCTTGGAATAAATGTGACCGTATGTGATTTTGGTAATTGGTCCTATCGGTTTTGACTTTATCTATGTTCCCAAAATCAAAATTTTGCAAACATATGAACATGATGACAATACTCATGTGATTTATTCTTAAGATGTTTTGTTATTTTTGCAATGAATGTTACAAAAAGAAACTTAATTATGATTGAATAACATATCAAATGGAAAGATGGAATGTTACAAAAAGAAACTTAATTTTGATTGAATGTTTTGTTAATTTTAATGTTAATAAGTAATGTAAAAACCAAAATCACATATATTTCTATTTATAATTATAATTCTTCTACTTAAGATAGATATACCTTTTACTTATTTATATAAAAATCAAGGAGTTTATTGTCAATATAATAATATTGTTTTAATTCTTAAATAAACCAAACTATTCAAGGCTTTTGTCATGTATCTCTCAACTCTCAAGCATGGTGTGTGGGAGGTGATGATACCGTGGTCGGGACTCGGGTTGAGGTGCAAACATGATGAGCGTTGTGTCACATCCTTATGGTATAAATTAGACAAACCAATCAATATTCAAATTGGAAATTTTACAGCATTCAAAGCAAACTCTGAAATATTCGGAAACATGGCTATTGAAAAATAGAAGAAAAAGTGATAAAAAGATTGCAAGTTTTTCTTCCTATAAAGCATAAAGATAAGATGTTGCATAAAAGGCATAACAGCTTTTACACTTCTAAATTCTAAATATTGCCCTTTTTCTCCATGCAATTTATTGTGTAACACAAGTTAAATACAATAGAGAAAGAAAATTTTAATGTTTATTTTGAGAAATATCAACAACAACGATATCTTATTCTTTCAAATGAGTGATACGGAGAGGCAGGGGCGTCCCAGAACTACAGAAAGTTATGTGCGAATTGATGAAAGTGGGCCCCATAATACAAGATATGTATACAAAATTAGACATTTTAATTTTTTTTCTATTAAATTATTAAATGGACATAAAACTTAACATTATATATAAGACATATAAAAATTTAGGTCATGTGCGGCTGCACTTCCTTAAAGACACGTATGTGGGGAGGTTACTTGTTGGGAAAGTGGTCTCAAAAATTCCCAACAAACACCGCCCTACTAAAAACGATAAGAAAAGTGAACACAAGAATATACGTGGAAACTCCAAAATCGGAGAAAAACCACGGCCTCCAGAGAGAAAAACTCCACTATATGATAAATATTACAATCATATAGACTAATCTCTCAAACCAACTCTCAAATACTCCCACACTCTCCAAAGATTTAACTCACCACTCCCTACTCTATACTAGAGATACAAGAAAGAAAGAATCAAAAACTTAAAGTGTATATTTGATTGGTGCACTTTGAAACCAAAGCCTTGGACTCCTTTTATAGGCATGAAATCCCCTCCACCTTTCTTCACTCTACCAATGTGGGATGAAAACCACTTTCTTTTATTTTAGCCAAAATCTCCATCAAGTTTTAGACTATCATTTGCCACTCGAATGTAGATAGACTGTTTCCAAAGAGATAGAGATTGAATAATTAGTTTAAAATCAGCAATTCTTGCAAAATGAAATTGTTTAGCAATTTTTAATAAAAACTTAGACAAAAAGTTGGTGTGGGAACAATGTACAAGTCATTGTCGAAAGCTTCATTGAATCTAAGGATGAGGGTGACAATGAATTAAAAGTTATTCTATTAATCATTATTAATATTGATCAGATTGACTGACCAAAATAAATTAGATGATGACTATCTCATCGAAGAAAAAAAAAATAGATAACGATATCGGGTTTTTGATAAAGAAAAATTATTAATTCAAATATGACGTATAGTTTATGTAAAGTGGTAAATTAGTTTTGAGTTTAAAATCACAATTAAACATGACAATTATTTTCCAAGAACATGTGATTTAGTTGATCATGTTATCGATTAAATTACGACGCATTATATATGAAACTTTGATCCGCATTTTTTAATTAATTTTTACCCTTAAAGCTTATTTTTGTATCGTAAAGAATATTAAAAATATCTTTTTCGATTTTAATAATCTTGCAATAAAAAATACATTTGCTTTTTATACATCTGATTATTTATCGTCGGCTATTTATAGCAGTATACTTGATATATTTTGATCTAGATTTATCTGCAAATTAATTCTGTTTATTAGCCTTCAATATTTTTAATTCATTTGTTCGAAAACGAAATATATGATATTGTTTATCTTTTTATTTAGTATCACCCAAAATAACGATATATTATTATCCTTCATTTCATCGAGTTGTACATTTTATAAGTTTTTTGCTTCACATCATATACTTATACATGGTTACACAATATTTAAATTTTAAACTAATCTAACTTTATTATATGAACAGATTTGCAATTGTTATTTTTATTTTTTATTTTATAATGTAATAAATCCCATTGGACCGTTCGAATTGTTAAAAACGAAAGCTAACCAAACATATATGATAGGATTTGAAATAATATCCATTATAAGGATTAGATGACTAATACATAGTACAAAAATATGTCATTTACGCGTTTTATTATCTTTCAAATAACTTTGAAATCATTTCATCTCACAGCCTTTTTCTCTCGATCACACTGACATTGCATTTTCAAATTGTATAGTCAAGAAAATCTAGGAATTATATGATGCAATATTCAAAGTGCTAATAATAAAGGTACGTGCATATCTCGTGTCAACTTCAAACCCCAGTATATGAAAACATCACGACACTTTGGTGGAATTTTAAAGGGACTATTATTATTAGGTAAATGTTAAATATTATCCTTAGGGTAATGATTAATAAATTTTTATTAGCTTAAAGTCATTATACATTAACTAATAAAAAATCATCCCGTTAAAGAACACTTGTCATTAACACTTTGGGGGAATTTTAAAGGGGACTATTATTATATATTTATTTATTTTTTTCATTTTTCAAGTTGATTTTCTCTTTTTCAAAGAAGGAACAAAAATTACAATAACCAGTTGAGCAAAAAGTACATCAATAAGTTGGGACACTTGCATTATTTTTGTAGAGTCACACCGTCACACGAAAAACATAAAGTAACATAGTCTAATGTTAGGACTTATTTGATTGTAATTAATAGTCTAGAGACTAGTTTTGACACATTGTATAGTCTTAAACTAGTAATTAGGATTAACCATGACAATTAGTGCTTAGGTATAAAAGGGGCACTAAATGTAACTTTCATCATTAATCAAATTAACATTTCTGGAAAGTTTTCTATTCTTTCTCTCTAATTTCTCTCACTAAAACCCTCTTTCTTCATCACCAAGTTTCATGAATTCAATTGATTGATGTTCAATCTAGATCTCTCATCTAATTTGAAAAGTCCCAAATTAGTATTAGTTTCTGCAAGAAAAAAAGAGAGGCTTAGTTATCATCTACTTTTGTAATTAATTTGTAAATAAATAATATGTGATAACAAATATTTGTGTTTACTTTAAGTTACTACTCAAATTAGATAAATAGTGTATTTGGAACAAATAACATGTACTTCTTCTGTTTCAAAATAAGTGATAAACTTTTTATTTTGGGGTGTTTCAGAATAAGTGATACACTTTTAAAATTTACCATATCTGGTAAAAGGTAGTGGGGCCCACACCCACTAACTATCTCCTTTAATAGTGAAAAGACACATTTACCATTACTTTTTTACTTTTAAACATCATTAAATTAACTTTAATCAATATATGTGGGACCCATCATCTACTAACAATCTAATTTAATCTAATTAATCTTCATTATCATATTTTACCTCAAAAACCATGAATGCTAAAATTTATCACTTATTTTGAAACGGAGGAAGTACAATATACTAATTCTCTTTTCTTACATTACCACTTGATTTTATCACTGTATTGACCAAGTTAGTATGCATAAATAATAGACGCCAATATCATTTCTATTACCAATATAGAGTTGCGACTGTGCACAAAGGTTTAACAAGTGTCAACTTTTTGATACATAGATTTTTTTTTGTTGAACTTAAGTTGATTTTATGCGACTGATAAGTAATTTTGTATTATATGAATTTTGACAACATTCCCTTGTGTGACCAATGATTGTACGTACTTTCGTGCAACCAGAAGTGACGGATGTATTCTTGTACAACTTTTTTGTCTTATTCAAAAAAACACTAAAATTTCTTAAAAAATTAATTTATTTTTTTGGTTTTTGAGAAATTTTAATCTTATTCAAATAAGACAAAATTATCTCGAAAAACTTAAAAATTGTTTTCCGAAAAAGACAAAAATATCTTGATTTATAAAAAAATTTCGAGTTAATTTTGTTTTTTTACAGAAAATATAAAAAGTACAACCATTAATTGCAACAATTATCAATATTTTTATACACTTGCACAACCACACGAAAAACATCAAATCGCATGTTATATATTGGGAAGTTACAAACGGGAAGGTGTTTTTTCTTTTGTAAAATGAAGGTTAGTATTGTTTTATTTTGATAATCAATTCTAGATAAAATGTGTAAAAACCTAATATGAATGACTAGCGATCCTTTTTGTATGTTCACTTGGTTATGACAAATGGCATTGTGCCATCTATTTAATTGGACTTGTAAAAATGTCACGATCACGCGGTTGATTGGAGGGATAACCCACATAAATTATTTGTATATCTATCCCAATCAACCAAGTATCCATTCCATGGTATAAATGGACATGATTAGACATGTCTTAACTCCATGATTAACATCTATCCTCTTATTTATTAGCTCATTAATACTAACCCTAATTTACCAAAATTCTTGCTAATAATTAACCAACATCATCACCAAAACACCAACCTCTTCCTTATTTCACACTAGTGTTTGAACCATTAATGGATCTTGTTAATTATATGGGTTATGGCCGGATCTGCAATTTATCAAGGTGGAAACTTATGATATTTTTAATGAAGATTACGTGAGCGGATATTCTACACTCTACAATAAGTGTGTGCATTTTAAACGAAGAAATGTACCAAAACTGGAACTGGAAATGTACTCTTTATCTTTTGTTTATGTTGGAACAAAATCACAGATCAACTTATTACTGATGCTGCAGTTAGTACTGATCATGTTTACTACTGATCAATATTATGGTTAGTACTGATGGGGCAGAAACTTACTACTGATGAAGTTGATACTGGTGAAGTCTATAACTTAGTTACTACTGATCAAGGCATATTGAAGATACTACTGATCAATAGTAGTTACTACTGACGATGGTTTTGGACTTGCTACTGATCACCAGACTTACTACTGACGTTACATATTTACTACCGGTGATTGGTTTTACTACTGATACGCGTTTATGGAACATATCAAGTCCGAGATCTTCGCAGAGATAGTTATAGAATATAATTCAATGTATATCTTTTATAATTCGAATGTAAATCAAGTCCTAGAATAACTAGGGTAAATAGTTTAACTTCAAGGACTAGTATAAATAGTTCCTTACGAATTGTAAACGTACGTGTGTATTGTTAATCGATAATATACATTGAAGCTTTTTGTGAAACTTTGTTCTTAATATTCTCGTATATTGTTCTTACAGTTCATTGTTCTTAATATATTGATATAGTGTTGATCCGCTGCGACTTCTATTATCAATTAGATCTAAAGGTGTTTATTAACTCTTCATAGTTAATCGATCCTGACAAGTGGTATCAAAGCTTATTGGTTCTAGATCTACGAATTTTTTAAAGAACAAACAAAAAGTTTAATCTTTAAAACACACACATTATTAATCATGACTGATAATAATGAAAGCACTCAAGCTAACAAAATCCCTATACTCACTCCCAATAACTTTGGGATGTGGAAGAATCGTATTAAGCAATACATGCTTATTACTGATTATTCCATGTGGGAAGTTGTCATTGAAGGAAACAAAACTGGTCTGGCTCAAGCAACCAGTTCTGCAACTGAAGCAGACAAACTAAAGTGTGAAAAGGAGAAGAAAGACAGAGGAATCGAACTCAAAACTCTAAGCACTCTCCTACTGGCCATTCCTAATGACTATCAACATCTCTTTGTTGAATATGATGATGCTAAGGTGCTGTGGCAAGCACTGGAGAAGAGATTTGTTGGCACCAAGAGCACCAAAAGGAACATGAAGTCTGTTCTCAAGCAAGACTTTGAAAACTTCAAAGGAAAGCCCAATGAGACACTCACTCAAGTGTTTGACAGATTCAACAAGCTAATTGGTGAACTTAACCAGGTTGGGGTTAAGATGGATCAAGAAGATGTTAACATGAAGTTCCTAAGGTCTCTTAGTGAAGAATGGGCCATGTACACAGTGATATACAGACAGAGAGATGCACTAGAAGAAAAGGAGTTAGATGAACTCTACAATGATCTCAGAGTATTTGAAACTGAGGTAAATCAAAAGAACCCTTCTACTTCTTCTAATAATGCTGCATTTGTATATAGTACAGGTCAAGGTCAAGAAACTGCCACAGGAAAGGCTGTAGATTGTGAAGATGCTGCAAGAGAATCCTTTTTCACTAGTCATGTGCATACTGCACTAATTAGTGATGATTTGGAACAATTGAATCCTGATGATCTTGAGGAGATGGATCTCAAATGGCAGATGGCTATGCTGAGCCTGAGAACCAAAAGGTTCCTAAAAAGGACTGGTAGGACAAGTCTCAGCTACAACAAAGGTGACAAAGCTGGATTTGACAAAACTAAAGTCAAATGTTACAACTGTAACAATCTTGGTCACTTTGCAAAAGAATGTCCTCAGCCAGATAAAAGATCAAAATCAACTGCTCTTGTTTCACAACAAAGACAAGGCTATGACTGGAGCTTTCAAGCAGAAGAACATGCTCAAAATCAAGCTCTTATGGCCTTCACTGACAGCAAATCTGAGGTAAAACCTAAACCTTGTACTTCTGACTGTATTAAAATTGTTAAAAATTTAGAAAAAGAAAACACTAAATTAAATGAAGATTTAGCAAAAGCATTAAGAAGAAATTATGAATTTGATGGTGTAATTGCTGATCAAGAACATCAGATAAAGGTGTACCAGATGATTGATCAAAGGATAAAGGAAGAACTGCTCCAAGCTGTAGATGAGAAAGATTACTATGAATCAAAAAATAAAGAACTAACAACTAAATTAGAAGAATGTCAACTTGAAATTGAACAAAATAAATTGACAATTAAGAAATTTAAAAGAAGCACTAAAATTCTTGATGAATTAACTAATAATCAAACTACAGAAAAGGTTGTTCATGGAGTGAGATATCATGCTGTACCACCTCCATATAAATTTATCCCTCCACTTAAAGATAGTTCAGAAAGAATCATAAATGAATTAAAAAGTGAAAATCAAACTGAATCTAATAATGAAACATCTGAATCAAATGACTCTTCTGATGATGATCAAACTACAGACTCAATTGAATTTACAATTTTTAAAACTGAATCCACAAACTCAATTGATACAAGTTTTCACACAGCTCAAAGTCCAAATGAATCTCCTAAATATGATGCAGAAAATATACCAAAAATTTTAAAAAGGAGAAATGAAAGAAATAAAAATCAACTCTTAGATCAAAGAATGCATGAAGGTGCTAAAGGTAAGAAATTAAGATGTGTTATATGCAACAAAGTAAATCATTTAGCAAAGGAATGTCACTTCAATCCAATTAACTGTAAAGAGTTCAAAGAATTTAAAACTTCCAAAGAAAAGGCAAAAACACAGAAGTTGAAAGATACTACTGGTCCTTCAGTAGTGAATAAAAATAAAACTTCAATTGCTGAAACACCAAGATTTGGAAGAAGTGCATCAAGATTTGTGCAAAACAGAAGAGTTGGAAGCCCAAAGAACAGCAATTACTTCAAGAACAATGGAAAATCAAATCAAAATAAACAATATTTTAAATTTTCCAACACCAGTAAAAACTTCAACAATTTTACTACTGGTGTTAACCCTAATTATAATGCTGTCTGGTACCAGTACAAAAACACTACTGGTAAAAACCCTAATTACAAGAATACTACTGCTGCTAAACCAACATTCAAACATACTACTCGTATCAACCCTAAAAACACTACTGGTCATTCTAAACATGGTAAGTACCCAAATACTACTGGTCCATCAGTAGTAAAGTATTCAAAGGCTAAAAATCATAGGTATATACCACGATCAGTAGTGAACTCAGACACCAGTACCAAGTCTAAAAAAGCAGTAGTAAAACAGAACACCAGTACTAAAAAGGTATGGGTACCAAAAATGTTTAAGGTTAACTGTTCTAAATCTGATTTCTCAAAGGATGAACCCAAGACATATAAAGCTTGGGTCCCAAACTTAACTGATCATTTACTCACTTATGCAGAGCATTCAGATCCCTGAAGAAGGTAGAACATGGCATATTGATAGTGGATGCTCAAGGCACATGACTGGAAATCTGCAAATTCTTAAAGATTTCAAGTTATTTGATGGAGGATATGTGGCCTTTGGTGAGAACCCAAAGGGAGGTAAGATTACAGGTAAATGTACTGTTACTAATGGCAAAATTACCTTTGATGATGTATTTTATGTAGCTGAACTAAAATACAATCTTGTCAGTGTGTCTCAAGTTTGTGATAAAAAGAACAAAATTCTTTTCACAGACATTGAGTGCATCATTCTTTCTCCTGATTTTATTTTAGATGAAAAATATGTTGTTTTAAGAACTCCAAGGAGAAACAATGTGTATTGCCTGGATATAGGGGGAGAACTCATTTCTTCAAATGAGGTCAACTGTTTTATATCCAAGGTAAACACCACTGAATCAGAACTATGGCATAGAAGGATGTGTCACACTAATTTCAAAAACATGAACAATTTAGTAAAAAGAAATTTGGTCATTGGACTACCTCAAAAACAATTCATGTGTGATCATCATTGTGTTGCATGCCTAAAAGGTAAACAACACAAGACTTCTCATAAATCCAAATCTGTGAACTCTATTTCTGTTCCTTTACAACTCTTACATATGGACCTTTTTGGACCTACAAATGTAATGAGTATTGGAAAGAAACAATATTGTCTAGTTATTACTGATGACTTTTCCAGATATACATGGGTTTTCTTTCTCAGGACAAAGGATGAAACAACTGAACTCATCAAGAACTTAATTGTTAAACTGGAGAACTCATCTGATCAAAAAGTTAAAGCCATAAGATGTGATAATGGCACATAATTTAAAAATGCTAACTTAATTAACTTTTGTGATCTTAAAGGTATTGACAGGCAATACAACTCACCTAGAACTCCTCAACAAAATGGTGTAGCTGAAAGAAGAAATAGAACCATCATTGAAGCAGCAAGATCAATGCTAGCAGATTCAAAGTTACCAATCACTTTTTGGGCTGAAGCTGTTAATACTGCCTGTTATGTTCAAAACAGAGTATTAATAGTGAAACCACATTATAAAACACCATATGAACTTTTTAATAAAAGAAAACCTTCTATAAGCTTTTTAAAATCATTTGGTTGTCCTTGTACTATTCTGATTACAAGAGAACAAATTGGTAAGTTTGACTGCAAAGCTGATGATGGAATCTTTGTAGGATACTCTACTCAAAGCAAATCATACAGAGTGTTCAACAAGAGATTAAGGATAAATGAAGAAAGCATCAATGTATCCTTTAATGAAAATGTTCCTAATGAACAAGGAAATGGTCCAGATTGGCTATTTAACATAGACAATCTAACCAAATCCTTTAATTTTAACATGAATTTAAATGCAGGTGATTCAAATTGTCATACTCAAAAGGAAGGAACATCATCTGTTAATACTGGTCAAGAAGAGATGAGATACATAGTAGTTAATACTGCTCCCACAGTTAATACTGAGGACAGTAATAACTCAAATTCTGGAAGCAGTAGTAACTCTGAGAATGAGGACAGTAGTGATTCAAATACTACTGGTACCAGTAATAGTACTCAAAATACTACTGATCCTAGCAATAACCTAAATTCTCAAGATACTACTGATCCCAGTAACAACAACAATACTACTGATCTCAATGAAGATAAATACAGTAGCAACTCTGACCAAGATGATGATGAACCAAACAACAATGAAGGATCACTAGAGGAGCAAATGCCTGAGACAAATGAGTCCAATCTTGAAAATCAACTAGTGGTTGATAGAGCTACAACAACAAGGACTCAGAAGAACCATCCATTAGACCTTGTTCTAAGTGATGTTAACTCACCACTGCAAACAAGAAGCAAATTAAACAAAAGCTTAACTGCAAATATGTGTAATATAAGTTTAATTGCTAATGAATGTATGTTTGAATGTTTTCTGTCTCAGGATGAACCAAAGAAAATTCAACAAGCAATGAAGGACTCAAACTGGATTGAGGCAATGCAAGAAGAACTCCTTCAATTCAAGTTACAAGCTGTTTGGACACTTGTACCTCTACCCAAAGGAAAAAGAGCCATTGGAACAAGATGGATCTTTAGAAACAAGAAAGATGAAAGAGGTATAGTGATCAAAAACAAAGCCAGACTTGTAGCCCAAGGATACACTCAAGAAGAAGGAATAGACTATGATGAAGTATATGCTCCTGTTGCTAGAATTGAAGCAATAAGAATCTTCTTAGCATATGCTTCATACAAGAAGTTTAAGGTCTATCAAATGGATGTAAAGAGTGCATTCCTATATGGGAAGATTAAAGAAGAGGTCTATGTATGCCAACCTCCAGGATTTGAAGATCCAAAACATGGTGATTATGTGTTCAAATTAGATAAAGCTCTGTATGGCCTACATCAGGCACCAAGGGCATGGTATGATACATTATCATCATATCTATTAAAGAATAATTTTAAAAGAGGAGCCATTGACAAAACTTTGTTTACAAAGAAAGTCAAAGATGATATACTACTGGTACAAATCTATGTAGATGATATCATCTTTGGTTCAACCAATGATTTGTTATGCAAAGAATTTGAAGAACCGATGCAAGTCAAATTCAAGATGAGCTCTATGGGTCCAATGAACTTCTTCCTTGGACTCCAAGTCAGTCAAAGAACAGATGGTATTTTGATAAACCAATCAAAATATGTCAAAGACATCTTGGAGAAGTTTGATTTGAAAGACTGCAAGAGTGCAAGCACACCAATGGAAACACACAAACACCTACATCCAGATGTTGAGGGGGAGGATGTAGATGAACACTTATATAGATCAATGATAGGCTCTTTGATGTACTTAACTACATCAAGACCTGACATTATGTATAGTGTGTGTGTGTGTGCAAGATATCAAGCAAGACCTAAAGAACTACACTTACAGGCTGTCAAAAGAATTTTCAGATACTTGAAAGGCAAACCATCACTGGGTCTATGGTATCCACATGATTCACCCTTTGAACTCATAGCCTACACAGATAGTGACTATGGAGGTGAATGTCAAGATAGAAAGTCCACTACTGGTGGATGTCAATTCTTTGGATCAAGACTGGTATCATGGCAATGTAAGAAACAAACAAATGTATCAACATCAACTGCTGAAGCAGAGTATGTAGCTGCATCTGCTTGTTGTGCTCAAGTACTCTGGATTCAAAACCAGCTTCTAGACTTTGGTATCTCTATCCTTAAAACTCCTATTTTTATTGATAATCAAAGTGCTATTAGTATTGTGAACAATCCAGTAAAACACTCTAAAACTAAACACATTGAAATAAGATTTCATTTTATAAAAGATTGCAATGAAAAGAAATTAATCAAAGTAGTTAAAATTCATACTGATGATCAATTAGCAGATCTTTTTACAAAAGCATTTGATGTAGGAAGATTCAACTTCTTGGTTAGCAGTATTGGAATGATTTTGATAAATTAAAATCTCACTTAAAATCATGTGTAAAGTTTTGTTGTAAAAAGTTATTTATTTGTTTAAGTGTGTTACTACTGGTAGATCTATACTACTGGTGTGTATTAGGTTTACATAAATACTACTGGTAAGTCAGTACTACTGGTATTCACATATACTAGTGGTCTTGTGTGTTGGTGGTTACTACTGATGTCTATAGTTACTACTGATGTCAAAATCCTTAGTTACTACTGATGTTCGTAGATACTACTGACGTTCTCTTACTGGTATCAAATTTACTACTGGTCTTTCAGAATCAAAATTACCAAACTAACCCCCGTGAAAATAACCGTTATGTTATGATTCGAAGGGCGATTTAGTCTTTTTGCAGGTTAAATCGAAAGATATAAAAGGCGGCAGTCGATTAGTTTAGCATTATCTTTACTTCGACTTACTAAATCCTCTCGATAAACCCTAGCTTACGATAAAAAACCCTTCATCAGTAACAAAATTCTTACGTGTTTCTCTCAAATCAACAACAATGGCAACTCTACAATCTGTCAATATTCAAACAGATCTCAAATATTCAGAGTTCCACAATATGTGTGCGTTTCTACGCAATCCAGACGGAACAAAAGATTTTCGTCCGATAGTTAATTTCTTGAAAAATTCTTATATAAAGTTTGCTTTAACTGTCAAACCAAAAGCATACCAACATCACTTGGTGGATTTCTGGACCAATGCTGAAAGAACAGAAGGTGAAACTGTACCTATGATAAAATCATCGGTGGATGGCAAGACGATCACAATCGCTGAGCAATCAATTCGACACCATCTACAACTACATGATGATGCAGGTATGTTTACACTCCCTAAGGAATTCATTGCTGAAATTTTAAATAAAATGGGTTATGAGGGAAGACTCAACATAGTAACTTTTCAAAAAGGTCTTCTCTCCCCACAATGGAAATTTCTTGTACATACTATTCAGCATTGCATTTCTCCTAAACGAAGAGAACAAATTTCTTGGAATGAGTTTGATAAGGCAATAGCCTCTGCTGTTGTCTGTTTATGCACAGACCAAGTATTTAATTTTTCATATATGATTTTTGAAGGTATGTTGGGAAATCTTAGTTCCTCAAAATTTTTAATGTATCCCAGATTTCTTCAACATATTATAAACTGTGAATTGCAAAACTTGTCAACTCCCAAAAACATTTTTATCATTCCTGAGTTGAACAAGAAAGTTTTCTCAAATATGAGAAAACAATTTAAATTTTCGGGCAAGGAAACCCCTTTGTTTCCTAATATGATCAAAGATCAACCACAACTTGGAGAGGGTTCAATCATAGATACAACCCAAATTGAACCTCAATCCACTCCATCACTCCCAAATGCAGCCCAATTACCACCCCAAACAGTCACTCAATCCCCCACACATATAGAAGTCCTGAATGTGTCCCAGGAACTTGAAATAAATCCTCAGAGTGCTACTCTTCACTCTGTGGAAGACCTGCCCAATGTAACCCAAAATATATCCACAATTTATAAAAGAAAGAAAACTTCTTTCAAGGACACCAGGGGACAAATCGAGTCAAACCCCAGACTCAAAGAGTTGTCCTCCAAAGAGGAGAGAGGACATGAGGCGAGGGCTTTCACTGATGCCCCAAAGGTGGGTGCACAGGACAGTGAAAACATAACTAAGACCCAGACCTCGGCAACTTTAAGTGATGACTCATTTGAGGAATTACTTAAAGGACCCCGGTGCCAAGAAACCACAAGGGGGGGCACTTCTGCTTCTTCTAGGAAGAAGAGGGTGTCTAAACAACCCAATGAATCACCAAGAAGTGATGAGGGTAGATCTATGGATTTGATGGAAAGGATGGACAACCTTAAAGCCAATGTACCAGTCAGTAAGCCCGATGATCTTGCTAGATGGAGTGAGGGCAGTATTAAAACCAACCAATTGACGGATAAAGTGGATTCTCTTGAATCCACTGTACAAGATTGTCTTAAGTATCTTACAAACCAAGGAAAAACAATGACTGCAATGAAAAGGCACATGAACACCATCAACAAAAGAATGAGATTCTATGAGCACAGGCTTCATCAACAAACTAAAATCATAAGGAAATTGAAGAAGAAGCTTGATGATAGTGAGGCTCCTCCAGTGGAGCTCACTAAGGGGGAGAAGGATAATATTCAAACAATGATTGATGAATCAATTGCAGCAGCAGCATCCTCTCTCTTAAATCTAAAAGAAACAAATGTTGATGAAATCCCAGAAAAGATGGTTGTTGATGATGAGCCAATGACTACTGCTCCCATGGAAGAACAAGCTGAAAAAGAAGTATCAGTAGTAACTCCTACTACTGATATCATAGCAGTAGTAAATGAAGAAGAGGAGATAACTGCACCAAATACTACTGATGCCCTATCAGTAGTAACTCCTGAAGTCACACCAGTAGTAACTACTTTGGTTACTACTGAAGAGGAAGAACTACAACTCCCAGAGTTAATTGAAAGGGAAAGACATGTCATTATCTCTAAACCACCAACTCCTAATCAACCACTTATCATACCTGACATTGATGATAATGTGAATTGGTTTGAGGTAGATGAATGTACACTTCCTCCACACCCTAAAATCTTATCAGAAGATCAACTACACTTATTTTATCCAAAACTTCTGATTATGGGTGTACCTGATATGAAATACACTCCACCTCCACCATCTGCTTGTATTGGAAAAGGAAAGGAAATATATGATGATGATTATCCAAACAGAGCATTAGGTCACCAAATGGTGAACAAAATTAATCTTGTCAGATCAGAAAAGCAGTCCAGATGGAGGGTAAAACACAAGAAATTCTTGGAGAATGTGGAGATGTATCTAGCTCTTGAGGAGAAGAAGAAGAAGAAAAATCAAGAAGCAGAAATACCTGTTCAAATAGAAGACATCCAGTTAGAAGCTCAAAAAGCAGAATTCAAAAGACTCAGAAAAGTTGAAGAAGAACATATACAATGTCTTGAAGAATTGGTTTCTGAATGCAAAAGAACAAAAAGTGAGCTGACTGATGATGTATTTGAACAGAAGACCAATATGATTGATTATTTGAAAACAAAAGGGCATAGTGCAAAGTCATTTGGCAGAATGAAGATGATGACTATTATTGAAAAATACTGTGCTGTCAAGAAAAAGGATTTGGCTGAACAAGAGGCAAAAGAAGAGAAGAAAGCAAAAGCCTTAATTCCAGTCAGTCCAAGTTTAATTAAAGATGGTAGTACATCAATCACTGGTTCCTCATCAACTCCCCAATCAAAGAAGAGAAAAGCTGTTACTCAAGAACAGAGCACTAAAAAGAAGTCAAAAACAGAACAAATCATACCTGTTCTTGAAGTGCCTATTGCTCCCTTGCAGAACAATCCAATCATCAATTGTAGGGTTATGCAGAACAATGTCATAGAGATTATAAGGGAAGATAAAGTTGTACAAAGATTTACTAGATGGTTACCATTGATTAGTTCATGCTCAAGAAGTGATGTTATTAAACTTCTAATCATTGGAAAACCAAGAATGTCAAAGAAATCATGGAAAGAATCTGGTGCTGGATACTTAACAAGAATGATAGATGCTGCATTTTATCCAGACAATTACCCAGAACAGTTTACAGATCCAGGAAATGTTTATGCTTGGAATGTGATTCCAACTGCCAATATGTACTTCTTTGAAAAATCAGGCAAAGTGTGTGAACTATATTTATATGAAAAAGAATATCCACATTCTGAGAAGACTATGTATCAGATATTCACAAATACAATGATGAAACCATATGATGCTGTTATGTTTCAAAACAAATTGACTTACTTCACAAAAAGAAACAGTAAGTACATCATTGCTCAAAGACATCAACAGAACCAAAGAACGTTGGAGAAAAGAAAGAAAGAAGAAGAAGAACAAAAGAAACTTATGTGATTGAAAGAGAATCAATAAGTTTAGGGGGAGATTGTTGGAACAAAATCACAGATCAACTTATTACTGATGCTGCAGTTAGTACTGATCATGTTTACTACTGATCAATATTATGGTTAGTACTGATGGGGCAGAAACTTACTACTGATGAAGTTGATACTGGTGAAGTCTATAACTTAGTTACTACTGATCAAGGCATATTGAAGATACTACTGATCAATAGTAGTTACTACTGACGATGGTTTTGGACTTGCTACTGATCACCAGACTTACTACTGACGTTACATATTTACTACTGGTGATTGGTTTTATTACTGATACGCGTTTATGGAACATATCAAGTCCGAGATCTTCGCAGAGATAGTTATAGAATGTAATTCAATGTATATCTTTTATAATTCGAATGTAAATCAAGTCCTAGAATAACTAGGGTAAATAGTTTAGCTTCAAGGACTAGTATAAATAGTTCCTTACGAATTGTAAACGTACGTGTGTATTGTTAATCAATAATATACATTGAAGCTTTTTGTGAAACTGTGTTCTTAATATTCTCGTATATTGTTCTTACAGTTCATTGTTCTTAATATATTGATATAGTGTTGATCCGCTGCAACTTCTATTATCAATTAGATCTAAAGGTGTTTATTAACTCTTCATATTTAATCGATCCTGACAGTTTAGCTTCTCGTTAGCATTGTTTTAAAACCTGGTGGGACCGCCAGTCGGACCGGTCTGACTAAGAAATGGAAAACAGGTCGAACTGATTCAATCAAATTAATAGACTGTTTGCCAACCGATTCGAACCGGACGGGATACCTGTGAACAGGGCCACATCAACATGGTTGAACTGACTGTGAACCAGATACTCAAACTTGTTTTTGTTAAAATGAATATTTTGTTAATTATTTAGTTGAATGTTAAGTATTTGTATCATTTTTATAGATATACAACTTAAAGTTGAAATAGTATTCTGGATAAATAATTTATCATAAATACTTAATAATATTGTAATCTGGTTCAATTGGTGGCTAATGTTAATTCTATATGCCGTTAAAAAATATATGTCGTATGTTTGGAAGAAGATCCGATATAAGAGCAAGCTAGGGGTGTGGTAACGAGAGGGACCCCAAGTCGGACGCCACCTCAGCTTTCGATCCAAGCCACCACACCGCGCGCTGGGTGAGTGAGGCCCTAAGTCGGATAGGTGGCGAAGTCTACGAGCCAATGGGAGGAGAGATGGTGTTTTGGGACCAATGGGAGGAGAGAGGTTATTATTTTTTTAATGGTTTTTATTTTTTAAAGGAGTTTTATTGGTTAGTGATGGTAGAGGGGGTATTTAGAGAGCACGGTGTGGTAACCGGGGGGGGGGGGGGGGGGGGGGGGCTACCGCCGGAAGCCACGTCGGCTCGCCGGCCTCGCCACCACACCCCTCGTTACGTGAGCGAGGGGCACCGCTGGACCATCGACGAACCCAACGAGCCAATCACACGCTGCCACGTGGACTAGCCGTTGGGCAACGGTTAATTTTTTTTTAAATAAACCTTTAACCCTTATAAATACCACCTCTTTTATACAATATTTTCACACAACATTTCTCACCATTTCTCAAACTAAACCTTTTCACACAATATTTTATACACAACTTTTTGATCAAAATGCGTCGAAATTTGATGGAACCCGGAAGTTATTCGTCCGATGTCGACGATGAGACATGTATTTTTTTTATGACTCAAGCGCATCAGTACATGCAACGCCAACAAGCTCAACCAACCCGGACTCGCGTGCCAGTCTATCGAGATCATGAAGCTGCCGAGCAACGTTTATTGGATGACTACTTTGGTGAGAATCCTAAGTACCCTGAGACGGTTTTCCGGCGTCGATTTCGTATGAGCAGGAGATTATTCTTAGAAATAGTTGAAGGTATTTCTAACTATACTGCTGAACCTCTTCCCTACCATTTTGATTTTTTTAAAGTACGACCGGATGCCACCGGTCTAATGGGTTTTAGTGTTATAATGAAATGCACTTCTGCCATTCGCCAATTGGCGTATTACATAACACCTGATTCACTTGATGAATATTAACAAATTGGTGAACATTGTGCACGTGATTGTCTAAATCATTTTACCAAGTGTATTATAGACTTATATACCACTGAGTATTTAAGGAAACCCGACATCCATGATGTTCAAAACTTATATACAAAACACGAGAGCGCTCATGGGTTTCCTGGAATGCTTGGTAGTATAGATTGTATGCATTGGGAGTGGACCAACTGTCCAAAAGCATGGCACAGCCAATATGGTAGGGGTGATAAAAAATACCCAACTATAATACTAGAGGTTGTTGTCTCGCAAGATTTGTGGATTTGGCACGCAATGTTTTGGGGTTGCGGGTGCCAATAACGACCTCATTGTGTTAAATAAATCACCCTTGTTTGATAACCTTCTTGACGATATTGCTCCTTCGGTCCCTTTTGTTGTAAATGGAGTGACTTATCCGAACAAGTATTACCAAGCTGATGGTATTTACCCACAATGGGCAAGCTTTGTCAAATCTTTTACTGTTGCACGAGACGAAAAACGTGCTTGCTTCAAACGAAGACAAGAAAGTGCAAGAAAAGACGTAGAATGTGCATTTGGTGTCTTACAGGGGCGTTGGGGGATTATTCGCCAACCGACTCGTTCGTGGACTGTCAACAAGTTAAGTAGAACCATGTACACATGCATCATATTGCATAACATGATTGTAAAAGATCAAAACTTTGCCATAAGCGATATGAACGAGTTGTATGTTACTCCACAACTTAATTTACAACGTACTTGGATCGAGAGAGCCGAAATACAACGACTGAGATCAAGGGAATTACGTGATAAACGTACACACGAATCACTCCAACGGAATATTATGGACTATATTTGGCAGCGATATCAAAAATCGTATGTAATTTTTGGGAATTTTTTTAAAAAAATTCAGTAATTTTTATTAATTTTTTTCGGTTTTTTATTTATTTATTCGGTATTTGTATTTTTTATTTTGTAGTTGTTGTTTTAATGAAATATTAAGTTGTTTGAAAAAAGGAAAAAGAAAAAAAAAAGAGGTGGGACCCAAATGGCTTAAGTGATGGTAGAGGGGGTATTTGGGGGTTTTGAATGTGAAATGTGAAATGGTGATGTGGCGCAGAGGTGGCGCAGAGGTGGCATCCGACTTAAGGTTACCACACCCATTGCTCTTAGGGGTTATGAATGTGAAATGTGAAATAATGATGTGGCGCGGAGGTGGCGTCCGACCCCAAGCCACCACACCTAATGCTCTAAGCATAGCGAATCTGTTTGCAATTTCACCAAAAAAATGTTGCACAAAATATAATAGTCAATAAAATTATCAAATAATATTCCCGAAAAACTTACTGTAGGAACATATCGACAAATAAAAATAACGATGTTTTTCTTTACTATTTAAGCTTAGAAATGTAACATAACCGTTGATAATGCCTAGAGACCGATGCGATATGCGAGGTGTGCCTACGACTCGGCTTGGCTCGGCGCTTTAGCCATCCATCCATTTTTCCACTAAAGTCTTTAAAGGTTCAAGGTATCAGACACATTATAAATTTAATATTGTTTTTTTCCTTCAACCAATGTGAGATATGAAAATTTACCAACTTATAAATACCCTTATTATTTCCAACCGAATATATATATGTCGATCTCAATGGTTAAGATTAGGGAAAAGGTGTGGGTATCCATATTGGTTTAAAATTAAATTCTAAAAATGTTAAACCCGGTGGCCGGATTAATTCCTGTTTGATAACGTACTGATCGAAGTAGTAATAATTGAAACTAATATATCTCATAGACTCGTATATTTTATAATCATCTTACGTTATTTAAAAACTACGTATTCACATTATCACATATACAATCAAAAGAAATAATTTATTTTCGGAATAAGTGACATGAATACAGAGGATTCCTTGTGACTTTGGTTTTTCTTGCAAGTTCCCCAACAATCATAAACAGTTAGAATAATTCTACTAATTATTGTTAAGGACTTAAAGGTGTCAAAGTACCTTTCAACCACTCTCTTTCTCTCTCTAATCTCCCTCTCTATATGTATTATATATTTATGAGAAATGATATTTCTTCTTATTATTTGTTCTTACATATATTTTAACCCATTAGATGAAGATAAGTGTCAAAATCAAGGGATGATATTAGGAAAGAGAATTAGTGGAGTTCACATGTCACATTATAATGAGTAGAAGAATGAAGTAAGAACAAATAGTAGAAAACAATACCATTTCTCTATATCTATATATACACAATTCAAAAACATTTCTTCAATATTATATACACATATATCCACATATATATTATAAGGGAATTAAATTCTACACTATAATTTTTAATGTCTATACCATACATTATAAGTTTTACACCTAACTGTATAACTAAACTAATTAGCAATGGTTGTAGTACATACAATAAAGGTTGTGGTATAAAAATTACCCCCTATATTGATATTTGCACCACAGTTTTTAATGTTTATACCATTAAATATAAATTTTACAGCTAACTGTATAACCACCTAAATCAATAATTGTAGTGTATCCATTAAAAATTGTAGTGTATATATCACCACCTATATTATAAAGCTTTAGATTGGACCATATATAGCTATATTCCGTCTTCACCAATTCCTAGAGGTTGCTTGAATACTGCAATCTTGAAATATATGATATGATATAGCTTTTTCAGGCATAATATTTTATTTGATTTTGACCATTAATGTTTGGAAAAAGATCGAATCTTGATCGATCAAGATGGGTTTGAATGATATAGGAGCAAAGTTGCCACCAGGGTTTAGATTCTACCCAAGTGATCAAGAACTGGTTTGCCACTATCTTTACAACAAGATCGCTAATGAAGATCTTGATCTAAAGGGTACTCTTGTCGAAATCGATCTTCATATTTGTGAGCCATGGCAGCTTCCTGGTATACCTAGCTTTTATTTATTTATTTTTGATTATATTCATTTAGTAATTCATAAATAAAATATATATTTTACATAGATGAGGAAATATATATTTTATATAAATAAGGAAGACAAACGAGTAATAAGTTGCGTTACTAGCTCTAATTAATCTTTTTGATTGTTATTTGTTCACATAAATGTTCTTCACGATGCATATTAGATTCTAATCACCAAAATTATGACGAACGATATTAATGATGCAATCTTGGTTTATGTCATGTTTTATGATTGTACAACTTTCAAAGCACTGGTACAAGTTATTTAAGGACATATATACACGTACAGTCGGTGAACACATATATACAATATGATATAGTTACATTATCTCTCACATTAATGGTACGTACAGCTGCTAATAATGTCGTATTCTGATATAGACTTTGAACCAAACTGCATCACTTTTTTAGCATTTGATTTGAATCATCTCAAATAAAACCGGAAATACTTGCATTTCTCATGCATCTACAATCTTGATGTCTTATTAGGCATTAAATTATTTTACTTTCAGCTTAATTAGCACAAACGTACCCTATTGATAGCTCTATTTGAATCTCATTTAATTTCTTCTTGAATAATCTTTTGTTTTATGATTTTTAGAGGTGGCGAAACTGAATTCGAGCGAGTGGTATTTCTTCAGCTTTCGTGATCGCAAATATGCAACGGGACATAGAACGAATAGGGCCACAAAAACCGGATATTGGAAAGCTACCGGGAAAGACAAAACCGTTGTGGATTCGAGTTCTGGTGCCCTTGTCGGGATGAGAAAGACGTTAGTGTTTTACCAAAACCGAGCTCCAAATGGGATTAAAACCGGCTGGATCATGCACGAATTTCGTCTCGAAACCCCTCATATTCCTCCTAAGGTTTGCACTAATCCTTTATAAACTCACACAAAAAACCGTGACTCGATGCCCTTTCAAGGTCATAGTTTTGTTGAACGAATTCCAAATCTATCTCAGTTTTATTCATAGCAGGATTTGAACTCATGAACTTAAATCATTTACATTAAACAACAATATCACTAGTTGTAGTTAATAATCTTACTCCTTCTTAAAGCATTTAGGCCTTCTAAGTTTAGAAGGTCTTAATCTTAAACTTAATCTTAAATTTCTACTTTGGGAAACATCTTAACCACCATAAAATAAAAAAATATTGCTTAGGAGATTCGAACCCAAGACCTTTTGCGAGTACGGACTGTGTGTTAAACAATTGATCTACTTGATACTTTGCTTTATCAAAAAAAAAACATCCTATATAACGCAAAAACTTAAAACGCTCAGTCAACCAGCAGCCACTATCCGCACGACCACAACCAGCAGCCACTATCACTATCATCGTCACCACCCACTACTTGATCGCCGTCAAATTTAGTCATAGGGTACCCGCCGTCGCATTGCGCGGGTAACCTGCTAGTGATTTATAAAAGTTATAATCAATAGTACACATTTAATGTTCAAGATTATGTACTTCCTCCGTATCAAAATAAGTGACACAAATTGGCTTACACGTTTTTTGAGGTAAAAGATTAAAATAGAGGTTAAAATAGATTAAAGTACATAATTAGTGGAGAATGAGTCCCACTTTTCTTGAATAAAGTGATATTAATGAGTTTTAAAAGTAAAAGTATGGGTATAAGGGTAATTTCACTTTATTAAATTGGATAGTTAGTGGGTATGGGTCCCACTATTTTTACCAAAAAAGGAAAGTTTTCAAAGTGTGTCACTTATTTTGATACACTCCAAAATGGAAAGTGTGTCACTTATTTTAATACGGAGGAAGTATATTTCATCCGCTCCCAGTTAAGTATCACAATACTATTTTACTTCGTTATAAAATAAGTATATATTATTAAATTAATATAAATCATATCATATCTAAGCGGATAAATTCGACATGTTATTAGTCGATATTGCGATAACTGAACTTTTTTAAAACTGTGTATTTTTATCAACCCTTATTTTGGGACAAAAGGAGTATATGTTTGATTGTGCATATATAAGAATTTAAACAAATGAAGATACATCTAACAATTTTTTTCTCTTTCATTTTGGTTAAAATTTCAATGGGCAGGAAGATTGGGTGTTATGTAGAGTATTTTACAAAGCAAAAGGAGAGAATAGAAACGAATTTAACTCCCAAAACAACATAAATCATGTTACTTCACCAAATACAGATTCCTACCCTCTTTGTACGGCCGCCGGCGATAGCCAACCACTGCCATGTAGTTGCCACCACCAAATCACCACTAACTCCTCCCACCAAAGTCCACCGTACTTCCACCACCAAAACCACCATTTCAATGATTACCACCCTGATTTTACACGACTGTCTAATGTATGCTTGAACACCAAGCATCATGATGATGGATCGGGTTTGTTTTCGGATTTCGGTTTCGATTTTAACATCCCTTCCCCAATGGAATTTGTCGATGAAGATAATGGGAACAATGTTTATCAAGTATATTAGGCATATATGTATATAGTAAAGATTGTAAAGATTGGCCATTTGATTATTTATGCATACATATTGTGTATGTAGGTTTTTCGTGTTGATAGTATTGGTTTATTGTATTTACAAGTTATGTGGCAGGTTTGTAACTATTATTTTTTTTGTAATATATGATGAAGTTTCTACGCTTTATAATGAAGTTGTGAGCTTGGAGCATCTTAACCTGTTTGTAACTACTTTAGAAAGAATACTTCTAAATTTTGTCATAACGGTAAAAGAAAAAAAATATTAGAAAGTCGCTTGAAATTAAGTAGGACTTGACGATCACAATTCGTAAGATATAGCATTGGTGTTATATCTATGTTTTATCGTATACATTTTACACTTCAAAATGGCTTAATATCACTTGAAAAATTAGGACGCGCTAAAGTAAGCATAACTTGAAATTCGGAGCTCTGTTCCAGGCCCATCACCAGTCAAATCGAAGATTGCGACCAGGAGATCGTCATGGTAAACAATCATATGTGGTATAGGAAACTTTCGGGTCCATAAACGCTATATTTTTTAAGTTATTTGCATTTTAATTGTTTTTTTCATTTTAAGGAATTTGTTCTGACTCTGTTTTCGACCTGTTTTCCTTTTAGGCCCAATCAAATTTTAGGTATATTTTAGGGTTTTATTTTATTGCTGGAACAAATCAGTTTTGGTTTTTATCAAAGTTTATTTTTTCCTCTCAATTCAAATAATAAAAAAAATTATTCCTTGTATTCATATGAATTAACATGTTCAGTTTATACTATCTATTTTTTTAATATACATTAGTGTTACAAGGCAAATGTGCTCAAAGAAAGAGAATGTTACAACTTACGTGTATGATATGGAAATATTTAAATGATTTGTTGTGTGCGCATAATTTCTGTTGTTTCCGCTGCCAACAGCCCAAGGCCTAGAAGGGGCACCCAAAAGTTCATTTATGTTGTGCAGGCCCACTAATGCAGGAAAATGGGCCTCACACTTTAAGTAAAAAGGCCATAATGGTATTATATTTTACTACCATGATTTACCATATTACACGTTGCCTATATAATTTATCGCATGACTGAAAAAACCTTGTTTACATTTCTATACCAAATGACTTGTACCTAGGGTGCCCAAAGAATCGAACCGACCCAACTCAAACCCGAATCCGATTATGCTAACCGGGTCGGGTCTATTTGGGTCCTATGTTAATATAAGATTTATGAATCTTCACATTATTTGTGAAGAGTTGTTCTCATTATATTTATAATACAAGGTACAACTAACTACCATAAATAAAAGATTACAAGATAAACATAAAGTTCTACATAATATATTCAAATATTCGTTTACCCCCCCCCCCCCCCCCCCCGCGCAAGCGAAGAGGGGGAAGGACTAACTCGTAGCTTGGATCGAAATTCTTCAAAGAGGGGCCGCGGAAGACTCTTAGTGAAGATGTCGGCTACTTGGAGATGAGTAGAGAAAAATTTTGTGGAGAGCTTTCCGGAGAGAACTAATTCACAAACGAAGTGGTAGTCAATATCAATATGCTTTGCCCGTTTATGAGAGATCGGATTTTGACTAAGAAATAAAGCACTTCGGTTATCACATAATAGCGTCGGTCGTCTGGATGGGAGTATGTGAAGTTCTCGTAACAAATGTGTGATCCAAACTATCTCGGAAGCGGTGTTGGCCAAGGCTCGATACTCCGATTCACAACTCGAGCGAGAAACCGTTGGTTGCTTTTTGGCGCTCCATGAAACCAAATTTCCACCGAGAAAAATAGAGTAGCCATAAGTTGAGCGACGAGTCTCAATGCAACGTGCCCAATCCGCATCGGAGTAACCAAGGATGGAAGGTGACGGTGAATGTAAAAACGTAAGACCATAAGACATGGTACCTTTAACATAACGTAGGATCCGTTTAACACCTTGAAAATGATCTTGCATTGGAGCATGTAAAAATTGGCTCACTTGATTTACGGTGTATGACAAATCCGACCGGGTAATTGTAAGATATTGTAATGCACCAACAAGTGAACGGTAAAGGGTTGGATCCGAGAAAGGTTTTCCTTGGCTAGTGAAATAAGTGGATGTGGATAGCGGAGTGGCAACCGGCTTGGCATCTAAAAGTTGAGCTCGAGCAAGAATATCGTGAGCATACTTGGATTGGCTCAAAAAAATTCCGGAGTCGTGATAAGAGACTTCAAGACCAAGGAAGTAGTTTAGTTTACCAAGATCCGTTATAAGAAACTCTTTATTAAGTCGTGAAATAAAGTCACGAATAAGAGAAGAATTGTTACCGGTGAGAATTATGTCATCAACATAAACTAATAAATAAAGAATGTTGGTACCCTTTTTGAAGATAAATAACGATGTGTCGGCGCGACTACAAGAAAAGCCAATGCTAACAAGAAACGAGCTTAATCGTTGGAACCAAGCACGGGGAGCTTGTTTGAGACCATAAAGGGCTTTCTTGAGTCGGCAAACATGAGTAGGTAGTTTTGGGTCAACAAAACCGGGAGGTTGCTCCATGTAAACGACATCGGATAGATTTCCATTCAAGAATGCGTTTTTGACATCAAGTTGATGAAGTGGCCATTTGTTTAGCATAGCAATAGAAAGAATGATCTGAACCGTTGATGCCTTGACTACGGGGCTAAAGGTGGCCGAACAGTCAAGTCCCGGGACTTGAGTGAACCCTTTTGCAACTAAGCGTGCCTTATATTTGTCAATAGAACCATCGGCAAGAAATTTTGTACGAAACACCCATTTTGAACCTACAACATTTGAGGTCGGAGGTCGAGGAACGAGCTCCCAAGTTTTATTGAGAGCTAATGCATTCATCTCATCACGCATAGCAGAGAACCATTTAGGATCACGGGCTGCGGTTTTAAATCCTTTGGGTTCCTTAGTAGCAAAAAGGGCATGGTGGAGCGGAGATAAATGTGTTAAATCCGCAATGTGACGGGGTTTAAAGGTGCCAACTTGTGAGCGTGTGACCATAGGATGAGATGCGGGTTGTGCAGGCTGCGGGTCGGGTTGGGCAGGCTGCGGTGCATGTTGAGCAGGTGGTGGATCGGGTTGGGCAGCGTCCAAGGGAGGGGGCTGCGGGTTATTTTGAGATGGGTTTGGGGGTGGTTCGGTTTGGGCAGTGGGTATTTGAGGTGTGGGATTTTGACAGAGAGTACAAGGTGGCGTGGGTGTGTGGGTTATATTTGGGGTTGGCGGTGGTGTTCCAGTGGTTGTAGTGGTTTGGTTAATAGGGTAATCATCACAATATGAAGACAAAAAAGGTTGAATAGATGATGTTTGTGATATGTTACCCGAAAAGGGAAAGAGTTCCTCATTAAATTGTGCATGGCGGGTTGTATAAATACACATCGTGGTCAAATCAAGACACCTATATCCCTTGTATTGTGTACTATATCCAATGGAAATACATGGAGCACTTCGGGGAGAGAGCTTGTTTGAAGCATAATCCCGAAGATATGGAAAAACCCGACAACCAAATACTTTAAAATTTCCATAATTTGGTTGTGTTAAGAATAATAATTCATACGGAGATTGTTGCCCAAGAAGTTTTGTTGGTAACCGGTTAATAATGTAAGTTGCGGAACTAAACGCATGTGCTCATAAGTAAGTTGGGACATGAGCGTTAAACATCATAGCAAGGCCCGTTTCCGTAATGTGTCTATGTTTCCGTTCGGCCCGTCCGTTTTGTTGTGGTGTATATGGACAAGATATCCGATGATGAGTACCATTCTTGGCGAGAAGAGTACGCACTTGATTGTTAACGAATTCCGTGCCACCATCGGATTGAATGTAACACCTCAAATTTTAATACCAAATATTGGCCAAAATAAAACATTTTATAAATAGAAGAACATCCTCAAATTTGGATTTACAAAAACCTTGGTATGAAATCAGAGTATAAAAGTAGGTGTTACAAAATAGATCATAACCAAGCTAAGACTAAATCCAATCTAGTGCTCTTCTAATCTAGGTCCCGCATCTCCAACCATGCGTACCTAAGCCTTCGATCCCGAACCTGAGTACATAGCAAAACAAACAAGGAGTACGTGAGACAAAAACATCTCGTGAGCTACATGGGTTTAGACCCGATAATAAAATGAATGTCACGTTTCATATAACCAATCAATATACATATATATATCCAACTATCCAGTCTAGTCACCTTAGTGTGACCCTATCAAACTTGCTTACCTAGCAATCACGTCTAACTATCGGGTTACCCCCGAACTAGCTAGAAACAAGGTACCGGCAATAGGATCGCCCACGCTACCGATACCTGCCTTGCCCACCGGAATACGTCCAATGAGTAAGACTACTATCGTGGTTGAGTCGATGGGAATACGCCCAACTGCCCCTCACACCACACCTCATGACCGGGAGTCGCCCGTGTCATCACATAACTATTGTGGAAGAGTCGATGGGAATCCACCCAACTGCCCCTCAATCCACACCTCATGATCGGGAGTAGCCCGTATCATCACATCATCTCAATCTCATCATAACCCTATGGTTAT